>VXBW01002930.1:391466-417308 GCA_013400375.1 Thinocorus orbignyianus
GGGGACAGTGCTCTCCTCTGCCATCCCCGCACGCCCCCCGGGCCTGCCCCCCACCCGCTTCGGGCCTGGACCCCCACCCGGGCCTAGGCCCCACTCAGACCTGGGCCCCCACCCGGGCCTAGCCCCAACTCAGACCTGGGCCCCCACTCAGACCTAGGCCCACCCCACAGCTCCAGGCATTGCGGGGGGACACCTTTCACCCCTCAGCATTGCCCCCATGGCCGTACTGTTGCCTTTATGCCTTAAATGCCTCCACAAGTAGGCACCTGCCTCAGAGACCCCTTCCCACTCCCCCCCGCCAGAGCACAGATGCCCCCTGGCCCTCTGTGCTGGCCCAGCACCCTGTGAAAACACATCTATCTCCCTGCAGGCAGCGAAACGTGCTCAGGCCCTCACCATGGGCTGCCCTGCAGCTGGTGGGTTGCCTGCCTTAGGACTTTGGCAGGGTGGGGGCTCCCCAGGGAGTCCCCATGAGGAGAGGAGCCTGTGCTGGAGGGGATCTGGGCTCCTGGGACATGGGACAAGGCTGAAGTGGGTGTGGGTGAGTGCCAGGCTGGGGCATAGCTCCCTGGCAAGTAACTCCCTGGTGGAGATGCTCCCTCTAGCCCTGTGAACCCCTTTATGGGGCAGTTGGAGGGGCACGTCCCTTCCCCAAGCCAGCAAAGGCTGTGGCATTTTCCATCAGGAGGGACAAGCACAGGGTAACCCGTGTTCAGCTGCAGTAATTTGCAAAGTCGCCATTTATCCCACTGTAGCACTGTGGGAAAATTGTGTCTGATCAGAGGCTCTCACCCCTGTGTGCCCGGGGTACATGACACCCACGTGACGGCAGGAATGTGGGAACACAATCCAGGCCTTAAGAAATGTCCCTGGAGTGGGCAGAGGCTGGAGAAGGGAGCCAGCGTCGCTGAGTGGGCACAGAGGCTGTGCTAAGGGCAGGGGTTGGCAGAGCAGCTCCTCAAAAACTGGGTGTAAAGGGGTCAAACCAAAGAGAAAGCCCTGGCTGCCAGCTTTGCAGCTGTGAGAGGGACATGGGGCACCTAAACACTGCTTTAGGTGACAAACCCAAACGTGGAGTAGGTATCTCCAGCACCTGGAAGCTTCCCTGCACTCTCCACAAATAGAAACATAAGCAGCTTTGGCCACGAGTCATCTCCAGCCTCCCACTGCCCACACGTATCGCTCGTCTTTCCCTGCCCAGGCAGAAACGTGCCTGCTCCCCTATTTCCCCCCGCAAAACAAGTGCCACCCGCCCCGAGCAGTGCGTTGTTTCAGCCTGTGCCCCAGCCGAAGGGGAGATTTTGAGTCAAAGGTTATTTGCCACACAAAGCACGACAGACCCAGTGGATTTCTCAAAACCGGTACACATTAACCCCGAGCGAGATGAACTTGCTTTCATACACAGTGCTGGGCTTCCAGGGGACAGTTCAGTGTGAGGAAGTCGGTGCAGGAAAAGGAAACGTGGAGTTAAAAAAAGCTTTAAAAATTCCAATTGCTTGTCTTAGAAAGCCTCCAGGGACAGGCAGAGTGAATCACAAGGATCGTAGCCTTGCTGCAAGCTGGCATCCAGCATCTGGAAAGAGAGCAGCAAAGCCACATGCTGGGTGCTCTGCCTGCAGCCTGCCCTATTTCACAGCCAGCACTCTCCTGACCCCGCAGGTCGCAAGCGGCTCCTCGGTGCAGCAGGGCTAAGGACAGAGCCACAGCGGGAGGTGGCACTTGTCCTGCTGCCATTTAGCCTCCTAGTTGCCAGCTGCAAGGAAAGTGCAGCCTCCCCTGGCCTAGAAGAGACCCCGAGCATCAGCAGGAACAAGAGAAACCTTTATCTTCCTCCATAGAAAGGAGAGGGGGATAAAATCCCCAAGAGAGGTAGATTCTGCCAGTGTACAGTGTATTTTTACTCTGCGGTGGGGAGACACAGGATAAGAAGTGCTGTGCTAAGCAGTGACACCCCTGCAGCAGGCTGGGATGTCAAGACCCCTTTTTTTTTGTCTAAACCCCTTCCCCTCAAGCCATTTCATTCTCAGCCATTTATTAAAAGCTCGTGTTAGTAAGAGCTCTTGCTGCTGGGTAAGAGTGTTACACTGGGCTCTGCAGCAGAACTTTTCATTCCTAATAGATGCCTATGCCTGAAAACTCCGCATCTGTGGGAAGTGACCATCACACAGCATCATCGTGGCCAGCAACTCATGCTCTCCCACGCTCATTTATGGGCGCTTAACATATCTGGGAACAAAACAACATGGGAAAAGCTCCAGTTGTCACCTGTCCCCCAGCACAGCGCTGCAGTGCCTGTTGCCCAGTGCTCTGCCCCTGACCTGAACCCCCACCCGGACAGGTCTCAGCCTCTCCCTCCATCACCCACCTGGGACAATCTCCTTGGGGAGGACTTATGAGTGCAGGATTTGGCTTTTACAGGCTCTGGCCTAGAGGGCAAAGCCTTGGAGCCTCTCTTGCCTGGTCGTGCTCCCATGGGAAGTGCCACAGAGAATGCAGTGTTGAGCACAGTATCCCCTAGGTGATGGGATGGTGTGAGATACGGCACTGAAGGGGTTAGAAGCACACTGTGGTGTTTGGATTTCCAGAAGATCAGTGGGGAAATAGTGTTCTTCTGCTCCCTTCTCATCTCAGCAGCACCATAGGAAGCTGCGAGAGCTGTCAGGGCTTCTCTGAGCAGCTCCTGGTCGTCCAACTACATCATCCAAAGGTGTGGGGGAAGCAGAGTCCCAGTGCCTGGTTTGTGAGCACCTTCTCTGCTGTGCAGAGCCCAGGATTGGCAGCCACAAGTCCAGATGCTCTGTTAGTGTGGATTCTCCATGCAAGGTACTGAAACAACCACGTTCAGTCACCGCTGCGCCTTGCTGCCCTCCTCCACAGGCTAAAGGCTGCTCGTCCCGTGGACCTTGCAGGGAAGGGGGATTATTGCTCTTTTTCCCACTGCACTGCCCGGCTGGACTTGAAGAAGTCACTACGCAGCAGGCGGTAGAAGAGGATGATGTTCATGGGCGTCATGATTGCCATGCCCACCGTGCCCACAGCATACGTCACTGGGGGCACATTCTGCCGATTGAGGAAGAGCCAGCGGGTCATCCAGGCCAGCGTGGCAATGCGAAACACCACGTAGGTGCCCAGGTTGATGATGCTGTTGAGGCGGTAGCAGGTGGTGTGTACCAGGTTGGCCATGAGCAGGATCTGCCGCAAGTGGAGGAAGATGGAGTTAATCTCCACCAGTAAAGCCACAAGGGCAAACCCGACGTATTGATGGAGCAGCACTGCAATACCAAAGCAGACAATCACCTGGGAAGGAGAAAGAAGAGAGACTGAGCCCAGGAGCTGGTTGACCTCAACTTTTGCAAGCTGGAGCCACCTATGCTTGAGTACAGCATGGAGCAGAGATGGAAACGGTTATCACAGCAGCACCAAACCACCGATCATCACCCCACACATCTCTCTACCGCATGGCAGCCTCAGGCACGAGATAAAACCTCCCCACCACAACATGAAACCTAAGTGGGTTGTTTTTTTCCTTTCCTGTGGGAGGAGAGGGAAGCATTTCTATAAAGTTCAGGTTGTCAGAGGAGAGAGAGCAGCCAGACCTAACCCTGCTATGGTGACCTGGGGAAAGCAGTTGGTTGTGGCCCAGCAGGTTTTTCCACACGCGGTGAATGCCTGAATGGGGCAGGAAGCGAGACATGTAGCCCAGGGCTACGGTTGCTGCTGGCTCAGGGATTCTCCCCAGCACAGGCACACTGCAGGGACTGGTGTATCAGAGCCCCGTGGGATGCCCTGAGCGTGGCATGAAGCACTCCGGGGCTGCTGGATGCTGCAGCAGAGGACAGGGCTGCTGAGGGCAGAGAGTGTGTGATTCCTGCCCTGCACCCTCCCTGCCAGGCAGGAGGGGGACAGGCTCTGCCTGCCTGCACTTTAGCACACCCAGTCCTTTCTTCAGTTTATACCATTGATGCTGTTCTCTGTATTGGGTCTTTAATGAGATTATCTGCTCCCTGCTTGTTAAGTCACTGTCCTGGCCTGAATTAGCTCTATTGTGAAAATGACCTTTTGACTCGTTGGCAGCAGCCAGCAGAGTTGTGGGGCTCGCTGGGCTCTGTGAGACAGCGGGTCTGACCATCACTGGCCCTGCTTCATCCCAGGTAGGTCCCAGCTCTGTCCCTGTTCCCCAGGCCCAGCAGATCCCTGTGCCTCCCCTGTACCCTACATCCTCTCTGCTGCTTGGCTCCAGGCTGAGCTGCACCATCCCCCTGTTCTGCAGCATCCACAATGATCCAAAAAACCCCATGCTGGGAGCAGCCAGCAGCAAGACGGGCAAAGGGCACCTATGTGAGGGCTCCTGCACCATGGCTGCTCCAGCCACCCCAGCCCCATGGCCAAGGCTCTGACCTGAATGAGAGGAAAGCATCCCAGGGAGCGGGAGATGGAAGGAGACGACGTGCAGCCCTTCCTGGCAGATGCTCAAGTGGCCGAGAACTGACAGGAGCTGAGCTGATCGCCTGTGCCGGCGGGGACACCTGGGTCACCGCCTGTCCACACCACTGTTATGTGTCATCCTCCCAGCCCAGCTGTCTGCCCTGCTACTCTGAGCACACTTGTGTTTTTTCCCTGCCCCATCTCCGAGTGCCTTTTTGCAGAGCCTCAAAAAGTACAGGAGCTCCACAAGACTGAGAGGAGCCCCAAGCCCTGCTGCCTGGGCTGCTGGGCTCCTCTCTCCAGGCTGAAAAATCAGATTTCATAACAGGCAGCAAACACCCACACCAGCAACAGCAGTTACCCCACTCAGGTCCCGCAGCCCCAGCCTCCTTGGTGGCACAAGCGCCAATATCTGTCCACCAGAGAGCGGTCAGTGGACTCACCACAGAGTGATGGAAGAGGAGCTCCCAGGACTGGTGAAGTTTCTGATTGCACAACATGTCCACAAAGTCTTCAAGGAAATAACCTGGGAACAAAGAGGAAGTGAGCAAAGACGAAGCCAGGAAGGGATGTGCCAAGGGACCCTCCCTTGCCTCAGCAGACTCTGCACTGGCCTGGGCTGAGGAGCACCTCCCGGGAGGTGATAATTGATAGGCACAGCTCAGCCCAAGCCCTTGGTGGGTAGTGAGTCACACACACAGCAGGAGAAAGAAAATTGGTGTTTTGTGTCTGTGCCTCTAGGGAGAGGCACTAACTAACTTGAATGTGTTCCCAGAGAAGAGTGAGAGCGAAGGCAGCACACAGACCCTCACTCATGTTATTGTCCTGGGATCAGATCCCACCTCAAGTCCTTTCAGCCTGGAGCCCTTAACAGCTATAGGATTTGCTGCCACCAAACCAACTTTAGGTACTCAAATCTCCTCGGTGAGCTGTAGCAATGCCAGGAAACCTGTTAGCACGGACCTCAGGGCTGGTGACAGAACTGCAAGAAGGTGACAAGGGCAGGGGAGAAGAAAGGCTTCACACAGCCAGAGGATTCAGAGGTCCTGGTCTGCACATCAGCAGGTTTAGCTCAAGGCTTTGGCAGGGTCTGCGCCAACCCTGTATCATGGGCACTTTTTGGATGCCCCAGACCCTGGCTGCCTCACAAGGATGCCGGCTGGCAGCCCAGTACCTCCTGGCTGTGTGTGCTGTAGGACAGAAAGGAGCCACTGTCCTTTGCCAAGAATAGGGTGATTGTCCCTGGTGCCTGAGACATCGCTGCCTGCAATGTGGCTCGAGGGGCTGGTGTCAGGCACCGACAGCCCCTGAGGCCCCCTTTGGGGGTCATAACAGGGGGCAACCCACTCCCCCACCTCACCTACGGACACGGCGACCAGGCTGTGTGCCCCAGGTGGGTGCGTGCCTATCAGATCCTCGGACAGCCCAGGGTGGAGGCAGAACCTGCGGGGAGAGAGACTGTGAGTGCTGGGCAGTATCTCCAGTTCCCTAATTCCCTTCCAGCACCCTTAGTGCCCGCCTGGTGCTGCTGCCCTCCTCCCGGAGCTCCCTGGTCCCCCCATGCTCACCTCTGTCCTCCCATTTCCCACAGAATCTTCCTATCCTTGCTGCCTCGGTGTCTCCCTGTCCCTTGGTTCCCCTGTACCCCTCGACCCCTCTTTCATCTCTCAGTGCCCCCCGGTTTCCAGGTCCACACCTTCTGCAGGGTCCCCCAACACCTCCATCTCCCCTCCTCCCCCGAGGTGGGCTCAGTTTCCCACGCTGCACCCCTGGAAGAGGCTTCCCGTCGGGGTCCCTCGAAGCCCCCATTCCCTGTTAGTGCCCCGCGGTCCCCTCCGGTAGTCCAGGGTTCCCCTCCACCTCCCGATGCCCCCCGGTGCCCCCGGGTGCCCGGGCCGCTCACCCGGCCAGCGCCCCGCCGCCGCTGAGCACGCTGTGCGCCAGCGACGTCCAGATGTTGCGCCACTTCCAGATGTTGCGGCGGGCCGAGGGAGGAGGCGGCACCAACCTCTCCAACCCCCGGTTCAGCAAACGGAAAGCTGCGAAGGAACCGGCCACCAACAGCAGCCCCGGGCTGATAGCCATGGGCATCCACCGGCCCCCGGGCTCCCATGGGCAACCGGGCACGCTGCTCGACGGCTCCGCCTCACCCGGCTCCGGGATCCGCCCTGGGCACCGGCACCGCCCCGGGCACCGGTACCTCCTCACCCCCGCCCTGGCCACCGCCCCGGCTACCGGCACCGCCCCGGGCACTGACACCGCCCAGGCCACCGCCCCAAGTCACCGGCACCGCCCCGGCCACCGGCACCGCCTCGCCCCGACCGGGGATGCTCAGCCCCAGAGCGGGAGGGGAACATCGGCCGCCCCCCGAGCATCGTCCCCGTGGGTTGCGGTGCCCTCCCCCGCTGCGGGCACTGGCATTTCCCGCATCCCCCCCCTCCCAAAGATGGGGCAGCTCTTCCCCAGGGAGCGTGTGACTCACCGAGAAGGGAGGGGAATGGGAAATGGGCACCTCGAGGTGTGCGTCAGCCTTCCCTGGGCATCACATGGCAGAAACGACAGCCAGCCCAAAAATCCGGCTGCGAGTGTGCCACGGAGTGGGGACCTGGGCATCCCATCACTGCGCTGGAGGTGGGAACATCTTTCTTGTCCCCCAGAGGTTCCTCCTCCCCCTTGGTGGCAGGAGGTGGGTGAACACCTCACCCGTGAGGTGCTGTGGCTGGTGGTCTTTTGCCCCAAAATGTCCCTGACGTGTGATGCCATCATTGATGCCATCAACTGCAACACCCTCGCACAGATGGACACTCTGCCACATCCGATTGCACATCAAGCAAGCGAGAAGGTCTAATTGCCCTGCCAAAAAAACCCCACTCTCCCCACAGTCCTCTTGCACTCCACCCACCCATCCCACTCCTGGTCCCAAAAGGATGTTCCCACTGCCTGGGAAGCCCCAGCTCTGCTCTCAGGGTTTGCGGGAACTGAGTATTCCATACTCACAATTTCTTTAGTTCCATCCTACAACTATGCTGCCTTTCCAGCTTCCCAAAATTTGATCTCTCCCTTGGTGCTTTTTGATGTCTCCACCAGAAGCGTGGCTGCTGCACAGACCTTCTGCAGACGGGATGAGTCACCGTGTACACACTGATTAATGTCAAACTCTGCCTCTCCTTTGAGGTATTAATTTTGGATGAAGTTTTCTACTTTCTCTTTGCTGAAACAGAAACACGTGGAGCCCAAGTCGCTGCTCTGGCTGTGGTGATGGACACTGAAACATCAACAAGCAATACCCTGATGGAAGGGACGCTGAGGAGGGGAACAATTAAATGAGATATAAACGAGAGGTTTGAGATAGTCCCAAACGGTAGAAAAGCATCCATTCATGCTGCAGAAATTTACTTAAAAGCTGGACAAGACAATGTAATTTCATAGCAGTTGAGGGGTGGGGAGGCGCTGCCTGAAGTGATCAGCAGACCTGGCTGCTCAAGGGATTACAACTAATCTCGTGTATTAGGACTTGAAGGATCACACGGGCTAATCTGTTACTGAGAAGGCGAAATGCAAAGACATTTCTGTTCAGCACAAGATATGTCTAGGAAAGGGCGACATGCCTCAGAGACGTGCTGGACTGCTCAGGGCATGGAGGAGAAAAAACATTTAACAATTAATTACAGCATAAATTTGCAGAGAGCTGTTTCCTAATGAGAAGTAATTTGCAGTGCTTTGGCCTCAGAAGCCTCAACTGTCCCTTTCTGCAGTGACAACGTGCCCTTCACCTGCCTGCGGGTAAAGTCCCAGACCATGAAACATCTACAAGCCTGGCCGTGTTTATTCCAGGGACTCCTCTCCATCTATATGTGGTGACATCCTTCTAAAGATGAATATTTGGCCAGGCTCAGGTTGGGGACAGGAATAGTTTTAAATGTTTCTGGATGCTTTCACCTACCACTTCCACATGGGAGGAATTTAAGTCATGATTAATTGAGCCCCTGATTCAGGGGCTTTGATCCTCCTGCTAAAGCACTAGCAACAGCTACATATATATTACTTTTTGGATAATTTTAGTCCAGATTTTACTTAATTTTACCAGGATTTGCCATCAACCAGTGGTTTCTCACAAGCCCTTTTCTCCTTGTCTTCCTTCCTCTGCTGTGATGGCATTAATTGAGGACAGTTTTAGAGCTGGAGGCTTCCAAGCCCAGATACAAACAAGTCCCTTGACACCAGAGCAGGCCAAATATTCAGCCACATCCCACAGGCTGGGAGGCCAGGCTTGTCCCCAGAGAAGCCGTACAGAGCAGGGACAGGAGCTCTCGGGCACAGCTGCCACAAGAGGTCCCTGCACACCCACTGGAGAGCTGGGCAGAGCCGCCAAATCCGATGGGACTCTTCACACCTTATTTGGAGATATTGCCTTTTTCACCCAAATTTCGAGAAGTTTTCCAACAGTCCCCAAACGGCCTCATTTTCTGCAGGGTGGCAGCTCAGCCGGGTGATAGGTTGCTGCCAGCGCCTGTTCCCAACAGGGCAGGGGGACTCCTTCCAGATGTCAGTGAGGATGTGCCTAGGTCCATCCCATAATGCTGGGGGGGACCACAGCTAATCCCATAGCAGGGGCTTAACAGCAGCAGTTGGGGTGTAAATGGAGGGTACAGCAGTTTTTTCAATAGATGGACAGTGGTTCTTTTCTCCCTCTCACAGGTTGGAGTTCCTCTGCAGCACATCTGGGAGAGATAACCCACTTTCCACAGTGAAGAGCTGGCAGTTCGTTGATAATCCCCCATATGAGTTCTGTCAGATGAACTTTATCCTCCCCCAGACACTCCCCACCACTCCTGGAGGAGGGTTTGGGTGTGCTGTTGCAGCTCCCCCATCCCTTACACAAGGAGGAGCCCACTCCACTCCTAAACACCTCCCAGAACTCGCCACAGCCAACAGATGTGGGAGCTTCTGTCAAGGCAAAGTCCTTCTGGCAGAAATCATGCTCATGTTTTCGGAAAGACTGGCTTCTCTCCAACCAAGAAGGCACAAAGCTCATCTGCTCGTCTAATGCCAGGCCTGGCTCACACCTGAAATAATTTGAGAAGTCCAAGATCTAAAAAAAAATCAAGCAGTTTGGTTTCCAATTGGCCGCCATCTCCATCTCTCTCAAAAGTGTGTCACCACTCTATCTGCTAGGCCATAGGAAGTCAGATGATATAGGACTGCTTTGCTCTATATGTCTACATTTTAATTCAGAAAGTCTGAAAGGATCTACTGTGCAAAACGCATGCCATCAATAGCAAAGCATGCCCAGGCACTGCAGAGGTAGCCATGAAGAGAGATGAAATCAGTGCAAACTCGAGTGTCCACCCCTTCCAGCCAAAAACATCTTCCTGATGTGGAAGCTGGATATTCTCCAGGTGGAACTGGGGATGTACTCTCTGTAGCCACAGCAGACAGGCCCGTCAGTCTCTGGTAGTGCAGGGAGCAGCAGAAGGATTTCCGCCAGCACTGATAGTGCAGAGAATTTTTACTACCTTTTTTCCCCAGCCCTTAGCTCCATTTCATGCACACAAAGCTCCAGGATTTAAAGCAGAAAAGGCCAAAGTGTGCATCACTTAATCACTGACCACAGGACTTGGTCTTGTCCAGCAGAGGAAGACATCATTTGCTCTGCAGCCTGCATTCACCTGCTCGAGCCTGTGGGTTTGGCCTCCCAAGAGGAAGACTCTTCCCTTCCCTCTCCCAGTGCTCTGACCAGCCCTGAAGGTGTTCTGCTGCCCAGGTTGGTCACCCTTCCTGAGATCATTCCTCCAATAATACCATGTCTCCTGAGAGCTTCACAGCACTGGGATGCTCTGGTGCCAGCCACTGCCTGGCCAGGCACAGAATTCTGCAACCTGGCTACAGGAATGCCCGCATCCTGAGAGCCAGAGCCACCCAAATAAACATAATAAACCCAAAGCCCACTAAATAAACAGCTCCATGGCAAGTTGCTCTGGATACTCTTGATTTTGGCCTTCTTCCTTTTTCCCCAGCCTGGGTGTCTTTTTTCCTCCTCAGAATTTGTCACAAGGGAGCTGCAGAAGAATCCTGTGACAACAGTACAGCATCCCTAAGGATGCTGCAGGCTCGGCTGCCTCTAAAGGGCTTGGGCTGGACCAGCTGCTGTGATACGGTTGTGCAAAGGATGTGCTCTCTCCTCACTCTGGTGGCACAGCTCTGCTGTGGGATAAAACAAAATTCCATTGACAGACTCACTGACTGAGAAAACCCCTTCAAGCATGGCAGTGTGTGCAGTTCCTTGTATTTCTTCACTGCTTTCAGCAGCTGACATGCCCCAAATTCATCCACTTACTGAGTTGTTTATCTGCTGCTATTAGTGAGGTTTCAGGTTCCTTCTTCCATTGTGGTGTACAGTGAAACGTGGGGCCAGGTCTCTGCCCAGCCTGAGTCCCATCTCTCACCTTCACCAGGCATGAATGCTTAGGAAGAAAATGTGAAACAGCACGTATAATTATTTTTACCTTGTAAGCAAATTCATTCCCACTAAATATTTCTTTTTCCATATCTTCTTCCCTTGTGGGACAACCATTCTTTTCCACCTTTAGTTCACAGTTCTCTAGTTTAAGTAATTTTTATGGACATTTACATGCTTTCTGGTTGCACCATGATGTATTTATGATTGCATGCTTTTTTTTTTTTTTGCAGTTCGGAAAGGTTCAGAATAAGCCAGGTAGAAGCATATCTCAGCCCCTACACCCACTTCATGCAGCATCACAATTTGCCAAGCCCACTTGATTCCTCCTGTGTTATGAATATCAGCACAGGAGCTTCCTAACTGCATCTCCTGCTGCTGCTGGTTCCACAGCTTGGAGCAGGTTAGGTTCCCTCCTGAATTCTCTCGTTATTAATATCACAAACCAACCTGTTCTGAGAGCCGTGTCCCATTAATCATTTTAGCTCTGCTGCAGTTTTCACCTCGCTTCCTCTTCCTGCGTCTGAGCAGTCTTCAATAACATTTGACTCTGCTGTTAACGCTTGGTTAAAATTCGAAAGGTCTGCTAGGGCAGGGAAGGACCTTGACCTGAGCAAAGGTGGGACAAGGATGCAGCCACAGCTCCACTATGACATGAAAAAACATGCTACATGAGCTGATGGTAGCAGGGACTTGAAGGGAGGGGAGCCACCCCCATTAAATCTTTGCCTCTAAGCTTGAATTTTCTGGAGTGCTGGCAACACAGAAGACACAGAAGAGAGACAGCAAAAGTAAAGATACCTAATAAAATATGAGGGCAGCTCAGCAACCTGCGTGAGTCAGCACCAATGTGGGCGGCAGGTCTGGTCGGAGATTTCCGATGCCTACCTGGGCTCTGTGCGTGTTTGAGGGCACCGCTTCCTTTCACTCCCTTCCTAAATTTAATCCTGCTGTGTGTTACAAGCAAAGGTCTCAACCACTCTGAGTATCTGGCTTACTTAACAGAAGGCCAAAAGCTGCTTACAGAGCATCTTCCCCAAAATCTGCCTCCAACACCATGCCATTGCCTGAATACCTCGAGGGCATGTTGCATGTTCCTAGGTGCTGGCTCTCAGAGAAGCAGTAACGCAGCATCCCTGCAGCTAACCCAAACCTTCCCTCTTACATCCAACGCCCTTTGCAGCCCTTGATCCTTTGCCATCACCTTTGTCCACCTCATCAGAGACAGGGATTTCGCTTTACCTTTCTCCCTTTGCATTTTACAAAAGCCTTTCCCACTGGTGCTTGGTTGCATCCAGCAGCATCCAGCTGCATCCAGCAGCCAAATTAGCTGCTCGGCCCTGCACAGGACCAGGCTCCACCTGGCTCACCTCAAAGCCTCCCACAGCTTCATGCTTTGGTACCTGCCCACTTTGCCAGCGTGCTGAAGCTTTCATCCATGAGCAAACAGCGTTTTTCAGCAATTTCTGCTGAGTCAGAGAATGCCTCCGTGAGGGCTGCTGCTTCCCCATGTGGGAACGAGCTTCTGGGGAATAATTACAAAGAGTTTAAACAGGGACGTTCGGCAGCCAAATTGCTTCACATTCAGGCACCTGGCCAGGAAGGCACAGCCTGAAAGCTACTAGTTGGCACTGAGAGAAAATACCCCGCACCTGCGCCCATCATGGGTGTGCATCACCCACGGGCCAAGATCACTCCTTACACGGCAGCACCCCAGCACCCTGGCACTGGAAGGCGTGCTCAGGGCTTGGTGGGTCTGATGAATGAGCTGCTTCACAAAAAAAAAAGCCAGCTTGCACTTACCGAGCATCCCTATGCGTGCCCTCTTCTCAGGGCCATGCCCACAGAAGGATTTTTATCCCCTCCACATGCTGGATTTCGGAATGTGCAACATGGCAGAAAGCTGGTCTCTGGGAAGCTCCCATTCTGCTAGGGAGATGATGGAAGCACACTGCTGCTAACTTTCCCCCCCCTAAATTCTGAAGCACATTTTCAGGTTGTGAAATATATTGACTGTGAAATAGAGATAAGAACTGGAGTAGACACAAACAGTGTAGGCGTTACTCCCGTTTTTCTGCAACTCCCACTCTGTTGCAAAAATAGTACTGATCTGTGCAGGGACCAAATGACGATGGGAACATGTGCCTGGACATCAGTGGACTGAACCAGAAGCAGAGCTGGGACATAAGCCATGTGCAGAGGTGCTGAACACTTCGCATTCCTTAAAATCAATGGAGAGAGATCTTACAAAAAGATGAAATTAAATAAATTTAGGTGTTATGGAACTATATAAAAGCAGTGACAACATCTAAAAGTTCTGTAAAGACACATTACACTGAGTTAGAGCGCTTTCCATCAGGAAAAGGGACAACGGGAAGATGCAGCAAGGTGTCACTGCATACACTCAAGTTTCTGTTCACATTGCATACCATGTACCTGGTCTTTAGACCACACCTGCGCCATAACTCCTACGTGCCCTTAACTCTTTTGCAACTCTAAACCCCAGCAAAATACACTTGACTAGGTGCACACCAGATGCAGGAATTGGATAAGACACACTAGCTTCCAGGAGATGTGTCTCCTGACAGATGGGGACATTGTGCAACGCAGGGAGAGCATCACCCACCTGTGGGCTGGTGACGGGGAAAGCACTTGTGGCAAGAGGAGAGGGTGTCACCGCAGCAAAGGAGAAACCTGAGGACGGTGGTGGTGGTGGATTTCCGACCCAGGGGACAGGCACCAGAGCCCCCCACAGCAGGACCAGGTGAGTACCCATCAATGGACCCAGGAACATAGTGGGGATTTGCAGGAGCAAGTCACTACCCTCCACCGAACCCTGTCCCAAATGACCCTCCTCTGCTCCATTTCTTGCTTTTTTTCCCCCAAAACAGAGTGGGAAGTTTCTAACCAGCCTCTTGGTTGATTGCTAAGGCAGGTACAGTGCTAAGAATCCAGACTTTTGGCTCTCTTCCAGCCCAGGAGGTATTTCAGACAGGAATTACTGCTTTCATGGGAATTAGTGCAAATAACACCTCTGGCGAGGTTTTGGAGAAGCTGAAGCATCTCTTCAGACTCCGGGTTGGGGGAGCCACAGGCTACAGCACCAGCACCTCGCCATAAATAATTGTATTTATTTACAACATGACTGTCATAAATCATGTTTGCTTGCTCACCTTGCCCGGCAGTTGAGTTTAATGAGATTTGGGGCTGAATGCAAAAACGTGGGTTAAGCCGGAGGAGAAAAAAAGCAGAGGAATGGGCTTTAGGCTTGGAGACAAAGTTGAAAAAGTGGGGAAATCTGTAATTTCCACCAGTTGTGGGTTTTTTTTTTCTATGATACTGGGAGTTTAGGACCCCTTGAACACTATCACTGAGCTGCTCCCAGCCAGGGCAGTGGTGGCCCTAAGTTTTGGGGTATGTTTTGGGGTGGGATTTTGCAGTGACAGCAGAAGGGTTCACACGGAGGACCACGTGCCAAGGGGTGAAAGACAGCACCTGTAGGTGACAGCATCGGTGGCAAACAACCCCTCCCTCTGCTCGCCCACAGCCACTGGCATGGACCATGACACCATCACCGCCGAGGTCTGCAAGGAGGCTGACATTGGGGACGGACAGTGAGTACCTAGAGGGAGGGGAGGCTGCTGCCATGAGTCCTGGCAGGCAGCAGGGGTGGCATCTCCATGGCAACGGCCATCATGTTGGCAGCCGCCATGTTGTTGGTTGAGGGAGCAGCATGTTGGCTGCCAGGCACCGAGCATCGGCTCCCCGGGACGCCCACCTCTCCCCCTCTGCCACAGGCTCTGGGAGGTGATGGTGGCTGGCTATCCAGTGCTGCTGGTGAGGAACAAGAATGAGTTTAGGGCCCTGGGCAGCAGGTGTCCCCACTATGGCGCCCCGCTCAGCAAAGGTAAGCCTGGTGCTGGGCAGGGGAAGCAGCCGTTTCAGGGAGGTCAGCTCTCACCACTCGGTTGTGGGGGGCTTTTCTATTGCAGGGGTCCTGAGAGGGGAGAGGCTGCGCTGCCCCTGGCATGGCGCCTGCTTTAACATCAAAACTGGTGACATTGAGGAATACCCTTCTCTGGACTGCCTTCCCTGCTTTAAGGTGACTTCTTGTCCCTTCCTCCTCCCATCTTGGGCCATGTCCTCCATAACACTTGCATTCATTCACTCCCATAAGCTCTGTGTTCCTGACACCAACTGAAAGGACCTTGCCCTGGTCACAGCTCCACGGTCCAGGTCACACACGTGGGATGATTTCTTGGTATCATTTACCTCCCTGTCCTAAAGCTCCTTTCAATCAAAGGTGATGCTGTACATCCTGGTACACATCACAACCAGCACAGGTTTTTTGGAAAGAAAAAAGGTTTTGCACCTCTTCCTGAGCACCCTTGGGATAAGGAGAAAACTTCATGAGCTCCTCAGCACCACTTGACATCCAGAATGCCTACAAGTCACTCTCAGTGAACCAGGGACAGATGACCCACTGGACCAGACCTTCCAAGGAAAGCTCCTACCACAACTTCACAAATGCAGCACTTAAGCACACTCTCCTTTCACCCCTGCAGGTAACAGTGGAAGATGGAAAGGTGTTTGTTACAGCAAAAAAGAAGGTACTGACCTTACCTGCTGTCACTAAGCACAAGCAGTACCTTGGGCTAGGCACAATTTCAGCATTTCTCACTTTCTTCTAGGATCTTGAAAGTGGTGTGAGGATGAAGGACACAAGCAAGAGATGCCGCTTCAACTGGGATACGATGCTGCTTCTCGGGGGAGGTCAGTGAGGTGGTCTGTACCACACCCTCCCCACACATGCTGTGAGCTGTCACTCTCTTCTCCAGGGAGGACTTGCCTTCTTCCTCCTACTCCATAGTGATGTGTAAGAGGGTTGAGATGAGCATCTCTCGTAGGTGTGGCTGCCCTGCTGTGTGCGGAGACACTTCGCCAAGAGGGCTTTACTGGCAGGATCATCATGGCCACCAAAGAGAAACACGTTCCATATGACAAGTCCAAACTGAGCAAGGTTTGTATGTGGGAAGGGTGGGACTGTGCCTTGGCACCACGTGTGAATTAGGGACATGGACAGCACTCAGAACCAGGCCAAGCAACTGAGTGAGTTGCTCCGGCAAAGCATAAGGAGCGTTAAGGTACCCACAAGGAAAATGAGTATAATTTCCAGCTAACATTTCATTTCATCCTCCCAGAAAGTTTTTGATGAGTCTGCCATAAGCTGGTGATTTTATCCCCTTTCACTGAGTTCTTCCCACTAGAGTTTGAGTCGATGTTTTTTTCTGAGGGGGAACAAGAAGGTGACGGGGATGGGGCAGTGTGGGGAGCTGTGATTTACCAATGTAAAATTCACCACTTACGCAAACTTACTTCCTAATAAACACTGCAAGAGTATTGCTGTTTGCAAGAAGTGCTTTATTTAATATTTCTGCTTTGTTTCCAGGAAATGAACTTGAAACCTGAGGATGTCTGCTTGAGGAAGCCTGAATTCCTTGATGCCCAGGGCATAGAGCTCTGGACAGAGAAAGAGGTACAAAAGTAGCTGAGCTCAGTCCACAATGGGCGGTCCAGATTCTGCCATGAGGAGAGGATGCCCACACCTACAGGCACAGCACCACATTTACAGAAATCAGGGCTCCGCCTAAATACATGTGCTATCTACTGGGACAGTGCTCTAAGGCCAGCATTGGGGATATGTGAGTGCCATGGGTGCAACACTCATCTGTGCTACCCGTGGACAGACGTGCCCATCACACGCAAAGAGGGTGGCTCTTGAAACTAGCCTTGTGCACAATCTTAGAGGACCCTAGGTTTGGTGCTTTCATACTTAGTGCTCCAAAAGCACCTGTAGGAAGTGAGGGAGGGGACCGCAGCATTTTCATCTTGCCTGAATGTCCAGAAATGGAGCATGTGGTCACAGACAAGCAGAACAAATTGATGTGGCAGGACAGCAGTGGACCAGAGGTACGTGTCTAATCTTTGTCTCTTTTCTCCTGCAGGCAGTGTCAGTGGATTTCCAGAAGCAGGTGGTCTGCTTCAAGGATGGGTCCTCACAGAAGTACAATCAGCTGCTCATTGCAACAGGCAGCCAGTGAGTACATAAAGCATTTGGCACACACAAAATTTTAGACAGGACAAGAAGGCTTGGAGGTCTTCTAGAGGCATATGAAAAGAAGGTGATAGGAGATGAGATAAAAGGACAGGATGGGATGACACAGACAAGAGATTGCATGAGTTTGTGCTCCACCCCTCCCCTTCTTTCTGTTTAATTTCTAATCATAAGAGATATCTGGATTCTCTCTCTTTCAGTTCCAGCTCCCTCAAAGTCCCAGGTGCAGACCTGCAGAATGTGTGCATTCTCCAAACCCCAGAAGACTCGAGCAAGATCTTAGATCTGGCAACCGGGAAGAATCTGGTGATCGTAGGAGCTTCATTCGTAGGTACCAGGCTGGAGTGGGTATCAAGTCATCAGTGATAGCCTTGAAACCCACTTCTGCTTCATGTGCAGATTAACTAGAGGCCCTCAGGGAAGGGATGTTCATTCACTGCCTGGCTAGGTTCCTCCCTAGAGCCCTATAACTGGTGGGGTATGCATTACACAGCATGCCCTCACTCTTTCCTTTGATTCCCAGAAACTTTGAGAGCTATAAACAGTTTCTGGACAAGGACGAAAGGAAAAGTGCCTTATGAAAAGGTCACTGTCCTTCAGAGAATTTGGACTCCCCAGAAACGTTGGGGAAGTGAGGGAGTAAGGCACGGAAAGGGAACTATTCTGTGCACAACCAGGCGCTGCTCTTTGCATTTCCTAGTGTCCAGGTCCATAATGCATGAGAACAAAGAATGGGGGGAGCTAAATAACTCAGCCCAGAAATGCATAGGAGAGTGGTTAAGCACTGGCACTACATCAGATTTGTTCTTCTCACCTGGTAGGGGAGAAGGTTTCCAAGGAGAAAGGTGCAGGTTCATGCTTGCAGCAGGCTTACCTTGGGCATGCCTTTTCCTTGCAGGAATGGAGATAGCTGCCTTCCTCTCAGACAAGGCTGGTACCATCTCAGTGGTGGAAAAAGAAGAGTTCCCTTTCCAGAAAGCGCTGGGTCCTCAGGTTGGAGGTGTCGCCATGAAGGTTAGGAAAACCTGATTTCTAGGATGGAGAGCACATGCTGTCCAAGTAGCCCTGTGATCTGCAACAGCCCAGGAAATCCAGCCCCTGTGCTGAGTCATAACCCCGGCGTGCCCAGCCACCTTGCTCACGTACAGCTCACTGGAGGAGCTCTGCACACTTGGCTGGTCCCAACCTCCCTCACACTCACGTCATGCTCCCCAGCTCAGCTTCATCCCAAAGCTCTGCTTCATCCTAGACCCACCTCACGCACCAATCCTGATCAGGACAGCAGAGTGAAGCTCGACTTCCCGGCACCCTGCACCAGCCAGGGACACAAAATAAACCTTTCTGCAGGCTGGAGCAGCAGCTGAGCTGCCTGCCTGGGTTTTGGCCGGGTACAGCTGTTTTTACAGCAGTGCAGCCTGGAATTTCCTAGTGAATACTCAAACCAGCTTCCTCTTCTTTTTCAGATGCTGCAAAATAAAGGGGTGAAGTTTTACATGAAAAAAGAACTCTCTGAGCTGAAGGGAAAGGATGGAAAGGTCAGTCAGGCCATAGTGTCCCCTGAACTGCTAACTTTAGGGGAAAACCCCAAACTGAGTTATAACCCAGTGCCTGTGTCTACAGTTTCCTCTGCCACGTCTAAACCTTCACATTTATTTTCACTGAGCACAACTCTGGGCTCAGAGGGCACCAGTATGTGTTCCTATCTCAGGGATACACAGCATGATTTTCTCTTACGTTCCTGGCAACACACATTAGCTGGACAAGGTGATCTGAACCTGGGGAAGGAAAAAGACAGCAAAGAATGAGACAGCAGGGAGGCTGCAGGAACTAGGACAGAGTTTTTAACCCCTTGTTAACAATCCTTGCTTCTTTCCTAGGTCACAGAGGCTGTTCTTGCCTGTGGAGAGAAACTGCCTGCAGCTGTAGTGGTGGTGGCAATAGGTAAGAGACCCCAGCAGGGAGAAGGAGGTGGCTTTGGGAATGGGGACAAGAGCCAGCAAGCCCAGAGCATCCCAGTGCATTCCTAGGACACCATTCCCTGCAGTCTCTTTCCCACTCTGTTGTAATCCAATCCTACATCTTGGCCCCAAACACCTGGAGAAAGTCAGCAGCCCACGAGCAATAGCAGGAAGAAAGGAGCTACTTATGCTCTCGGTATGACTTTGACGCGCGTGCTGAGCCCTGTAGGTCACTGCCCCGTTATCAGAGCATGACTTGTTCTGGGCCCTGGTTTTATTGCCCCTGGATTAGCTCAGCACTGGTCACTGCTGTGAGCTGGCTGAACAGGCATCACAGGCACGTGCTTGCTGTAGGGCCGAGGTCAAGTTTCCTCCCTGCCTTTGCAGAGCTTTGTTGCATTTCTCCTCGCTCCTCTCCCTGCAGGGGTGTTCCCCAACTCAGCATTTCTGAAGGACACCGCCATCGCCAGAGATGACAAAGGTGCCATCTTGGTGGATCTGGTAAGTGCCAGCTGAGTATCCCTGGTCCATACTCAGTTCCATCCCTCTGACCGTTGCACTAATTGCTTATTGTCCCATTAGCACATGCAAACCAACATCCCAAATGTCTTCGCTGCGGGGGATGTGGTCTCCTTTCCTGTAGCGCTGCTCAACGGGGACCGGTCCAGCATCCATCACCAACAGGTGGCCGAGGCCCACGGTGAGACAGTGCAGACACCTCATTTTCCAGCTTCCCTCAGGGACAGGCATTGAGGGAACAAGGCAGAAGGGACAGCGAGATAACAAGAGGCAGGGGGCATCTTGAGCTATAAGAAAAATATTTCCTCTGCTGGTTTATCACAGGTCACATTGCTGCCTTAAACATGCTGAAGAAAGGGAAGGAGTTGCGCACTGTTCCCTTCTTCTGGACCACAATGCTTGGGAAAACTATCCGCTACGCAGGTAGGAATGGGCAGAGAGATGGGAACAGCCAAACCACTGCCCATCTGCTCCTCTAACTCTGGGGCTTGTAGACACGCCGTGGTTGCAGTTTAGCTGAAGCAGCTCAGGATTTGGACTGGCTGCCATGGCAGGTTTGTGAACTCTGTTCTCAAGATCTGGGCCAGCAGGTTGCCCAGAGCTCACATTCTTTGCTGATCTCTAATGGGCTAGAGGTCACGAAGGAGGAAGAACTTTCTTCTCCAAGACAAGGAGAGGCTTGGGGTCATGACGTAGTCCTGCAGCTCTGGATCAGTTCTGCTTGTCCAGGGTTTCCATACCTGTTCCCTGTTGCTGTCCCAGGCAGTCACTGTCCCCTCTGCCCATCCCTGTGATGGCACTGAAGTGGGATGGGTGACAGCTTCCCAAGCAGGTTACAGTGCTCTCTCTCGCAGGCTGTGGGAAGGGATACACAGACACTGTCGTGAAGGGCAGCCTGGAGCAACAGAAGTTCCTGATCTTTTACATCAGGTGAGCGAATTTAAGGCCAGTCTGTCCCCTGGGAAAATGGTAGGGTCCTCTCCCCTACAGCCTGCAGGGCCCCAAAAATGCTCCACATCACCTCTCTCAGCTGCACTCTGCAGGCAGCTGCTGGCCACTGAACCAGCAGTGAGATGGTTTCAGAGAAAACCAAAGTAGGGCAGGGAAAGAGAAGAGGATGAACTTCGACGAAGACACCTGCTGGGCAAGGAGCCTGAGACACATCTCTCCCTCTGCCCCACTGCTCCCAGGCTTGGTGCCCAGCTCCCTGCAGTGCCAGGCAATCTGCTGTGAGCCCCTGTGCATCCTGCAGTACCAGCCACCCTGCCCTGAGCCCTCCAAAACACAGCTTGTCCCCAGCCTGGGTGCCACAGGGATGCTGCTCTGCTGAGCTCTGTGCACCGAAGAGATCCACGTTCTTCCCCTTTCCCTTTCAGGGATGGCTTCGTGACTGCAGCTGCCAGCCTCGACTGTGACCCCATGGTGTCCCTGATTGCAGAAGTTTTATGCTCAGGGAAACAAATCTCTAAAGAAGAAGCAGAGTAAGTGACACCCTGACTGAGCTGGTGGGTGGCTCTGCACTGTGCTCCCCACACCAGCAGAGCCCACCAAAAGACACAAAGTCGAGATGATTTACTGCAAATCCCCAACATACCTCTCCCTTGCAGGGCCTGCGACATCGGCAATATGCCCTCACTGGCATAAACCTAAGCTCAGTACGTGCCCCGCTGTGAAGGGCACAGAGTCAACTGAGTGTTAACAGCTCCACATCCTCCCATCCTGGCACAAGAGAAATAAAATCATGAGCAAAGCTGAACCCAGCACCTGCATTTTGTGTTTGCAGTCAGCCCTCGGCTGCTCCCTTGCATGCTGGGGCAAAGCGGAGCAGCGCTTTCCCCTCTCTTCTCGATGGGGATCTGCTGGGCTGGCAAAGAAGAGGATGCCCTTGTCCTGAAGCTCAGCTCTGAGTGTGCAGAAGCAGCCACATGTTCACAGATCCACCAACCCCTCCTGCTCCTCTCACTTGTCTGTTGGCAGGGAGCTTTCATTCAACACACCGGTCACGCTGACCTTCTGCTTTGCAAAAGCACATTTTCCCAGCGAGGGGAGCCATGACCGAGGCAAGCTGCTCTCCCAGTTGGCCAGCAGATAGTCTGCGTGCAGGAACTGGCACGAAGTACCCTACCCCTAAGGACAGAGGGCTGCCATCTGACCTCTGAGTGAGCAGCACCTGCTGGCATCACTACAGACGCCTTGAATATTGCATTAGCTGCCACAGAGAGCACTTCCCACCCCCGTCAGCAGCCAGCCTCCGGCAGAGAAATCCCAGCCCCGCTCGGGTATCCCCTCTCCTGCTGCATCCCTGCACGCTGGATGCTTTGAGGAGGTGGCCAGACGCTGCAGGAAACACAGCCTCGACGCTGGAGGAAAGGCTGAGAAGATTTTTGCAAAGCAGCAGCGAGCGAGGCTGTGCTTTCTACAGGAAACACTGCACTTACTCACCGGTCACATGGGGCCTTGCAGGAGGAAGGGTAAGCCCTGAGAGCCTGGCAACTTCCCACAGGGACACTTACTTTGTCAGCCTCAAAACCCCTCTGCTTTTCCACAAAATGCAGGCTAGCCAGAGCCCCGAGCCTCTTCGCTCAGCAGGTGAGATACTGCAATGCTGCTTTTGCCTTAAACACACAAACTTGCACTCCGGCACCTTCTCTTTGACTTGAAATAGGGAATTTCACATTTCCTCACCCCAGGGGCTTGGTGCTGCTGCTCAGGGCAACTCTCTGCCTTGAAATAGCCCCATCTTACCAGGAAAAGAGCAGGTTTTCAGCAGAGCAGGTCAGCCCTTGGCAGCGATGGGAGGAAGCAGCAAATCTAAGCGTTACCCGAATGCTGAGGCACTCGAGGGTGGAGACGCTGGTGGCTGGAGGGCACAGCTCCCCTTCATATCAAGCATCCACAGCACCCTGCTGCAACGAGGCATGGGAGGAGCACAGCTCCTCCTCGCCCTCTGGCACCCTGCACACACACAGCTACAACTTTCTGTCCCCTCGGTGGACTCCAGGACTTGCTAAGCGCTGAGCAAACGCTGGCTGTTTTGTACGGACTTATAGAGGGGCAGCTGCGGTGGAAGAGACCAGTTGTGCCTCAAGCTGGAGGTGTTCACCCACGGTCCTTTCTGCTCAGAGAGCAAGCCCAGGCGGCTCAGCAGCTCTGCTCTCTCTGGTTGATGAGGGCCCCAAAGAAACTCAGCTTCTTGTTGCCATTAGCAAGCACACGCCGAGCAGAGCAGCTTTAGATAAGAAGGAAGGACCCCCAGGACGACAGATTTGCTCTGCTTCTGTCACTTAATGGACACCAGGCCTCTTTCTGCACATCACCGGGTGCCAAAATTTGGTAGCAGCCTTGGGGCAGCTGGAGCCTGGACAGGCAGACCTAGTTGAAACTGTGCAGACTTATTTCAGCACAGGGCCGTTCCTCCCTGCCCGCCCTCAGAGCTGGAAGGAGCCATGATCTTCCTGGCAGGCCCCGAGCAGCAGAACCCAGACACTCCTCTGCTTCCCAAGGCCAAGGCAGCCTGGGAACCAGTGGTCCCAGCAGCCCTGTGCCCCACAGGAGGGACACTTCTGGGGCTGCAGGGACTCCCAGAAGCCTTCACTGGGTCCACACCGAGACATTTCACTCTGCCCCAAGCCATAGGAGAGCTATACAGGTCCCCTCTCACCCAGTGCAAGGCAGGGAGGTCTCCATCCCTGGAGAGCAGCTTCCAAGTCCCCTTTGGAACAGTCTTCTGCTTCTGTCCAAGAGTTAGGCAGAGCCTGGACCACACAGGAGCCTCACAAGGTTCACCTGGGCCACTCTCAGCACTGCTGAGGCTCCAAATAACTGGAATCCTGGTGCTCCCCCAGAGTTGGGCACAGACAGGGCCGCCTGGCCTTGCAGGACAGTGGTTCCCAGAACAGACGTCTGGATCCGTGCGTGACTCGGCCCTGAGTCACCCACTCCCAGCAGCCCAGCCCCACCGCACCCAGGGCAGCGTGGGTGCGTAGCCAGCCCTCTCCTGGGGCTCCATCCCATCACCCACCCTATTGCGGGACTAATCCTGCTGCTGAGCTCAGCAGCAGGTCAGTCCCACAAGCTACACCCAGACTCAGGTCACGTCCGTTGCTCAGGACAAACCAAGGGGACACGAACAACCTGTGGACCCAGATGCAGCATCAGCCAAGGACCGAGCTCCAGCTCTGCAGCCCTCCCCAGCATCCACCACCCTCCCACCAGGCAGAACTGGGCACCCCCCCAGGCAACAAACTTCCTAAAACCAAACTGTTGAGCAAAACAAAGTTTAATGCCTCTTTCAGTCTTCTCAGTTAAATGCCACCCCAGCAGCGGTGGGGGAACCTGCTCGACAGCCCCACTGGCAGGGCTGCCCAGCAATGTCCCAGCCAAGGAAGAGTCTGGAGGTGGCGAGGAGGCTTCTTCATCACAGTCGGGCTCATCCTCAGCCCTCAAATCCACAGGACGCTGCAGAGTGGCTCCTCCCAGTCACTTGGGGGTGTCCAGCTGCCATCCAAAGGTCCCGGTGATGAGAAGAGAGTGGCTACATTCAACAGTTCTTCAACTGGCAGCTTTAGCTATTAGAGAAGGACATAAAGCTTGCCACTGAAGAACTGGTGCTGGTTAGCCAGGAGCAGGGCGGCGGGGCAGCACCTGGGAAGGGAACACACACATCAGAGCCAGCGTGGAACCACACCGAGCTGCCAGCCCACAGCATCCACCCCAGGTGGCAGAGCTGCTCCTCTCTCCCCCCCCAGCACCAAGCCCTGATCCACCACCTCGTCTTTCCCCCACTTCCAAGGCTCAGATCCTGCAGGATCATCCCACTACCACCACAGGGGATCCAGAGGCAGCTCCGACCTTGACTCTTCCCCATCCCACCTCTCTCCCAAACCAGCTGGTACATCAGCTCCGGCATCTTCAGCCGGCCCTGAACCGTGAGCGACAGTGCAGGGAAAACAAGGCCATTTCTTTGGGAAAATAAGAGATAAAGCAGCCTGCTCGGGCAGGGAGGCCGCTGCAGGTAGGGGTTAAGGCATTCCCCACTCACCTCGGGCATCCGTGCTGGCCCGGTCCCACCTGGCCGGGGGCCAGCAACCACTGCCGGGGAAGACACTTCGTCAGGCGGCTGCCGCCAAGCCCCCACCAGGGGAATTTTAAGGGAGCTTGGCCTTTATTCCACGTTATTTTATCAGAGGACGTCGGCCCCCAGGGCCTGGTGTGGTGAACCCCACCGCTTCCCCTTCCACACGGGGGAAAAAATACCAACCCACCCTTTTCTGTACTTCCCAGCATTTGGGCAGCAGGGATTGAGTTCTGGAATACCCCCCCCCAACATCTGGCCTCGCAGATGCCAGAGATGACTCCGGCAGCCTCGGGAGTCCCCCCACCCCCGGTTGGCCACCACAGCATCCCTCCAGCCAGCGTCAGCCCGAAGGCANACAGGGGATCCAGAGGCAGCTCCGACCTTGACTCTTCCCCATCCCACCTCTCTCCCAAACCAGCTGGTACATCAGCTCCGGCATCTTCAGCCGGCCCTGAACCGTGAGCGACAGTGCAGGGAAAACAAGGCCATTTCTTTGGGAAAATAAGAGATAAAGCAGCCTGCTCGGGCAGGGAGGCCGCTGCAGGTAGGGGTTAAGGCATTCCCCACTCACCTCGGGCATCCGTGCTGGCCCGGTCCCACCTGGCCGGGGGCCAGCAACCACTGCCGGGGAAGACACTTCGTCAGGCGGCTGCCGCCAAGCCCCCACCAGGGGAATTTTAAGGGAGCTTGGCCTTTATTCCACGTTATTTTATCAGAGGACGTCGGCCCCCAGGGCCTGGTGTGGTGAACCCCACCGCTTCCCCTTCCACACGGGGGAAAAAATACCAACCCACCCTTTTCTGTACTTCCCAGCATTTGGGCAGCAGGGATTGAGTTCTGGAATACCCCCCCCCAACATCTGGCCTCGCAGATGCCAGAGATGACTCCGGCAGCCCCGGGAGTCCCCCCACCCCCGGTTGGCCACCACAGCATCCCTCCAGCCAGCGTCACCCCGAAGGCACCCAGGATCCCGGTTGATCCCGAGCCCCCGCAGGTGGCAGGGGAAAGTCAGGGTCCCGGTGGGTGTCGAGGTCCGGGGGTGTGGGGAGGTTCCCGGTGCGGGGCCGGTGGCGGCGGGGCTGAGCGGCGGCGGGGCCTGGCGGGGATGCCGAGCATTCCTGGCGTGCCGGGTACATCTGGTCCGGATTCCAGAGAGCGGGTCCCGGCCCTGCTCCACCCCCACCGGCCCGTGAATCAGCACCCCGGCTTCCCCGCCACCGGGGGCCCTGCCAGCACCGGGGGCTGGAGAGGGGTGGGACCCTGCCGGTAACGGGAGAACCCCCCCTACCCC
>VXBW01002933.1:10498-29780 GCA_013400375.1 Thinocorus orbignyianus
ATTATTCCCTTCTCTGCTATCCTATCCCACTCTCCATATTAAGACACGGTAGGAGTGGCCATCTCCACCAGCTGCTCTGGGCCAGGACCTCTCCTGCTTGGCAGCTGGAACCCAGCCCAGTGACTGGAGACTCAGCCCGGGCTGAGGGATGCAACTGCCACTTTCCTGTTTGCCAAACACTTGTTCCAGCCACACACACACACACAGACATGCACAGGACAATGACACTGCTAGTCACAGTGACTGCCACAGACGAGGCACTGCCTTCAAAATCACCCACATACAGGACTTGCATAAAACATAAGCGCAGACAGAAAAGTCCTTTCCTCCTGTGTCTGGACCCTGAGACAACTTACCCTCTTCATGAGCCTTCTACTCAGCAGCTGGTCTAGCTTGAAGCGTGTGAGGAAATGATGTATGTAACAGTGCACGCTGGTAGACAAAAGAGCCAACCATATCCTGTGGTGCGTAAGGTACAGCATTGCTCACCAGTTGAGGGAGGTGATTGTCCATATCTACACTGTACTGGTGTAGTCCCACTTGAAGTATTGTGTGCAGTTTTGGGTGCCTCAATACAAGAACATCAAACTATTAGAGTGTGTCCAGAGGAGGAAAACTAAGACTGTGAAAGGTTAGGGACAGGACTTAAAAGGAGCTGCCAAGGCCACTTGGTTTGTTCAGCTTGAAGAAGGCTGATGTGACCTTGTCACTGCCTGCAGTTTCTTCAAGGTGGGCAGTGGAGTGGGAGGTGCTGATCTCCTGTCTCTGATGACCAGCAATAGGACATGAGGAAGTGGTATGAAGCTGCGTAAGGGGAAGTTCAGCTTGAGCATTAGGAAAAGATTTTTCACTGAGAGGGTGGTTGGTCACTGGAACAGGCTCTCCATGGAATTGGTCACAGCATCGAGCTGGTCAGAGTTCAAGTGGCTTGTGGACAATGCTCTTAGTCATATGATTTATTTTCAGGTATTCCTGTGAGCAGAAGGTTGGACTCAATGATCCTTATGGGTCCTTTCCAGCTTGAGATATTCTATAATTCTATGCATATCCCGTTTCCCAGGTTTCCCCAAGCAGGGGCCAGGGTTCTTTGTAACTTGTCCATCCATATGTTTCCAGGGCCAAAAAGGTAATTTACTGGCACAAACACAGCACGAGAAGCCTATAGAAGACCACTGAAATATAGTAAGCATCTCCTAATACAAAAAGATTACTTCAGAAACATTTGGAGACATACTCTACAAGAGTTTACATCTCTTAATAAGGTTTTCTTTACTTGCTNGTGGTATGAAGCTGCGTAAGGGGAAGTTCAGCTTGAGCATTAGGAAAAGATTTTTCACTGAGAGGGTGGTTGGTCACTGGAACAGGCTCTCCATGGAATTGGTCACAGCATCGAGCTGGTCAGAGTTCAAGTGGCTTGTGGACAATGCTCTTAGTCATATGATTTATTTTCAGGTATTCCTGTGAGCAGAAGGTTGGACTCAATGAT
Source organism: Thinocorus orbignyianus (assembly GCA_013400375.1). Lineage (NCBI taxonomy): Eukaryota > Metazoa > Chordata > Aves > Ciconiiformes > Thinocoridae > Thinocorus > Thinocorus orbignyianus. The sequence goes on from VXBW01002933.1 coordinate 11,985, forward strand.
CCTTATGGGTCCTTTCCAGCTTGAGATATTCTATAATTCTATGCATATCCCGTTTCCCAGGTTTCCCCAAGCAGGGGCCAGGGTTCTTTGTAACTTGTCCATCCATATGTTTCCAGGGCCAAAAAGGTAATTTACTGGCACAAACACAGCACGAGAAGCCTATAGAAGACCACTGAAATATAGTAAGCATCTCCTAATACAAAAAGATTACTTCAGAAACATTTGGAGACATACTCTACAAGAGTTTACATCTCTTAATAAGGTTTTCTTTACTTGCTGTAAGGTTGATTCCTCAAAATCACACAGCCCAGATATATCTATACAAAAACAAAAGAAAAAAGTTCCCACTTATGTATTTTAAAATACCATTACATTAAATTTAAAATATGTATAAACATCACTGTGTTTTACAACTTCAAGTTCAAATTAACCAAGACGTCCCAGGACTAGAAGGAGGTATTTTTGACAGGTGATATTACTAGATTTCATCACATTACAGTTCTTGTGAGTTGCAAATTAGTTAGTATCTAGTTAGAATCTACAATTCCCTACAATTTGGAAGGAAATTTCCATCTGTTTGTTTGTGGTATAAAGAAGAAACTGATTTGGTAGAAGATAAATTTTGGTTTTAGTAAACATTGTCAAAACCCTGTGCAGACTCCAAAACCAGCAAATTTTTTTTTGTAAATTAAGTGCATTGAGCATTTTAGATAGAATTAATTCCTCTTTCGGGGACAATTAATATTGCTTTCTCAAAGGCAGAGTATTGAATGCAAGGGATAAGATATGTTTTCTCATTATAAAATAATCTTGTAAGGGAAAATCCAATGCTATTTGACCTCTAGACTTTATAATTACTGCATAAATACATGAATTGTAGCCAGATACTCACCAGCTACAAATACCTATAATAATTCCCATATATACTAAATTGCATGCTGTTTTTCTTACTGTACTTTTTCATTATCATTGCTTTATTACTGATTTTTATTATGACTGAACTTCTGTTTTCCTAATTAAACTCTTCATTGAGTTCCTATATGCATAATGATATAAGGGTAAACCTGGAAACCATGACCTTCTGAAAAAGTATATTTAATTTGATAAGTCACTTACAGGCATGCTTTTCAGACTAGCTCCTGGTCCATACAAACACAGATCTTATCATTTATTCCCAAAACCTCTTAACTTCCATTTCATGCTCTGCTGCTGTGTCTCCCTCAGTCCTCCAGCTGGTTAAAGTGGTGCAGTATTTTTACCCTGTAAATCGTAAGCAAATCAGACATTTACTCATGAAACTCAAGCAAGCCAGCCAGGATGAGCAGGAACTGCATAACAAAGTCAACAGTCTGGCAGAAGAGCCAGAGTAGTACAAGCAGGCAGTGGTCCCACTCTACTAGTTACTCTTTCAGGCCAAACTCGCAGTATAGCAGTGCTGGCATAGAGCTCATTAACTTATTTCTTTAATCCAGAAAAACCAAAAAGATCCAATTCTAAAATCCACTAGGACATCAGTGAGCTTTGAGCAGAAGAGATTTTTTTGTAGTATCACCTGAGACTGTGGTAGATAGTGAACACAAGCTTTTTGCAGTGGCAGTGTGTGGAAGTCCAGCAAGATCCAAGCACTCTTTGAATATGTAATTTGTTTTCATTTTCATGCCAATTAGAAAAAGTTTTAAAATCTTCAAGAGAAATAAATTAAAACACGCTCTGTGATCATTTCTAAATCTGGCAAGCTATAAGAAGGGAGTCATCCAATACAGAAAATTAGCCAGGGCTTTAACAGTTCAAATCAGATGATCCTCTCCTTAGAGTGTTTCCAAAACTGCGTCATTTGCAATGAGTTTGAAAGAAGACAGCTGGCCTCAAAGCAAATGCAGAAACTGTGATTCTTTGTTTAGCAAAGACCAGATGCTCCCCTCTGTTTTGCAGCACAAAACAAAACTGGAGCATGGGCTGAGTTCTGTCTTTGAGCCAGTGGCAGCTCTTGAATGCAAAGATCTCCCCAAGGAGTAACAGGCACAGGAGAGCCTGGTACCCTGGCATAATGGACTGATGAGTTTCAGGCTCACCCAAAATTCATCCATAGAACAATTACATGAGATCCACAGGCTCCCAAGCCACCTAGGTGTCAACAAAAATATTGCAGCTGAGAAAGTGAGGGACATCCAAGGTTCTGGTGTTTTTCTTCCCAAGTAACCACTGTACCTGATGGAGCCTTGCTTTACCGCAGATGGCTGAACACCTGCCTGCTCATGGGAAGTGGTGAATGAATTCCTTATTTGGCTTTCCCTGTGCATGCGGCTTTTGCTTTACCTGCTTTATTAAACTGTCTTAATCTCAGTCCACAAATTTTCTCAGTTTTTCTCTTCTGACTGTCAACCCACACTGAGAGGAAGTGAGCAGGTGGCTCTATGGTGTTTAGCTGCCTGCTGCGGTTAGCCCACAACACTCTCCCACCATGAATTCATCTAAGCACATCGCTGCAAAGTAGCTGCCGTCTTGTGGTGGCTAAGATTCTACAGCAAATTATTCATGTCCTGCACCCAGCAGTAAACGAGAGCAAGGTAAACCGGATGCAGGTGTTCAGAAAGTTAGTTCCACAGAAAGGCAGCTCCAGTACACCAGGTCACTTACTTTCCCACTGAATAAATAGATGTATTTTTGTGCATCTCATATCAGCTTTCTTCTCGCAGAGAACAAAAGTGACAACACTGTATGAAATGAGGTGGGTTTTTTTATTAATAAACGTCTCTTACTGAGAAATCGTGTATCATGAGACCTAGTAATATTTCTAAGTTATACACTTTTTGAAGTGAAAGGCAAAGATAAATTGCCTTCCTGTCAGTGGAATATTCATAGAAAAGCAAATATACACTGGGAAAAAAAATAATCTTAGGGAAAATATCTATGTTTTCAGCAGAGCTGTTGCATTTTACCCACAGATATACTTTTATTATTTTTTAATGTCAAGAACAAACTAAAGTAAAATGTTTCAAACTAAAAGAAACAGGTTTTTTTTTTTTTTTTTTTTAAAAAGAAAAAAAAAACAAACTGTTAATCTAACATAGTAAGGTTTTGGACATTACCAGAACTGAAAATATTTTCAGATTTTGTTTTAGTTTTGGAATGAACTTTAGCTGGAATTTCAATGACTAGCCACTGAAGTGAAAAATAGTTCCATAAGTTTTTTTGTTATTGCATCGCAGCACATGCATGATGGTTATCAAGCAATCCAATCTTGTTGCTTCCTTCATATATTTCTGTGATGTCTTCAAACAAAATATTTTAATGTAATTTCTTTTGGTTGGAAATTTTAGATTTTAGGCTTTCCAGTTTAGTTTCCTTCTACCCTTCTGCAGATATGTAACTTGACTGCTTTGCAAATTTTGAGCTACTGGAGATTTTGTAACAATGCTATGTTTGTCTATAAAGTAGAAATAGCCTGGTTAGCCATCTGTTCACTCATCAGAGGTAGCTTTCATCTTTTCTGTGGGATTAATGCACTTTCTGTTCTTTCTTATACTGTAAAGAACTATATGAATTTGCAACATAACCTCCTAGTCCTTGCAAAATACAGCTTTATATTAATATTACTTTTCAGTCATGTATTATGCTTCACAAACGCTCAAATATTAATTTAACTTAAAGTCCACAGACCAAATTGAATTTAGCAATATAAATATGATCAGAGAAGAAAGATCAGTAAGGGTTTGATTATATATGATACTGTAAATTCCTCTGACAGCACAAAATTCTGAACATACATTACAGTACTATACAAGGCCTAGTAGTATTTCTTGTTTTCTTAAGATTTTGCAAATGCATGAAACAGTATTCTACAAAAAAAATTATACATCGAGTAACTGCTTAAAACGGAATAGTCATGGAAAATATCAGCCAAAACCAGTTTAACTGGTTCAAGAAGCCTAAGAAAAAAAGACTTTATTTTACCATTGTGTTAAAACATGCTGATGAATTTTTCTTTTAAAGAGCTACATGCCCAGAATTAGAAATGCAGAATCTGAAATGTTGCAGTGCCTGCATAAGAAAGCTGTGCCTTCTGTTCTGTCCAGAAAAATCTGCTGGTGCTTGAGTGAATTATGAAGTTTCCTGTACAGATGTTCACACTTGGCCCAGGTCTGAAACAAGGGAGTTTTTTCACTCGTCATGTCATTGAATACTCCATAGGAACCTTCTGTGGAACCTCACAAAACCTAGCTGGACTGACTAGCAAACTAAACCTGGGATTTATTTTTACCAGATGGCAACAAAATCTAACTAAGCTTTAGTTGAACCAAAACCACTTTAAGACCGACAAACATTCATAATCCACAGGTTCAGAAAGTTACTTGGGACTTAATCCTACACTGACAAGAATGCTTAAATTTTATGGCTGATGACCCAAAATGCACACTCAGTCACCTAATAAGGGAGGGCTTTTAACTGTGAGGAGTTTCCCTGGGTGGAGTCTCATCCCAAGGGGAGCAGCCCTGACTGCAGACCCACCACCCAGTGGGAGACTGACTCAAGGTGGCTCTCTAGCAGGCTCCCTTTATGTCCTATCCAGATCTGAACTGTGATCCTACATGGCCGTGTAGCCCCCTCCCATTGCCTGAAAACCATCAGCTTGCTCACCTTTCAACCAAAATGTATATGAGCTGACTGCCACTGCATGGGCATGACAAGAGTTGTGGTGGGAAGTTTTCATGGACTGTTGTCAGATTGTTGTAAGGAGTAGTATGTCTGCCACAGAACCACATGGGATTCAAAGAGCTTTTGAAAAAAAAACTGCTTCAGAATGTGAGCAGAATAATAGCTGGACCAGAATGATGGAGAGGCTGTGAGAAAATATGCAGCCTTTCATCTTCACCTGAAGATAAGAAGTCTGGAGTTTTGAACTGGCTGGACAAGGAGATTGGAAATTATTGTGAAGGGGGAAAAAGTGACATATGAGGATAGAATAAACTCAAGTTTCATGATGGAGACTAAGAAAAGAAGTTGAGAGGTGTGAGCAGCTGGACACTTAGGAGATGATTCAGAAAGGGAAATTGGAGATGAAAAGCGAGTGAGAACAAAGAGAGTTTTGTGAAAGAGTCAGCTGGATAACAAAATATGGGACAAAATTCTTCAGAGGTGATGGAAAAGGAAGGGACCTGAATCAGGTGTGCAGGGTATGGGGAGAGCCAAGCATTAAAAAATAGAATTTTCTAGACCAGGCAATTGAAATTAAATGTTTGAGGAGTTGTCAGTGGGACAAAGTATAGAGTGGCCAAAGGTGAGAACACAGTAACAGAGGACAAAAAGGAAGGAGTGGGACCAAAAATTATTATAATGGCAAAACAGCAGGAGATGAAATTGGAGGCAGAATAGAAAGAAAAGACTGCATTGACATGACCGTGCTCCTCTCTGCAGACTGAAAGCAACCCTTAAATTTCTGACTGAAAAGACTTGGATGTAAATTTCTCGTATAGTCTTAATTCACCCCTCCTTCTGCACATATGATATGACATCTATCAAAACAGTAGTCAGACATTATTAGCTTCATCTGTTGCAGAGAGGAGATAATTGAGAGCAAGTAAGTTATGTCATCAAGGAAGGTGTTGCTACTACAGTCCTCCTTCAGCTGTAGAACATGAAATGTGTATGAGGAAGGAATTACAAGGAAAGAAAGGAGCTTATCTTGACAAAAGCCAGTTGGTGTTTTGCTAACAGATTGCCTTTAGTTTCTTAGTTCAGTTCCTGAACTGGGAATATCACTTAAATCAAGAATGTCACACATGTTCACTAGTGCAGTGCCACTCATTTCCTGGGAATAGGTTATACCACTCACTGGTATGAATTTGCAAAAATACAGCACATTCACAGCTGTAAATATACAATGTAGATGAAAAAGGAACATGCAAAATCCTGAAAACTATGTTCACATGCCACCTTTTGGGCACTTAGAACATGACGGACTTGTCTATAATCTGTACATCTGTTCATCCATAAAATGAAGCTATAGAACCTTATAAGTTCCCAAAATCTTAAGGTTGTCAAATATTTTCAAACTTGTAAGCATAAGATCACAAGGATGATGAATGCCACTAGCAAGTGCATGAGGCAACAAAGAAATCTGTCTTCTGTGAGCACTATGATGTAACAAAGACATACTACTCTCTAACTAGCAAAACAACCTCCTTCTTCCTACTTATTCTTCCTGTGCACCAGAGAAGAAATGGGCCTTGTAAGAAATATAACACTTCATCAATTAACTGTGACATAACAAAAATGCCCAGGGGAATTGTTCCTGAGTTCCTCAGGCAATTTTAATTCTGGGATTTCCTAACTGTATAATCATTTTCAGTCCTAGCGGTGTTCTTGGAAAAGAGTTTTATGTATCATTTTGCCAAGACTATGAAACTTTTGGAAAACCCTGTTTGTTTAAGACACTCTTGCTTGAAAACATATTTTAAGTAGCTAGGAAATACAATACGTTGTGTAAGAATAATAAATTGCAATTATTTCTTTTGGGTTGTCCCCAGTTTACTTTGAATGCTTGTTATATTCAGATAGCTAGTAATCAACAAAAGAACAAGATAAGTAATTTCTGAATAAAAAGAATATTTGTCAAAACTTAATGCATTTCTTTATGAGTTCAGTGAGCCTAAATGTTAATGAAACTCTTCCTTTCAAATTACATGCATAAAGCCAACATTAGATAAGACCTTGTTATCGAGGGTAAAACATTATTAAATTGCTATTTACATTTACTGATCTGGAATTATTTATAGGTCAATAAAAATTACTTAAGATGATTCATGTTTTTAGACAAAGAAAACAATTCAAAGCACAGCTACCTTTGCTCACATTTGATACCTCATTTCTTAAAAAAAAAATAAAATATATATTTCTTAGTATATATTTAACAGTAGTTTTATAAAAACAAACAACAAAAAGACCCAAAACCCTGCCAAAACCACCACCAACAACAAAAAATAAACACCAAAACCAACTTGTATCAAGTGACTTTATAATGTAGATAACCATTAGGAGGTAAGAACCAAACTTTAGGTTGATTCTAACTGCTTTTTTTGAATGATTAAGATCAGTTTCACGTGTCTTTTTCAGTATCTGGAGAAAGAAGCAGAATTTCCTTTAGTAATGAACAGAGTAAGGCTGTCACTTCCCCATATAATATAACATGATGGGATCACTACATGGATTTAGACTCATGCATTTAGTTGTATTCAGTAGCTTGGACAGATATTGTCTGATGTTAATTCTAGGGATTTATTTCCAGTCATTAGCACCTTTGAATTTATTGCCTTGGTGCCATAAAATCTGTAGATAGTCTGGTATACAAATGTGTGGAACCATTTGCCACCAAAGCTACAGTTTAAGTGTTGTTATTCTCCTTGTTTGTGCATATGTGTAACCCATTTTGCTGATTTATTTGAAAAGCTCAGTACAAGCAGACTGCCAGGTAGAAAATTTGCTGATGGAAAAATAACTTAACAATATTTTTCTGTAATCATTAACAATTACATTGATTCTTCCCCTCTGTTATTTAGGTTATGAAGTCTCTGAAAAAAAATATTGGTAATTATTCAAACATTTGTTACTTAAAGAGACTTGTTTATTTATGCTTTGGAACCAAAACCTGACAGTGATTGTAGCATGTGTACTATTATGCCTCACATGCTATTATGCATGTGAGGCATAATAGCAAGAAAAATGCACCTGAAATTTGACGCGGGCTAATGTACTGTTAGTCAATGCTTATTGCACTTCTCTTAGTATACGAGTTAACAAATTGATGAAGGTACTACTTTGTGTAAAGCTCCTTCCAGCATCCTGCTTCCTGGGCTGAAATTTTCCATGCACCAGTTTATAACTAACATCTATGTTGAGAATGTAGACATCCAGCTATAGAAAGAATATCAGTTCTAGCTGAAAATTTTTTAATTTATATCAGATATAATCAGGCTAAAGATTACTCTAGTGATATTGTTCCTCTAATCTGCACTTCCTAAAGTATTGTAATTGTGAGAAATCATATTTCAGAAAGTGTCCAATAAACATAAGAAGAAGGGGGCTACACTTTCTCTGATGAATGCAGTCAGCCCCAGCCTCCCAGTCTGCTGTAGCAAGAAGGACACAGACAGCCTGTTACTCTGAAATAGAGGATTTCTCCCCAGCACTATGTTTCTGCCAATACAGCCCCAACCTGAAGTCATTCCCCGCTCTGAGGCCCAGCACGAAAGGTCATAGTCCCAGAGGAAGCTGGTGACAGATCTGAGAACCAACTCCTAGAAGTCAAACTTGGGAATCTCTGCCTTCTGTCTGCCTACTGAGGCCAATAGACCATGCTGTGCAGCTATGCTCTGGGATTCTTGTCTCTTTATAGTAGCATAATACACCAGTCCAGCTAATTATGTAAAATGTTTGTCTGATTACATGGCTCTTCATAATCATTTTCACAGTGTATTTATTGGTTAGGTTGATCCACTCCACTACGCATACAGCTTTTTATCAGCCTTAATTACTGCAATCTCAGTAAATAATCACATAACCATGGATGGAATCAGAGTAGGCTAATAAATTACGCAAAATAAGACTTTCAAGGCTGTATCTAACCTGGTTGTATGCCACTGACTTTAGTGGCCCTATATAAGGGATGAACTTCAGCCATCATTTTGCAGGATCTAACATAAATTATTATTCCTTGTAATGTACAGCTTTACTGTCTATTAAACATTGATATAGAACACTCACCATGGGTTCTTTCTCTTGTACATATTCTGATTGCCTGATTAGAAAAAAAAATAGTTCAATTTAATCAAAACATTGCAAAAATAAAAATATCAGTTTGAGACAGCTTTTTCTAGTAATATGTAATCATAATTATTGATACATTAAATTATAAGGTTCTCTTTTAAAACTAACTTTGCTTTCCCAAATTAGAATATAGTGAAGGAAACATTTTCAGATTGCTGTTTTTTCTAAATCAGGATTAAAACTTATGCTCCCAGTCAAAATGTGTTCACAGTTAACTCCAGTGTAATTGTTCATGCACAAGTGCAGATTCAGGATGTGAAAACAGGCTGTGCTATGAAACAGTATAGCTGGAAGCCTGGATCGCTAATTTCAAAATAGATGTTTGTTGTCTAACCCTGGAGTTCTCAAAATACTTTTCAGAAATTGTAGTAATGACAATGAAGGTTATTGCACTTCATGTCTGTTTTTATATTTTTCTTTCAGGCTATTCAAAAGGATCTCCGTGAGACCATACCCTGTCTGCACTGGTAGATATTCCAGTTTCTTTATATCATCTCTTCTCCACCCCTAGTGCACTATGTATATGGCACTTAACTCTTCTGCTGCCTCCCATCTACCTTATCTGTAGTATTTTACATAAGAGACCATATCTGGCTCTTGCCGTTACCATCTTGTGCATAAAATCTAAAGAGAAAAAAAATCCTTTTTGATTACAGAAAGAACATGTGAAGAACCCATGAGCTGCCTGTGCCATGTACCAAGCTGGATGTATGTCTTCAAATGTCTGAAACAGAAAGCTCTCATTTCCAGGTCTCATAGAAAAATACACAGTGATGACAAGGACTTATTGACCTATTTCCAATTTGGTTGTTTGCGAAAATATTAGCAACCAAAATGTGCAATGAACAATTTTCTGGCTTTGAGGCCAGCTGGCAAACCATGACTCACATACATAAACCTTCAAAACCAAGTTGATCATATCCAAAATAGATGTCAGAATCATTTCTTAATCTTTACTAATTCCTGAATTTTTCAGGGGTGAGTGTGCATTGACACAGACCAATATCATACCAGGGACCATGTTGGAAGTGTAACTTGCCTGGGGAAGTGCCTAAGTTCCTGTCATGTCATGTACTGGCTTTTTTACTTTAGCAGTATAGAGGTAGTCCCATTTGTCAACGAGTCTGCGCAGAGGGAGTTAATGAAGTCAGTCATTAAATACAATGCCAAGTGTTTGTTAAATGCTTATTATGGCAGACGCAAAATCCTTTGGGAAAAATTAGCAGAGATAGAAAAAATTACAATTGTTTTCGTGACTTTTAGCTTAAGTTCCCTGGTGGGAAGACTTACACTGGTGTTTTACTTCTTTTAAAAATCAGTGTCTCAGCCACAGAAAAGGTGCAGAATGCTGCAAGATGAATTCCCTACTCTGTCCAATTGAATCAATATCCTCTTCAGTGTCCTTATCACTGAATAGCACTTTTAGTGTACTGTGAGAGCAGATGAATATAATGTATTTTTAAGTGGCCAATAAAAAAGGAAATGGAGAGACTGTGGAATGTGAAAATATTTAAATTATCAAAAGCTACTATACATTAAATCCTCAATCATGTGTTAAAAAATATTTGTACATTTAGATCTATCAGTGGATTGAACCAAGTGAGTATTATCTTTCTTTGGCTTTGTCTCTAGGAGTTTATAAAGATTAATACAAACCTGGGAAATGTAAACATAAGAAGTGATATTCTGCATACTCCTATTGCACTTATGTCAGACGATTCAGACATATATGTAATTAAGATAACCCCTTGTTATTCAGGCTAAACCATTGCTTAAACTCAGTCTTGAACTTGAAAAAAATAGTTTACATACTCTGTGCTTAAAAGAAATCCTAATCACAGATAAAACAGAAGCACCTGCAGAGAAACAATTGGGGTTTATACCTGCTGTCCTAATGAAACCATATCTTTAAAATGTGATTTCTTTTTACAATATATAAATAAGCATGTGCTGGGGTTTTGTTTCTTTGTTTTCTGGGGGTTTTGGTCAGTTTGTGGGGTTTTTTGCTCTTATTTTTGTTTTTCAAGGATTGATTATCCTTGCAAAATTAGTACTTCAAAATGTCCAAATCTAGCCTGCTTTGTGAACACAACAAACATTCATGAATATCTGATATAGAACGTACAGGTACAGATTCCTACATATTTGTAATTTATTCATTAAATGGGTGAAAATGATAATATAGGGAGACAATATTCAACTCCAAATCTCATCCGTTCCAAAGATGCAAGGTCAAATTTTGACATGTATTCCATTCAGTTCTACAAAACAAGAGTTAAATCTTATTTTAAATGTGATGGGAGGAAGACCTGTGTTCTTTGTCAGTTATTGCCTTGGGTGACTGGAACATCATTCATAGTATTTCCTAAGTGCCTAAGAACCTCATTCCCTCTCAAAAAATGGAATTTTGGCTTTGAAACATCACCTGAAAACATTACTATTAAGGGTAAATACAAAACTATCTGAATGTGTGCCTACATTTTCTTCTGCAAGTGAATCTGTGCTATCGCACTGCGCTATGAACCAGTCACACAGGAGAGAGAACCAAGCCAAAAGCCGTATAATTGTGCCGTTGCAACAGCATAGCAAGGTGTCTAGAACATACAAAATACCTGAGGGCACAACACTGTGTGAAGTGGAGTTTCACAGGTTTTAGATCAGAGCCTGGTATATGAACAAAGGACACCTGCAAAGGGCCCCTGCGAAGGGCCTATTCTTCTCATGAAAGACAGAGACAACCACTGGCAAAAATGATACAATTTTCAGAAATAACATTAAACTTACAGTGGACTAACTATTGGATTTCATCTATAGCTTTCGAGCTGTTTCTTTTGTTTTCTAATACCAAATCAAATTCCAACTGAATGGGTCACTATCTACACTTCTGTTGGCCGAAGGAGTCCATTTGTAGTTTTGGATGTTGAATGCTGGCACCTGCAATTAAAACTTTCTTGGTTTTAATGAAATCATATGACATGCAATACAAAGCCTAAGAAGATAGATATTATACATAACCCAAATCTGTCACAAAAATAAATTAGAAGCAAACTTTGCTGAGTGTAGCCACTGCATGTGCTGCTGGATCTGTGTGGTAAACTGACAGGCACAATCATTTTTACAGATCAGTGAGAAAGAGCTTTGCAAAACATACAATGTGAAATGACACACAGGTTTCAGCACAAATGAAATGATAAATAAAATGGATTTAGCAGCAGAATAGTTTGAGGCTTGCAATTAGCCAAAATTTCTCCTTCTTCCTCAAGTAATGACTACAGCACGAACAAAAGTTGCACACTTCACACAAAAAAGTGAAAGCCATTTTCTGCTCTGTGCTACGTAGAGACCAATCATGCAAATGATCAATTTTGTGCCTTCAGGATAGAATCTCTAACTCCAGGGTGAGGAATAAGAAAAAAAAAAATGCATCTCATCAACACATGAAAACACATATATTTCTACAATTAAGGTAAGAAATACGTAACTCATTAGTATGGTAGTGTATGGATTACATGTCAAATGATGGCTTAAGTGATTTTCACTTACCTTATGCTAAGGAAGAGTTTCTTAAACAATTGAGTACAATAGCCTGTGATAGACAACAGCGTTTTCAAAATGAAATTGCCGAGAAACAGTGTTTTGGAGGGACTGAATTGATAAAAGCTCAAATTCAGTGGTTAGTTCCAAGTATAAGCAGAGCAAGAAAATTGATTTTGAAGGTGTCAAAAAATCTTTCATTTCTTCCAGCTTTCTGTGAAAAAAATTTAAAACAAATGTCTATTTGTATTTTTTAAGAGAGCAAGTGTTAAATAAGTATTTTGATAATAGTATAATGTTTCGAGTTGAATGAAAACAAATTTTGAAAAGGATGGAATTTCATTGACATGAAAGAAATTATTACAAGCTGGCTAGTGAAAAATGGATTATTCAGCACCTCAAATTATAAAATTAACAGCTCACCAAAAGAAATATATTTGTTTAGAAAAAGTATAAATATGTTGATTTAATGAAGGGAAAAGGAAACTCATGCAGTGGTCAGAGATTTTTATCAGTAATGCTCTCTGACTTGGTTTTCAAGATCAAACTTTACAGTTCTATGATTCTTGTCTACAAGTAATGCCTATGACACTATATACCAACTTCCTAAAAGAGAGAACAGTGTTCAGATTTGCTACATACTGCATTCTCTGTATATTCCTTCTGTTGCTGGTATCATATGGTCATTAAACATCACAGGCCAGAATACAAAACTGCTTTAGACACCCAGTCCTTAACATAAGTCAAAACCCGGTTTTTTGTAATCCCCACTGAATATATACTGAATGACTAACAGCATATTTCATTGTTAGTGTTGTTCGTGTAGTGCTTTGTTTTTGTCAGCTCTGCATGTTGTAATTTGCCTCTTTGACATTAGAAATTTATTTCATTGTGATTTACCATGTCCTTAAGGATTTGCCATGTCAGCAGATTCTCTAACAACTAATTTCAAAAATGTTAATGCAGCCGAATGCAGTTGACACAATGCATAAATTTATATAGTCATCAGCATTCTGGTGAAATGCAGCCTTCTAAAAAGTCTCCTCAAGACAGCAGATCTTAATTTCCCTGTTTTCTCCAGATTCTATCAGGTCATCTGTTTTAAAGTAACTCTGGCTTCAGCAAAATCTTCTGATTAACTCCTGCTACTTGACACAAGCTGCATGTGTATCATAAATTGTCTTTCATGTCCCAGATCCTTTTGCTTATAATTATGAAACCAAGTAAATACATTTGGAGCTTGGACATTTTAACAATCTGCTGACTATTCTGCTATGGCTTTCTTCTGTTATGGGTAAAATGCCAATTGACATTTTTGGATTTCTTTCCAGCTAAGGAAAAGTTTTGGACTCTAAACGTTTTGCCTTTTTTTAATCCTACCCCTTTTGGTATATAGGTCACTAACCAAATCCTGTTTTCCTCAGCTTGTTCATGAAACTGTGATCTTTTTCTACACATCAGTGTCTCTGATATCAGACTCAGTCCGTTTCCATCCTGCAGGCTTTGGATACCAATCTTCTTGTTTCCTTTGAAGAATCTCAAGGCCCTGAAGATCTCATCCTGTTCCCTGTAGAGCTTTTGCAGAGCTTTACGAAGAATTTTTTTGTGAGTCAACATTCCTTTCATGGAGAAAAAGAAATAAGGATAGGATTGTATGAAGGCAGAATAACCTTTATAAAACCAGCTGGTACGGTTGAAGGGGAATACTTTCAAGAACACAAAGCTTTTCTTTAAATTAAAAGAGGAACCCAAGCAAGATCAGTGTGTTCGAGGTACCAGTCAAAACAGAGGCATGAGATTTGAGGATTGATTTAAATAAAGTTAGGTGATCTACTAATGTTTATTGAAGGAAGAAAATCTCTCTCTCTTTTATTTATTTTTTTATTAAGTTTATCTGACAAAATTTCAGTAGTCACTGAACACCTTATTGACAATAGTGGAAAGTGGGGTACTCATCCTCCCCTGCAATTCTGAGCCACATCGAAGTAAGTGCTGTGCATTCGTCTGCTGTATGTGTGATTCTGTTTTAAGGTCACTACTTTAGGACTCAGGTTAGGGCTAGATTTAAGGTTAGGGGTTAGGGTTAAATTTCAAGGTTAGGAGTTCAGGTTAACCATAGCACTGGGTTTAGGCTACAGGCTGGGATTAGGGATGAGGGTTAGCATTATGGTTAGAGATTAGGGTTTAGGGTCATGTTTAGGGTTAGGGTTATTGTTAACAGTTATTTTTAGCATCAGGTATAGGCATTAGAGTTAGTGTTCTAGAAAGAACTCAATAAAAAAATTCTCAAGTAAAAGATTTGGGGATTACATAATCTTAAGAGTTTTAGTCGTTTAAGTATTAATTGGTTTGGTGCTTAAAACATAGAAACTGACCCTAGCCTGATGTCCATTAAACGGATGTGCATACCGGTTTAAGAGAGAGAGGGGGAAACCAGGTCTTAATATAGTAATAGTGGCAGATAGATAGATATAGTGCCATGTATTCATGCTAATATTAGTAATAACTGTTATCTGTTTTTCTGGGGATCAAGACCTCTACGGATTAATATCATACATAATATGAAGAAATAATTCCTTCTCCTCAACAAGGGAACAGACTTCCCCTGGCATCCTTTGGCACAGATTTCAGCCTGGTTGCTGGAAGAAGTTTTAAAATGAAAACTGGAGAGGCCAGAAAGTATTTCGCTCTTCACACTAAGTGAAACTTTTTCATTACTTTCTACCACTTTTCTTGTTCAGAATTACACTAAAGCTACCTCTCTGAGCACTTAGTAAATGACAATTAGACTACAAAGTAAAATGAACATGCAGGACTATGTTCAGCGCCATATACTTGAGTCTATTTTCTGACCTTGAGCGCATGGTTACAATACTCATTGACTTGAAGGGATAAACCACTCTTAAGTATCTCAGGAGATACTTTTGTCACCTGACTCTTTCATGCTGTAAATAAAGTGAATATTGACAGCTGTGGCTGGCTTGGAGAGCTGAATAGCCTGAATAATTTTAGCTTGAGATGATTAATCATGCAAAACAGTCTAAATAAATACAGAAAACTAGTCCACAACATCCAGTCTGAATATAATCAACTTCTAAATCAGAATGCTCTGAATGATCATGCTTAGAGCACCAAATGGTGGAACACATTATGATAATAGGATGTATCTCATTATGTATTATTCTAGGACACTTTTGTCAATGAGATGTTTACCTAAATGAGTTTATCTCTTCTAGTAAGATGAAAATAAATATGCCGTATCCTTGGAATTAATTCAAATCATTCAACATACTAAAGTATGTCTAGAACTCTTCCCCCTAGTGCATGAAATGAAACTACAGGGCTTCAGTACCCTGATATGTGCATAGATATTGTAAATAATTTCTGATAGGAGCTAGCTAAATCAATTGTTTGCTTACATGGAAACAAAACAAAGCACTCCAAAGGTTAAACTTTCAGCAAGTATACACAAATTACGCCATGCTTCAGAATTTGGTCAAGCAAAACAAAGCATTAAGGTTCATTTAGTCTTAAGTTACGTAAATATTTGCTCTGGTTCAAATTGTGTCTCAAATATATTTTCCATTTTTTAGTCCCACCTGAAACTTTCTGATTTTTCAGTCTTTCTAGCTTTTTTAGAGGAATGTAAAACAACAAATACTTAGCTTGTCAAATAATCACATGCAAACCATGAGATTTCTCATAGTCTGTTTACCAGAAGTAAATGTATGAAAATATAGTAGATCTTCTGCCAGCATACATAATGTAATATTTAAAATAGGATAGTCTCCTTCCTCTGGGCAACTCAGTGAAATTTGTCAAGTTGCCATAAACAGAATCCGTTTTTCAGAAATACCAAATGACAACATCTTTTGCCAGTTTGTTGGCACTTCTGTTTATTTATTTTTTTTTTTTTTCTATCACTAATACAGTCTAGATTCTTGAAATAAGAGTAAAAGTGAAAAAAAAAACCTAACTAAATCAAGTCCATAATTTACTACTACTATCTTTTTAACATCTTCAGCTATATGATCAATTATTTTTTTTTCATTTATTAATGATACTATAAAAACAATACTGAAACAAACAGTTGTATACTTAGAATTCTTCTGAACTTGAATTCAAATAGTTTTATTTGGAAAATGAGATGAAAATTACTTTATTTGCATCCACCTTTCAAAAACATTTCTGAAAGTGTTTTCAATTTTAAACCATACCCAGATATGAGCTAAATACTTCAACAAAAATGAAACCACGAATTTTTAGTTAAATTTTAAACTGCTTTTTTTTAAGTGTTGAAAATAGTTCATGTATGTTTTCCTGTTTCAGACAAGTGGTGAGTTGACCTTGGCTGATGCCAGGTGTGCACCAAGCTACTCCTTCCCATCAAGTGGAGAAAGAGACAAAAAATACAATTAAATTATTGTAAGTCAAGACAATGACAGTGAGATCACTCACTAAGTACTGTCATGGGCAAACCAGATTTGACTCAGGAAAAAATAATTTAATATTTTACGAATCAAATCAGATTAACATGGTGAGAAATAAACCCAAATTTTAAAAACACCTTCCCCCTACTTCTCGGTTCTTCCAAGGCTCAACTTCACTGCCCATTTCTCTACCTTCTCTCACCATGCGGTGCACAAGGGATCAGGGAATGGGGGCTGTGGTCAGTTCACTACCCATTGTCTCAGACACTCCTCCTTCTCCATGCTTCCTCTGCTCTGGTCTGGGGTTCCTCCCATGGAAGACAGTCTTCCATTAACTTCTCCAGTGTGGGTCCTTCTCACAGTGTGCTGTTCTTCATGAACTGTTCCAGTGTGGGTCCTTTCCACATGTCTTTTCCATGAGGTGCAATCCTTCAGAAATGACTGCTCCAGTGTGGATCCCCCATGGGGTTGTAAGTTCTGCAAACCTGTTCCAACATTGGATCTTTTCTCCATGGGGGTCCTGCCAGGAGCCTGCTCCAGTGCAGACTGCCCACAGGGTCACAGTCTCTTTTGGGCACATCCACCTGCTTCAGTGTGTGGATATCTGCTCCACCATTAACCTCCTNCGGTGCACAAGGGATCAGGGAATGGGGGCTGTGGTCAGTTCACTACCCATTGTCTCAGACACTCCTCCTTCTCCATGCTTCCTCTGCTCTGGTCTGGGGTTCCTCCCATGGAAGACAGTCTTCCATTAACTTCTCCAGTGTGGGTCCTTCTCACAGTGTGCTGNTATTTTCTCACTCTCTTCTCTGGTTGTGCTTGCACTACCTCCAGCACCGATGGGCTCAGCCTTGACCAACCCCGAGGCCATCTTGTAACTATCACACATTGAACCATAGGGGGACATAGGTTAAGCTTCCAGCAGCTTCTCACAGAAGCCACCCCTGCAGTCCCCCTACTACCAAAACTTTGCCATGCAAAGCTAATACGATACCACACCAAAAGTATA
>VXBW01002933.1:45006-67317 GCA_013400375.1 Thinocorus orbignyianus
TAATGTTTGCTGCTTACTTAGAGAATGCCTGGCTCTGGGGTGGGCACTATTCAGGCGGATACAGTGACAGAAGACTCCTAGTAGTGCTATCTTTAGTAAAAGTTCCTGAGCAGAAAGATGGATGGGATATTAATTTAGAAGGTTTGGACCTATATTCTTGTCATTCTGTTAATTTAAAACGTAGTAGGGATTTTCTTTCCCCTGTTCTTTGAACAAAATGAATAAACTGGACTATGGACAATTTGTTTAAACCTGGTTCTATTATTTTACTATTGGTTTACTATATAAGAGCTCTGAAGTACCAAAATGATAAGCAGTTTGGGTATAGGCTTCCCAGGAAGATCTAATTTTTTTTTTCTTATGCTATTGTTCACATATGAGGAAGTCTTTGCAAGACAAGATGTGGGGAACTTTAATTGCCTCGGACTCCTTTGATAAGTATTTTACGACTTATAACCGTAGCCTACAACTGTGATTATGGGCTTAGTGAAAATTGCTATTAAGCAGGTGCAATCAAAATCTTAGATGAAAATCGTTTCACAAACTAAACAAATCCCTATTTCCCATCAGTTTTGCAGAGTCCTAACATTTGGGGAAACTACAATGTCAGTGCAGATCATGATTTCAGAAGAAAACAGTCACACTAAAACCACTGACCTGTGTATTTCTAGCAACCACTTTGTTATTTTACTAGTTCTAATGTCTATCAATCTTCTAAGTTGGTTTTTTTTTTTTACATAAGCATCATATAAAGAGAAATAGACAACAAATTATAACTGAATTTGTTGAGCATCTTTTAAATCTGTGCAGTACAATGTGTTCCAAATCTTCAAAACAAACAGGAATTAAAAAGAAGACATAGTAAGTTTGGTAGACTCTTGCAGACAAAGAGAAACAAAGCTACCTGGTTTAATTGAGTCAGTGGACTGTGTGTGTCTGAGACAAGTCCTTGAACACATTTTAAAAAAATCTATATTCATGTAGTCTCCACTGTATTATATTATACTGCTTTAAAGATGTCCTCTTTTCTGTCAGGTACCTTCCAAGGTTTATATCATTTCTATTTTTGGTTTTTCTCTTCCCTTCAGCTCCATCTGGCACCTTCAAAAATGCTGTCAACTGCAGTGAAACTGCATTCAAGCAAAGTATCTACAGATATATCCCTTGAAAATGTATCTTCATAGTAATTCTTTTATTAATATTAAGCAGGGTCACATGGCTTAACCCCAGGGCCAAAACTGGTCAGAATACGAATAAAGAGTAAAATGATGTGGACATCTTGCTGAATTAGAAGGGAAACTGAAACAACAGGTTAGCACTGTCCAGACTGTCAGTTCATTTAACTCAGGGGTAAACCCAAACCAGTAATTACTTCCATATCAAGAGCATTCACTGTTGCTGAAATTTAGCAGTCTCTCTAGTTTTTGTGACCTGTACTACAACCTTGGCCTAGCTCAGTGCTTGGACTGTCAGTCCATCGGTTCATCCTGATCAAGACTGATTATCCTTGTTGGTGTTGACAATATTCCAGCACCGAGCCTCATAGTATAGTTAGACTTGCAATAGGAATGGATGAAGCCAAGTTTTGGATGGTGAAGTACAGATTGAGTCTTTGGTGTGGTTATACAATATGTACACCATGATGGATACTGCTACTGTAGTCTATTTTTCCTGGCAAAACACTTCCTGTTGAGTGTTATAATTTTTCCATGAGGGTTCTCCTATATTTTCTCTTGCAGCTTGGGAATAGATTTATGTTGTACTATGAGAGACCTTGCTTGTACTTCTCAGAACATTTAGACAAAATTTGGTGTAGCATCCTTTTAACCTGGTTTCTGTCTGCTCTTTGCTTTTCTCTCATCTAGTTCACTACCACATTACAGATTTAACATTTATAAAAATGTTTTCCAGCCTTTGGTTGTACATTATTTTCTGTGTGCTAATGCTCACTCATGTAAAATTTAATTTTGTTTGGATTGGCAACCATTAATAAAACATCAATGTACAGCTTTGTGGCCATGTCTATCACCCTAACAAAACACAAAATGCACTGAGTCCATTTACTGACAAACAGAGAATTTGTGAATTAATTTTGGTTTGACAAGAGGGAGTAATACTGTAATAAAAAATAAAAAAATTTAAAAAAAGTGTTTGCTTTTTTTTCTGTTTTAAGAGGTTTGGTATTAAAAGCACAAGAACTTTAGACTAAAGAGCAAAGCTGGCCCTTCAGTTTAAGTGACAGAATCACGCAACTTCCACAATCTCAAAGTCTTGACATGAGCAAGTTAGATGAGTAGCTCCTCTCTGTCCCTCTGTCAGCTGTATGGAGTTGGGCAAGTTATTTCTTCACCCCACATCAGATTCATTGATCAGTGCTGTAATTTCCACTGGTGGTCTGCAGACCCAGGAAACGGAAGCACAGTGGATGATGCGGATGCAGCCAGCAACTAAGAACAACCCCATTCCTTGAATATATAGATATTTCTGAAGTACTCCACGTTACCATCCTTTACGATGTCCCTGAACTAGTTATATAGGCTGGCCAGAACTGAGGAAGTACGGCTTCCTCAAAATCCAGGTGACTCTTCTGTCATCTTAAGAAATCATTTCAAACACTTCATCAAATCTCTATTTACCGTACTGCCTAGAAGGAGCTGCTAACCTCTTACAAATCCAGAGTAGCTCAAGGTAGATTTTTTAAGAGAATAAAGGTTCTTAAAGTCCGAGGGCATATAGGAAGTCAAAGTCCTACAAGATTCAAGGAGTGCCTGAGGAATTTACAGCTAGTTTATCAGGAAAGACACATACTTGTGAATTCATTATTTTTTTTTTTATTTTTTTTTTTTACATTTTACAAAGAGATCTTTATTTCCTACAGAGTGGTTCTTGTGGCTTTATTTCTTTCTCTCAGGGATGTTTTAATTTCACTTTAGAGAGAGAAGAAAATTCCATCAGTAATGTTGAATTTTCACAGTTGTATTTACTTTCTTCCTGTGGGACACTTCTAGAAATTACTTACAGAGAGGCATTTTCATTTGTTGTTTTCAGGATCTACTGTTTTCTCTGGGTTTCTTGTTCACAATTAAGTTGATCCTATGATTCGTTTGATAACTTTAATATCCTAAGGCTATGGTGATTTTTATAGTAAACTCATGACTATGATTTTTCTGCAGCAAACAAAATCATCCTTATATGACATAGAAACAATAGGAATCACAGCTTTTTGAGACTGTCAGTGACAGTCTCTAATTTTAGAATAAGGAGCTTTGGTCGCTTTGAAATTAACAATATGCCTTTGATAATTTGAGGATTTCCTTATAAATGCCATTGGAACCATAACTGATCTAAATGGAACAAAATAGTGAAATAAATTGATAGAACTCCATCTGGGAATAGAGCTTACTGAGCAGTTGTATGTGGATTTTTAATTTGTGTTAGGCCAGTATTTATATAACCAAAACATTTGGACAGGATATGATAAAAGTGGCATAACCTTTGTTTTCTACCTTATTTTTCACTTAAGAATTATCATTAATTAGTTTCTTTTAAAAGTGATTTTTCCTTTAGATATAACCCTGGTAAAATATTTATCAGTTAAAGGAATATTGTGATAACATTTTTATGATGCAGGATTAATTATTCTTTAGTGTTCTTTACTCTGTGCCCAAATGACAAATGAAGAAGATGCATAATAAATGGTCAGTCTTTTACATTTTATGTCCTATTAAAAGCACAAAAACTTCAAAAACCATTTTATGAGTCTTTGATGAAATTTATACAAGTAATTTTTTTTTTTTTTTTTTTATCAGCGCTGTTTAATGCTCTGTATTGAATTTGCATGGCAAGGTTTTGGTAGTGCAGGAGCTACAGAGGTGGCTTCTGTGAGAAGGTTCCCCTATGTCTGACAAAGCCAGTTTGAGCTAACTCCAAAATGGGCCTACTTCTGGCCAAGGCTAAACCCATCAATGATGGTGGTAGCGCCTCTGTGATAACATACTTAAGAAGGTAGGGGGAATTTTAAAAATGGTATGGCAGCAACCAGAAAGAGGAATGAGCACCTGTGAGAGAAACAGCACAGAAGACATCAAGGTCACTGAAGAAGGAGGGGGAGGAGGCTCTCCAGGCACAAGAGCAGAGATTGCCCTGCAGCCTGTGGTGAAGACCATGGTGAGACAGGCTGTTCCCCTGGAGCCCATCGAGGTCCACCCTGGAGAAGATATGTACCTGCAGACTGTGGAGTGTCCCATGCCAGAGCAGGTGGATGCCCGAAGGACAACCTGGGAAGCCCATGCTGGAGCAAGCTCCCAGTAAGAGTAATGGCCCCACGGAGAGAGGATCCCATGCTGGAACAGAGGAAGAGTGTGAGGAGTCATCCCCAGGAGGAGGGAAGGATTGGCAGAAATAGTGTATGATGAACTGACCACAACCACCATTCCTGATCCCCCTGTGCCACTTGTGGTGAGGAAGTAAAGAAAGTTGGGATTGAAGTTGAACCCAGGAAGAAGGGGGCAGGCTGGAAAGTTGTTTTAAGATTTAATTTTTATTTCTCATAACCTTACTCTGATTGGATTCATTATAAATTAAATTTTCCCCAAGCTAAGCCTGTGATGGTAATTGCTGAGTGATCTCCATGTCCTTATGTGTGCACACAGACCTTTTGTCATATTTTCTCTCCCCTGTCTGGTTGAGGAGGGCAGATTTGGTGGGCACCTGGCATCCAGCCATGGTCAACCTATCATACACACTCTTTTACAGGACCTCATATTTCTCTGTCTGTGATTTGAGGAGAAATTGGTTAGTGTTTGACTTACCAATTTTTACCATCTCACTGAGAAAAAAAATGAGACACTCAGGCACTCCCTTCTGTTGAGGATTCCAATATTAAGATGTCCTTGAGCACACTGGTGAAGAAATCAGTTGCTTTGAATGGAAAGTCCTGGAGCAAGCAGACTTCCTCCTTTTTTTTTCAAAGCAAGACACTGAGAGAGTGGAAAACAAACTAAAAGGGGAACTAGAAATGTCGTATGCCAGAGCACAGACAACCTGAAAGTGAGAGTGTATAAGCAAGCCTGGCAAGCAGCCTTCCAAGTTTGCTTTCTCTCTTTATTTCAGGGAGAAGGAAATATTTAAAATAACCCTCAGTAAGAGTCAAGTGCTACTCTTTCATAAGAAAAAAGAATAGTGAAATAATTATTTTGCGATGAGGTGAAGAAGAATTCCCAGAAAGATCAGAAGCAAAAAAGTGTTGATGAGGAGTTTCTTGTGTGCTCTCACTAAGTCTGGGTGATTTCTTTTGAAATACAATTCAGGTGAAACTCCCGGTCTTTACTGCTGTGTACCTCAGGATTTGCTGATGTAATTAAATCCTTGCAAAACCCACGTGAGATATATTTCTGCATAGCCTGTATGCTCACCTTTTGTGCTCATTTTGTTATTACATTCCTTTTCTTTTCAATTGCATTGATCAAAACCTTAAGAAAACTTTGAAAATGCTGGTGTTTCTTCTGTATTGAAATCTCGCTGCTTGAAACAAACCTCCATTAGTTAGTTCTAACCCACACTTTGCCTTGTCTTTTGTTTTCTCTGACAACTTTGATATATCTTTGCAGCAGATGTGTCCACATAAACTTGAGCATACAGCTCATTTAAAAGAGGTAAAAACAAGGTAGCCCATGATAAATTCTCTTTTGGGTACTGCTCCTGGTGTTTGCCTTTTAAGAGCGTAAGAGTTATTTATGCTTCCCCACAGGTGCTTCCAGTGAGCAGGATTCAATGTAGCCATTTGAAATAACCATAATACTTTTGCTTACAGAAAATTTGTGATTCCCCTATTAGGCTATTGCTTATCAGTCTTTGAACTGAGGCCAATTTTCATTGGCATTGCTACTCAGCAGTCAAAAGGTGACTGTTCGCACATGGGACATTCCTAAACTAAGCACACTAGATACGCTAAGACTGCATCCACGCTAGTAAATTAAATATGCTTAGTAGTACACTCAGGTATGGAGTATGACAGAAAGGGATGTCCATTGATGTTTATTGCCTCTCGTCATGCAGAGTAAGTTGGCAGCACGCACGGGGATAGCCCAAGTGTGCTCTCAGCCCTGAAGCTCATGTGACACAGAACAAAATCACACTTGGCAACGTCCTTAGAGACAATTGCATTTTAGTACATGGAACAGTGCCAAGCATCATTTAATTTACCATTATAGACAAATCTATAAAGACCAGGGCATAAAAACAAGGTGCATAAGCTCAAACCAAATGCACTTACTTAGGCAATGAGGTGTTATTGGACCATGATAGTTCTGCAGTTCTTTATACCAAGAAGTGAATCAAAAGTTTACAGTGACTTGAACTTTCCATATAGTAGTCTATATGAGAGAAATAAAAAGCAAAAACTTTTTTTTTTTTTTTTGTCAAGACTATATATTTTTTTTAATTTCTAGTCTACTTACAGAAACATAACATTCTGTTTGCTACCTATGCTTACTAAGTTTTCTATTCTAGAAGGAAATTATTTTTGTTCTTCATCAACAAGATATATCTACCTTGGTGTCCACTACTGCTCTTGACAAAGATGTCACCATTCTAGAATAATTACATGAAATGCAAACTCATCCGTTCTTTCCCTCTTACTAAACATTCAGTGGTAACATTACCTGAAAGCAGCAATTGCTCAATGGGACCTCAGTCTCATGAGTAGAAGGCATTAGAAAGAATCAGAACAGAAGGAAGTAAATTAACAGGTTCTGTTTCATTCCAAATAAGGTACTCATGTCTCATGCACTATTGCAGATACTATAACTGCATTTTAAACAATGTCTTAATTAAATAAATCTTGCTAAAGTTTGCCTATTAAACACTAGTTGCATTTTTGTCTATTTTTCTTTTTTTGTGGGTAGTCTGGAATGATCTTGATAGGCAGAGTTAATTTTCCAATAATTCTGCTTATTATGTTTTATTAATTCTAATTTAGATTATGTTTACCTACATAGAATCTTGATGGAATGATATTGAATGATTCAAGAGATAGAAAGCAGAGGCCCAGGCATTGGATTTTATATAAGAATTCATTTAATTGGAATGCCAATAACAAGGAAAGCCCAGGCTGGTTACCTCCAAAGGGAGGGACCCCAAACAAATAAATTCCTGGGCAATTATACCCCCCATGCACCGTCTCCTCACGTGCTGTCCACACATCTTTTAGTCCGATGGTGATTTTTGGTCTGGGGTCCTCTAGCAGCTCATTGGATTCTTTGCCTGTGTCCAGGCAAGGAGGAACTTACGTTGTTGATTTCCAGTTGCAGGGAAGGTTGGAGCCTCCTTATCTTCTGGTTTACACTTCTTGTGCACCTGCACTCACTGGCAGAACATGGATACCTGGAGTTCCAGACTTGGGAAAACCAGTACCAAAGCATAAGTGTGATATCACAACACATTGTGAAAATAGTAATGACATAATTATATCCTTAGGACATATATACGGACTGAAATGTAATGAAATGTGTCTGATTTCTCTTGTCAGAAAGAGAGTAGAGATTTTAAAGATTTGATTTCCAGTTGCTCATGGGCCTACTGTATTTATTTTTCTTGAGAAGGAGGTCAAGATGCTTTTTTAAAGCTTTTTGTGATTAATCGGAAATAAAATCTTTGAGAGTGTACAGAAGAAGCATTATTAATAATGTCTTTGATAAAATGATGATATCTTTTATATGCCTTTATGCATTCTTTTCTTCAAATCTCTTGAGTTTTTCTTTCATATTATTTTCTAATTTTGAAAGTGCTGCTTGCCTTCCATCAACTTTTTTTTTTATTATTATTTATTAGCTACTTTTAAATCCAATCTTCTCATAATAATTTCAGTGCATAGCTGATGACTCATTCTGCTTTGCCTCATATTTAAAATACAATATCTTATCTACCCAAGTCAGATGGCAGTTGGTATGGTAATAACGATATCACATATCAGGAATACTAGGAACAAAACAGAACTGGTAAGATGTAAGAAAGAAATAATTAACAAAAATGAGTTGGTATATGACAACTGCGTTCAGTGAAAATCAGAAGAAACCTATGAATAATACAAAGTAGTGATACTACAGAATAGAAATGGTCTCTTTTGTTCATTTATCTTCTTGACGATAACATAAATTATACTGCAAAACCAAGATGAAAAGATGTTATCAAGACTGTATGGACTTCCTTTTCAGGAAGTTTGTTTATAGCTAGATATTTTAACTTCCCCCCTCCCCCCTAAATTACAGTCTAGGGCTGTGATAATTGTACAAGCAGTACTAAATACAATAAGAGACAGGATTGTGCAATTCAAGGACTTCCGTGCTCTCCTCAGCAATAAACAGTGAGAGGTAATCATGCAGAAAGAGAATGAAAGGCACGTCTGCACAACTGTTAGGTGCAGTGTCTGACATTTTCCCACATCACGTTTCTTTAGAAGTTAATTGGTGCTGCTAGTTGCAGTACCAGATGCAATATTTTTTTCTGTGATGATTAAAAATAATCTAGACACTGGAAGACTTCCGGTTTGTGGGCACATCATAGATTACCTAATTATGAGTTAACACTACATAATTGCATGTTGTAGTTCAGCTGAAATAATTGTTCACCTTGATAATTATTTATTCCTAAAAATAAAAATGTCTTTTACAAGAAATAACCTAACAGAGAGGGTAGAGTTAAAACGTGATACATATTAATCACACTCAGCCCTCTACCCTCTTTCTGACAAGAGAAATCAGACACATTTCATTACATTTCAGTCCGTATATATGTCCTAAGGATATAATTATGTCATTACTATTTTCACAATGTCTATTAAGTCCCATTACTTAATGACTTGTTTTTCAGAGAGACTAGCATACCATGCTTAAATTGAAAGAGGGAACAGTCAGCGTAATTTAACTGGGTAGCCTCTAAATCTAAAAACTTTGACATTCCTATACACATCAATTCAGTTACTGGCATGATGAATTTTAGTCAGCAACCATTTTGATTCATTGGTGTTACTGCTACATAATAAAGGTAGAAAAACTGTTTGTTTCATGGAGGTGAGTACCAGAGCATGCATCAACAGATTCACTAAGCTTTCTGTTGCAGATCAAAACATGTGGTCCCATATGGTGGCTGTTCCCTTTTAGTGCCTCTGATTTCAATGAATATCTGGGAAAGTGGATCAGTATGAAAGTTGCTCTAGAGACTGGCTCTCTCTAGACATTTAGCTGTTTTCTCACCCAACAAACTGGAAGAGTTAAATGGCTGAGGACCCAGCATGCTGGCTGTGGGTGAGACACAGGTATGTTTTTTGCAGCTTTTGGCTGAACATACCTGTGACTGTATTTTAATAGTTAGTGCAGCTCTGATTTGAGCTAAAATCAATGTCATTTTATTACTGACTCTAACATTCTCCTGACTATATCCAAATCCAAACCACTAATCCCTGGTAAGAGCCTTGTTCAAGAAAGCCAGCTAGCTAAAATAAATTATTGAAAAGAAAAAAAAAAATAGTTTTTCTTCTGACTAGCATACTCAAGTTAGGCCAATGTAACTATAATTTGTTTTACTGTTGAATCATCTGGTTTCCAGGAAAAAAACTATTAGTTTTCTATCATATCATAAGAGGCTTATAACCAGAGTTAGCAGATCTTTACAGACACAGAACGCAAGCAGACGTGAAGCATGGCTTGCTGCTCTTTTAATATTTTTTCTTTAAATTAGGTGACACTTAAAAATGTGTTGTGCATGCATCCAGAGGATGTGCTGAACTTCTGTAGAACTCACAAGACTTGCCATTACAACAAAAAGTAGGTACTCTAAGACTTAGAGTTGATATACAAGCCATTGGGAAGATGAATTTTTATCGTTGCTTGCTGCTGGGTATTTATCTGGCATTGAAAACCTTGGTCCTTAGTTTAGCAAAGTTCTTTGAAATGGATGTCTTTGCCATTATAAATACCGATTTCTAGATAATTTGCTGAGTTGTTTCAAAAGGTCTAATATTTCTTCTTTTTTACTATGATGGGGCTCTTTTCAGTTTTAGTAAAGGTCAACAGCTTCACAGCAGCGCTCTGGCCAATATTATGTCCAAGAAAAAAAAATATTTTAAATATTCATTATCGAGACTTGGGATATTTTACAGAGTACCACAGTAATTCCTGTTAGGATATGGTTTTTAGAAATTACTTGATTATGTCCTCATTGGCAGCTCGTATTTGCATTTGACTGTAATTTTTTTCATTCTTATGTGCTAGAAATAATGCTAACTTTATTAACTTGTCAAAGCAGTGAATATCTACCTAAAGTCGGAAAGAATTAGAACTATATATATACTTTTAAATGTGTAAGAGTGGCTAGGGGAAGAAAAAACATCTTTAAAAGTAAATTCTATTGCAATCATAGGGTTGAAACAACTGTATGAGCTGAACTCTAGATCCTGGTTATCTCACTTCTGTTGAAGAAAACAGGATTTTTATGCCCTTGCTGGTTTTCTTTACATGGAACATTAAGTGTTGAACATTTAGGATTGTAAACACAACATTTAAACAGCTGATGACGCTACCGAATACAGTATTCACACTCTCTGTTAGAGTGCAAATAAGATTCTATCATCAGCTAGTTAATTTGCAGCTGAATCTTCTGAACTTGAATATTCAGGAGAAGAACTATAAGCACCTGAAGTCTATTGACCATGTTTGAATAAATTCTACAGATCCCAGATATTTTTTCTTAATTAATTAATCTAGGACATGTACTGTGGTATTCTTGAAATAAAAGCTTTCTACAAAATTAAATTGCTGAAGTTAAGCTAAAATTCATGAAAAAAATGTGTATATACTTGGGAAGTAATTTAGCAACTACGAACTGTATCAAAACATAGAAGCATAGAAGCATAGTAGCGATGTGTGTATCTTATTGAACTAATGAAAACATTTACTGCAATGGATTTAATTTAGGTGTGGTGAGTTGACCTTGGCTGGCCCCTTGGTGCCCACCAAGCCACTCTACAACTCTTCGTCCATCAACAGGGCAGGGGAGAGAAAGTGTGATGAAAGACTCGTGTTGAGTTAAAGACAGGAAGATCACTTACACCACCCACCAACTATTGTCATGGACAAAACAGGCACAACTTGGGGTGGTTAGTTTAATGCACTGCCATTAATTGTATGAGAGAATCATATTGAGAAATAAGAACAAAACTAAAACCACTTTCCACCCACCAGTCCCTTTTCCTAGGCTTAACTTCACACCCAACTCTTTTTCCTGTTCCTGCTCAGCGGCATAGGGGCATGTGGAATGGGGCTGTGGTCAGTCCATAACACTTCCTCCTTACATTTTTCTCCTGCTCCAGTGTGGGGTCCCACCCGTGACACACAGTCCTTCACAAACTGCTCCAGAGTGGTTTCTTTCCACAGGGTGCACTCCTTCAGGAACAGATTGCCCCAGCCTGGGCCCCTCACAGGTCATAGCTCCTGCAAGAAAGCCTTTGTGGGCTCCTCTCCATTGGCTGCAGCTCCTGCCAGAATTCCCTCAAGCTGCAGCTTCCTGCACTGGCATGGGGAGCTCCATGAGAGGCAGTGTGGATATCTGTTCCACTGTGGTCCTCCATGGGCTGCAGCAGAATCTCTGCTCTGGAACCTGGACTGCTTCCTCTTTCTTAATTGACCTTGATGCATGCAGGAATGTTTCTCTTACATTTTCTTACTCCTCTCTCCCAGTTGTTGCACAGCATTTTTACCCTTTTTCAAATATGTTACCATGGAAACACCACCAGTGCTGTTGAGGTGGCAGCTTTGAGCATTGGTAGGTCTACCCTGGAGGCAGCTGGAACTGTCTCTGTCTCTATCTGATATGGAGATAACTTCTAGTGTCATCTCAGAAAAGCCACCTCTGCAGCACCCCCCCACCAAAATCTTGCTATGTAAATCCAGTATAGGGGGAAACTCAGAACAATACTGTACCTCCAGAGAGCCAAGTAAAAGGAAAAAAACAACATGATGGCATCTGGAAGCAAAAGAAAAAATAAGTAGTACAGCAGGAAAGACAAAGTGTGGCCTACTGAAGAGTCGGAAAGGTGTGTACAGCCAGTGTGTTGGAAGAATCTTAATGCAAAGTTTAACAAGAAGAAAAAAAAACACAGAGGCAGAGGCAGAGGCAGAGGCAGAGGCAGAGGCAGAGGCAGGCTGCAAAAGGCAACAGTTCTCAAGTGTTAAAGGAGTTGTAAGATGCCAGTAGGTAAATGGTCTGTAGGTCATGGGAGAGATACGCTGAGTTCTCAGGCATATGCATTGAAAAGAGGTCATCTGAGTTACAATGCTGATAAATACAATAGGAGGATAATGCTCTGAACTTGGAAAGAAACAGGTTAGCTCACACAAGCAACCAGTGTGAACTTTTGTGCGAACAATATATGAGACAAAGAAGCAATGAAACTAGGAAAAAGTAAAGCGTTAACTTTAAAGAGTGAGTAACCCATGCTTCATGAGAACGAAATGGAACACAACAGTTACTTACTACAAGTTCCTGTTCCAAGAATAAACATGAAAACTTATGAAAAAAAAAATTAAATAGAGGTTGTCCAGCTGATCCCTATGGTTTGTTCCTCTTACCAAAATCTAAATGCTTTTTTTTTTCCCTGCAGTGATTCATTTTCTCCTGGAGAAGAGAACTAGGATGCTCTGAGCTGACATGCTACATTTTCTGACATTTTGAAATTATATTCAAACATATAGGAAGCCTAAACATGAGAGAGTTCACTATTATGATATATTTGAATTAGTACTGCTGTAGCCTTGCTAACAGAAGACTTCATGTATTAGCAGATGTGTTCCAGTGGTGCCCCATGCAATAGAATACTGCTATGTGTGAAATTTTTGACATGCAGAAGACAAGATGTAGTTAATACATGGCTTGACAGTTATTATTCGATGTCATTGAGTTTCCTTTGTATCGCTGTATGACTAGGTCACATCTATGGTACATATGAATGTCCCAAAGTACAAAGTAGAAATCTTAGAAAATTATTTATTTCACAGAGGAAACAGTTTGGTAACTGAAAGAACAGACTGACGAAAGTCTGACTATGTGGCTGTTTCACAACAATCATATCCTCTATTTTCCTAACCCTTAAACTAAAAGTCCTGTTCTGCATTTGAGTCCTCGTAAAAAAAAAAAAAAAAAAAAAAAAAAATTTGTCCATATGTCACACAACAAAGACTGAGGACCAAATTACCCTAGAAGCAAACAATTGATGAAAGTTGATACAAACTGATGCATAAATTATTTAGTCTAGCCTTTTAATAATTTTACAGACTGCATAAGCAAGTAAGAAGATTCTACACATTTTCTAGAAATGCATCCAGGAACTAAAGCTTTCCAGTATTAAAAGACATAGTTCACTTGGTTTTCACTGTACTCTTCTATTTGCCTTTGCTAGGATTACTCTGATGAGCTGTCCATCTTCAGGCTGCTGCAAGATAAAGTGCATATTTAGCCACTGTGTTTTGCAATTTTCCTTACTATTTATTAGCTGGAAAAATGCACTTTTATTTCTTCTGTAAACATACACATTTGAAAACAGCTTTTTATTTAATTTTGTAGTTTTGTCTCTGAAAACTTTCCTATCATATTCTAAGGATGTTTGGTTTTGTGACACTATCTATCTTTGGACAATGTGGCTCTAAAAATTAAGCTTCCTGATGCCTGAGGATATATCACAGGTAATTTCATGGAGAAACATCATATCTTTGTCCTCACTCAGATGCACGATCTTAATCATTGCAAGAGGGAGCACTGTTAAAAGAGCATAAATTTATGGTGCTACTGAGTAGTAGGCTGAGATTTAGGAAATAAAGAAGATTATAATCAGCAAAATACAAATAATTAGAGTCATTCTATTTTGATAACTGATTTTTTAAAACAAAAATCTTCCTGGAACTTCATCTTTCAATAATCAAAACAAGCAAAACATTAACAGTAATAACGTATGCATTATCCAGGTAGCATCTTCCCCTGCTGTAAATGCACTGCTATGTGTGCAATCATTTGGGAGCCACGTTTCTCCTTGTAACTCATTTAAAATCAAAGCAGTCACACCAAAGACAGATATTTCACTGTACTCATCTATTGAATGCCACAGTGAACCACTTCTGAACACTTGACTAATTCCATAGTTAATAATTGTATTTAAAATAGTGAAAATACCTGAAATAGCCATGAGCATTAGCTCTTATGTGCTGTCAGATTCCCACAAAAATTATCCTCTGGGATTCCTGGTGTGTTTTCAGCCTTCATGTGAAAGGAGAAAAAAAAAAAAATCAGTGTTTTCTCCATTCTTATCTAAGGTAAAGTTTAAGACTTGAATGTGCGTCCTCAGAAGAAGCATTTCTTTAACAAAGGAGATTTAAAAAGAAATAAAGAAGTGAAAAACATCTCCCTGCTATTTTTTTGGATGATACAGTGAAGGAAATCACAACAATATCTTCTTCAAAATGTCAAATGATGTACCCTATTTAACTATGCCAAAACCACCAATAATCACACTGATAAAACAGTCTGAACATATCAACAACTATCCAAGAGTTTTCATGCTTCTACAGCAGTTAATTTTGCTAACAGTGAAGAAAAATTGTAGAAAACATAATGAAAAAGTTAATCCACTGATTTTGTCTATGTATATATATAAGGATTCTCCTATAACTGTCTTACCAAAGAAACCATACATTTACTTTTCCTAAGAGGAGATTAAGGAGTAACTGTTACTTTTTAAGACCTATTGATTTTACAAGATACTTGATCCATGTTATGCTAATTATTATACACACCTATACTGTGAGACAGCCACTGCCTGAAGGAACATATATTTTGAACAACCCATAGGATCACAGGTAATGGAAAACGTAATTGTTTTCATTTCAAGGAGGCGTGATACATTTAGGTATAAATTTCCTCTTGTAGTAGTAGCGACCTGGAATTATTGACTATATTTATCCCACAGCACTGCTAGTAAGGGACAAGCTGCTGAGCAATAAGCCTTTCTCTAGAACTGGGCTGATATTCCTGATTGACCTAGTGGTTCACCTTTACAATAGGTAAATAAACCTATTTTCTCTTTTGCTAGTGAACTAAAATTTGAAGAGACTAGAGGTATTCTTTTCTCTGTGTTCAAACAAGACTCTCCATTAGAAGCAGGAAATCAATATACCTCTTTCAAAGTAAATGTTATGATAGATGAGAACACAGTCCTTATCCTACAGTTGAACATTTTCCATCTGGTAATTTATCTTGCATGGGAAGGATATATTTAGTTGGATTTTTCTCTTTTCATGTCTTCTACAACATCCCAGAAGAGAGTTTAGTTCAATTAAGTAGCTGCAAGGAAGGTAATCAGTAACAGAGAAACAATTAACTTTCAGTATGTCCTTGAGTTACAACACAAGTCAGAGAGAATTGACACTTTTTTAGTAACTTGACCATCTTTGCATAACTTTTTATTAATCTTTTCTGAATCTTATCCCCTTTGAAATTTGCTTGTGTAATATTCCCAGAAAGAACCTTTAAAAAGCATAATGTATGAATATTCACCTACTAAGACTCTCCAGAAAAGCTCTGAAAAGCAATGGAGCAGGAGCAAGGAGAGGAGCTCTATTAACCTGTGCAGAAGATGAGATACATTAAAAAAAAGCAAAACAAAACAAAACAAACAACAACAACAACAAACAAAAACAAACAAAAAAACCACTAAATGGGCATGGCTGAAATATGAGTGCTTTTCATGTTTGTGCTCTATTTCTAAAAGTGAAGCTGTATCAAAAAGTTACATATAGTTCTGACAATGTACAGAAGTCCAGACCTACTAACTCTGTGTAAAAGTGCCTGTAAAAGTTCACCCTAATTTAAGGCAATACCTTGTAAGTTAGAAGCCCGAAGAAAAAAAAATATTTTCTTGTGAGGTGTGTAAGAGGGAAGAAACACTGAAAAGGTTTCCTGTGAGCCAAGGGCCACGTTCTCAGTATGAACTATACTTCTCCAAAAGGCACAGTAAGGGAAAAAACAGAACAGCAGGGCTGAGAGCATTAGCTAGAGGAGCTTGTGGAGCAAGACCATCAGAAGAAGACCTGACAAGAAGTCATATCCTTTGGTCCCCTCAGCCTAAATCAGACTTTTTACCCACTGAGACTTCAAATCATGAAATGTAATTGGAGCATGGGGAAACCAATCTGTTAGTCTCAAAGCCATGTGCCTAGATGAATAGACTCTAGATTGTTTTAGTTATGCATCATGAAATACTGTAACCTTATTTATCTATGTTGTTAATTTTTCTTCTCTCTTAAATATATATATTATAAATAGTATGTGTTGACAATTTAATTCATTTTAGTGAGTGGGGTAAATCAGAATTTTGAGCACTAGAAAATTATGCTATACAGTAAAGAACTTTAAATCCTTTTATAAATGAGGTGGAGAGCTTTGATCTAGTATTTTTTGCAGAAAAACCCTTGAATTGAATGTGATCCTTGTTGCTACTGGTCACCTCCTGGCAGAGAAGTTACACAAGTTTAAAAACTAATAAAAAAAAAAAGAACTATGCTGTACCAATCAGGTCAGGGCTCAGAATGCAACATTTGAAAACAATACAAATTTTTATTTTTTCATAATGCAAAGAATTGTGCTAACTCTGAATGGATAGAATGGAAAATAACAATCTGTGGCAATATTGTAGAGGCAAGGGACAAAGCACGTTGAATATAAAACAGTTTGATAGTTATGAATCATTCCTTCTGCTATGTCTGCAAGAAGTTAGGGTCTCAGATTTCTTTTCAGTCACCTGTAAAACAATTTACAATTATAGAATCATACAGTACCCGATTGGAAGGGACCTAGTCCAACCTTTCCTGGCAAAAGCACAGTTTAGACAATATGTCCCAGCACTCTGTCCAGTTGAATCTTAAAAGTGGCCAATGTTGGCAAATCCAGCACTTTTCTGGGGAAATCATTCCAATGGCTGATTGTTCTCATTGTGAAAAATTTTCCTTTTGTGTCCTATCAGAATCTCCCCAGGAGTAGTTTGTATCCATTACCCCTCATATTTTCCATGTAACTCCTTTTGAAAAGAGAGTCTTTCTCTTATTTGTTTACCAAATAAGATAACAAGAATAATGCTTGTTGTTTGCACAGTTTGCCAATGAAGAACTTGGTGACTACTTGATAGATATTATATATGGAAAAAACCCCACCTGATGAACCTAGAATCTAAAGAAAACTAATAAGGGCAATTAAGTGTCATTTTTCTTTTCAAATTACTAATTTTAATGACATAAAAAGCTCTGAAAAACACTGCAGTGCTTAAATTTAAATCAGTGATTAAGGAGTATGTACCATTACATGAATTAAAAATAATCATAGAATCATAGAATGGCCTAGATTAGAAAGTACCTTTAAGATCATCTAGTCTAACCATCGAACTAACTCTGATAAAATAATCATGGAGTGACTTTTAAATTAAATGAGACATGAATGCTGTGTACTACAAGTTTTAGGTATTCTGTATCTAACTGTTTCATTAGAGCTGTTTTAAAAATTAGAAAGGTAGACCAGTCAGTATATGGAAGATCTGTGATAAAAAAATACCTCTTTCTATTAAGTTTTTGTTAGGTGGTCTCCTTCATTCTTACAAATGCTTGTCCTTGGGATAATAATAAGGATTTTAGCTAAAAAGTTGGCAATTTAAATTTCTTCTGGTTGCTGTTGCTGTTGCTGTTATTATTATTTTTATTTTGAAGTAGTAAGAACACTACATGCAAAATTTAGCTAAGACAGCTTATTACTTTTATCATGTACTATACATTTGCTAACAAGGAGAGTATAAATTAGTACAAAATAAAAGCAACTTTAAAACTTTTTTTACCTTTGTCTTCCTGTTCTAATAAACTATAATATACTGTCACTTGCCTACTGACTGAACAGGAAGATAAAGATTTCATCCTGAGGAGAACATTTTTAATGGGAAGCATATATGAACTATACTGGTTAATTTTCAGATATGTTCTTGAATTATTAACAACCTATATTTTGTACTCTGCAGTTCCATTGTGTCTGGATAAAGACAACTTTCAAGTTATGTTTTACCAATGTCTTCTCAAGTTTATATTCTCTGAGAAGTGTTTCAGAATACCAGTCTAATATGTAAGTACACTTCTGGTTTAGGTCGGCATTGTTCAACATTGAGTCTGTAAATTAGGGCTGGATGGTTTGCAGAAACATGTGGAAGGTATCGACCCCTAGGTAAGACTAAGTACAAAAGACCTTAATTTGATCATGGCTGCTAGGGATTGCAATGAAGAGACATTGATATCCAATTTTTTTTACCTAAAACATACGAGAAGATAATTTTAGGAGGCATTCTCCAGGAAAGGAGATTAATACGTATTTTCTACTTTCAAGGAATTGCTGTCAAAGGAAATGGCAAATTCTACTAGCACTTTGCACACAAAGTTTAACTGGCTGTCAAGTCAAAAATACCAACTCAAGGTTGGAATAGCTTTTATAGAACATCTTCACTTTAACCAATTTTCTTCAGCTTTTTAATAAAAGAGCTAAAACAAAAAATGTATTAGCATTTCCCCTCCCTCATTTCCTTTGGCATTTTTTTTTTTTTTTCTTTTTTTTTTTTTTCCCCCAGTGTAGATGGTAGTTGAAAGAGAAGAAAAATTTAGCTGAAACAGAAGAAATATAAATTGAAGACAATTCCCATGTTGTTGCTACAGCTGAGTTTTGACATAGTGGATGAGGCCTCTAAACAATGAAAATCTCAAGCAGCTATCATACATCGTCTGCAGCAGGTCCTAGTGTACTCAAAAGTCTATGTATTTTCATATCATCAACTGGTTTCTAATCCTAATACTGAGTTCATAGTTGGCAATGAATGACCATGTATCTCATGACAAAGATAACAAGAAAAGTGTTGAAGACTAGGGTCATCCTGATGGAAATTGTTCAAGTAGAGGGAAAGAGCAAAGGACATCTGGAGGCAGTAACTACTTTTGCCAGATAACTGCCACTATTGCAGGTTCTATGGGTACAATGGAAAATGCACTATTGCAATTTCAAAAACAATTCAT
Organism: Thinocorus orbignyianus; assembly: GCA_013400375.1. Lineage (NCBI taxonomy): Eukaryota > Metazoa > Chordata > Aves > Ciconiiformes > Thinocoridae > Thinocorus > Thinocorus orbignyianus. The sequence continues at coordinate 64,140 of VXBW01002933.1, forward strand.
GAAATATGCTATTACAACCTACAAGTGATCCCAAAAAGTAATAACACAAACCACAAGTGTGATAGATATTAATATCTTAAAAGAGTGCACCAATCATGACCTTAATAGCATGCCACATACCATGTGTATGTTTCCTCATTCTTACTGTCTCTCTCAGGTAAGGTCACTCAGTCCCTGGGAAGTTACCCTGTACAGCGTCCTGGACAAGGCGGGGACAAATCACCTATAGGCCAACTGCATTGTTGTAGGATTCCCCCTTTTTCTCCTCAGACTTTACGGTTTATATTTCCTGATTCTAATAGGGGTGCAGTATTATGCCTGAGTGGATTACCCTATTTGGAATATTTACATCTGGTGGTGCAGGGCTTCTAAATTTCTGTTGCTAATTTTGTGATGTCTAGCACTCAAAGTCGGGGGAAAAGTGGTGGCATGGCACTCAGGGTATTTTGCTTGTTAAGGCTCCATTCAGTTTCAGTTCTCATTGTAATGCAATCTTGAGACAACCCCAGCCTGAGCTGGTTTTGCAGCTCCCTCCAGGTTATCTGTGCATAGATAAATAGTCGAATATCGACTCCTTGCATCTCACCTAAAGTACTTTGAAACCGATTCGGCCAGGTGCTCCCACACAGTCATGCTCGAAAGATCCCTCATGTAACTCACTGCCCTGGGAAATATAGCTAAAATGGGTATTGCCAGTCTAGCCTAATGGCTATGTTACTTCCTTACAGCTCTGAAGCCAGTAAAGTAACTCTTCTGGAAACCTCAGAGTTCCTTACTTACCCTTAGTTTTGCAGCAGGAAACTAATTTCTGGCAACACAGTAATATAAAGATTTAAAAAGTGGCATGAAGTGTAAGAACCAAATAAAAGTGGTTTGGGTATTTTACTTTGGAAGGGAGCTTTTAGGTCTAACAGAGGTTTCATCCAGTTCATGGACTGGAAGAAATAGGAAAAAAATTTCTGCTAATCAAGGTGGAATTCTTGAAAACTCTGTTTTCTGTTGTTATAAAGTTACCAGTTTCGAATAGGGATTTTATATATATCCATACATATAAAAAATTAAAAATCTAACTATCTATATCTATAGATATAGATATAACTCCACCTATTTATATATAAAAATCTACCTATAAATCTCTTGTTAAATATAAATTTACCTTTAATAAATTCACTGAATCTACATGGCTCCTCTCACAGGACAAATCTGAAGTATTTTAAAATATTTTACTTCCATGATTTAAAGGGTTAATAAATAGAAAATACATTGTTTCCTAGCTTTTAATGTAGAAGTTACTACAGAACTGCATAAAAACTTAAAAAAAAAAAAAAAGTCTGGGAAAATAAGTAATATTTATGTAATTTATTCACTAAACTTGGAAATGCAACAAGGACGTCCCTGAAGTATACTTTAGTGAAAGGTTTAGAATTTTAACAAGCACAGTAATATGAATCCTAATAGTGTTTTAGCCTACATAATGAAAGGCTTTGTGTGGATTACATGTGTTCAGCAGATATTGTTTACCAGTTTTAGCAAATAATAGATCTAATTTTATTTGTCATAACCTAATTGCTGTGAGAGGCCTTACTCTCACAAGAATGGTGGTTTTGGGATGAAAACCTTCTTAGTGAGTTTCCATTCCTAGCTGTTTCTTGCTCTTGTGCTTAGGAATGCTATTCCTGTCAGAATAAGTGCATCATCATGACACTGATCTGATTAAATACAAGTTATTTAGGCTTTTTGGGCTCTTTTTTGCAACCTGATTACTAACATAGATCACTTCAGGCATCCTGTTCATATGAAGGTTCCAAAACCAGTGATGTTATATTGGCTTCTACTGTACAGCTATGTAGTTAATGTTTCATAGAAGTGTCTTAGGCTATGATTGTTTATATTTTAAAAGAACCTGACAATAAAATACCACAAGATTTTACATACTTTTCAAAATGCATTGGTTTGCATCTTTTTTTAAGTCAATAAGATTTTTTTTTTAATCAGGACTGTAGTGTTTCTGCACAATAAAACCTCCATTCCTCCCCTCTCGCCCCATATTATGATTACTTAGACTGAAGAGAGTGACTGAAGAAATTATTGAAACCAGTCCATTGTTTACTGAATGAAATTACACTTTTTGGGTTTTGTGTTCTGAATTGCAGGACTTTCATTAAAAATATATGTGGCAAGAACGCAAAACAAAAATACCTAGTAAAGGCAAGTACTTGAATACTGATGGCATTCACAACTTCTTAGATGGGACACACTTTGAGACTGTCTAAAAGAAAGTGAAGACTCTTCCAAACCAGTCAACTGTTTGGGAGCACAGCAAGTGATTGACACAAGTCTCAGATGTGGCACTTTACTAGGAGAAATTCTGAAATTCTGAAAAAGTAGTGCTTATGTCAACTCTGAGAAAATTTTACCCCCCCCAAATTGTTGGTTTAACTAACAAGTGAATGGAATAATACTTTTTTCTGAGCAGTTTGCCAGTATGGATAAGATTCAGAACTGAACCTAAACAATATCAATCAAGCAAGAACTTCTGTAAACATATGCTTTCCTCCAACTATCTCAGCTCACTGTTTGCATCGATCTATTCCCTGCATTAAATTTGTCTTCGTCATAGGTGTCAGGTGCTATTTATTTCAGGCAGTTCTTGACTGGTGTTATTTATGTGCTAGTAGAAAGGAAAAGCACAAAGAAAAAGCTCTTTTGTGAAAGTGTCCCTGTAATTCATTTAATTGCTAACTCTGTGGCTTCCAGTAGTATTACGGTTTAATGTACAATTTCTTTCTACCTTTGTCTCCTGTTATGCTTACCTTGCTTCTTCTGTGCTGCTGCTGAAATAGAATCTGGTTTTGTGACTTTTTTAAAGTGTTTGGTCCTGCAACATTCTAAGGCAATGGCTATTTTAAAAGAAAATATCAAGATCAGGGGAAGGCTTATAAATAACTGCTTTAAATAGCAGAGTTAGTATAGCCCTTTAGACTTCCTGATTTCCTTGAATATTAATAATGAGGAAAAAAATGTGCATTGTTCTTAAATTTTGGGTGAAATATTTTTAACTTTGTTCTGCAGTAAGGATGATTGGAAGAAATTAAAAACTAATAAAACAGCCAACAAGACAAAACTCTGAGTTTTGAAGTGTTCCTCTTTCTGTAGCTCTTGAAAAGTTACAGTAACA
>VXBW01002933.1:67353-83087 GCA_013400375.1 Thinocorus orbignyianus
AAAAAGTAATAAGTCTCAGCAGGATGTAGTCCTTGAGCTCAATTGCCTTCCTTCGATGAGTTTCTAGGGTGTGAGTCAGTGAGCCACAGAAGGATATGATTTACAAGGAATGGGGGGGACAGAAGAACCACCAGTTGAATGGCAGTGTGGTTCTGTAATGGTGTTTCCTGTAGTCAGCTCTAAAGAGAATGAGCTTCTGTGTGGCAGCTCTGTTCATACTGAAAATGATTGCTAGATTCTAAAAGACTGAGATGATGTCTCATTTGGGTGAGCATCACTGTTATTGCATTGCACTTCTTTTTTTCTTCAAGACTGGAGAACTTCTTGCTTCACCGAACTTTAACCACACTGTTATCGCTTATCAGAAATACTTGACCATTACATTTCCTTTTTTTCTAGGAAGAGGAAGGAAAGTCAGAAATATTAGAGTGTTACATTACAACACCATTCAGTAGCCCACTGGATGTATTAAATAGCCTTTTACTGCTCACATGGATCTTTACCTTGGTTGCATTACTGAGCAACACATGGCAGGGGGGTTGGAACTTGATGATCTTTAAGGTCCCTTCCAACTCTAACCATTCTATGATTCTATGATTTTTATGCAGTTATGGTTACATATAAATATAACTTGAGTTCTGCTCAGTATCAGCACAGTAAAATCAGGTCTAAGTGACAGTACATAAGTGGAGGTGTATTTTTTTCCAGTCACCACTTGAGTGCATGAGTACTGTTTCACAACAATTGTCTTTCTAAAACAAGTTGCCTTCATAAATAGGGAGGGAGATGCCTCTGTAAATGGGTATATTTTCTTCTTATTCTCCTATACTAACAAGTTGAGAATGGCTGCTGACAGTTGACAAACTGAGCTAAGCGATCATTTGCAGCTGTAATTTAAAACAACAGTAGGAGCCTTTAATTTACATAGTCTTAATGATGTTTCATATCAGAATTTTTAGATTATTTTCTAAAATAGAAGTTCGCTTTCAGTAGTTGAGTAAAAAATTTCAAGGTTCATTTACTTATTTACTGTTCAATACAGTCCCTGCAGTAGATGTACCTGCCTCTCAAGAGGAGTGCTAGAACTATATGTATTTATTTCAGTAACTATGGATTAACATATATAATTTTTAAGTTTAAATTTACTTGTGTTAGATGCTTAGCAACTTCTCAATGTTGCAGTTTAGGCCAGTGTGGCCTATGTCAGCAAAAGATGCTCTCCCAACACTTCTCGCTTATGGAGAAAAGGAGGAGAGATGGAGATTAGAAGGAATAAAATGTTAATATTAAAATTAAATGGAAATAATGAAATAGATACCATATATACAAAACTGTATCAAGCTCCCAGGATGACATTACTGGCAGGTGCTGGGTCCCAGACTGGGCTCGCCCAGACAGGACTCAAAGATGGATGGGGACTGGATTCCAGCTCTGGAGTGAGGAACACATGGATCAGGATCAAAGGCAGATGAAAGACAGGGTGCTCTTTATATGTCGGCCATTGAAGAAAAAAGACTGACCCTTCTATCTCTCAACTTTTATACTGAACATGGGGCAGATGGAATGAAATACCCCTGTTGGTCAGTTTTGGGTCACCTGTCATGTCTGCTCTTCTCTGCAGATGAGACTCCTCTACACTTTTCCAGATTTTTACCCTCTAATGGGGCAAATAACAAAGTATAAGCAAGAGCCTCCCTGCATGCTGTTCCAGCATGAAGTACAAACATTTGTCTCACCACTCTAAAAACAAACAGTTTTCTATACAACATGCTGTTAATTTCAGAGTTAGAAGAGGCCTAGCTAAGAAGTAAAATTACTGAACAGAAAGTTGGTTCTGTTTTACTTCGAATCAGCATATGCAATTAACATTTTTCTCATTCTTTGCCTTGAAATTTAAATTAATTTTAAAATACTGTTGCCAACAACTAGGAAATGTCGCATACACTATTTCACATCAATAATAAAAGCCATAACATGACCTGTTATTGTATATTTGCAAAGTTTTACACCAGAATTTAGCTAAGAATAACTCCTTTGATTCTGTACAGAGAATAACTGTTTATTTATCAATGCATAGATTGGAATGATGCTGCTCTTTCATAAAAACTTGGTTTTTACACCTCTTTATTCCCTTATGGTTTAAGATGTTTCAAGTGACAATTCCTTCTCTCTCTCAAAACAAATTCAGATACTGTTTTCTGTTTGTGCAAGTGCTTGTGTGGAGAAATGTAATGCTAGGAATTCCCTGCTCTGGAAGACTGCCACATAGTTCTGAGAGCACATACTACATGGAGCTGATGCATTGCTAGGTTCTATGAGTTGCAGCACATTAAGTCACTGATCTAAGAAAGCTGCCTTATCAGAGGCCATTCAACGTTTAATAACTATCAATTTCACATGTTGTAATGCCCACATAATTTCTTCAGTTTATGCTACTATATTTGCCTTTAATCACTATAATCAACTATATTTGCCTTTTAAGTTGAATGCCTTGATCAAGTCTTTATGATACATTGTTTTTATAATAATAAACTAGTAAAGTAGGTGGTGATTCTTATGCAGTATGATAGAATAACTGATATTGTAGGATATTTTATTAAATTTTAATAAATAACTTTAATATTTTATTTAATGTCCCTTTAGGTATTCATGCATTTAGTTAACATATTTCACTGGAAAATGTCCATTTCTTCAGACAGTAATTATTTGCCACTGTTTTCAAAATCTTAAGTGTGTGCGTGTTAAAATGAATGTTCACACATAGATTTCGACTTAGTCTTTCAGTGGCTTTGCATGTTCTTAATTTTAATTGTAACTCATCTAGTGCACAACTTACTTTTTAGTTGGTAAGAAAACCAAAGGACACCAGTAACTGTAATGTTCCTTCAAGCACACTTAGTAAGCACTCTTGATCTCAGAGATACTAAGGAATTCATCATATTCTGTACTTGCTTGGACGACACCAGCTGCTTTCCCTAGTCTTTCTGGTGTTTAGCTCTGGTTCAGCAGGCAAAAATAATCCAACTTATATATTAGTGAAAATGCTGCTAGCTTCTAAGAAACATCATATATCTGAGATTAAGTTTGAAAGTGTAGTATGTTATCTACAATCTCGGAAGTCTGATCCCAGCATCTTTGATAGCATGTGTCATCCCCTACAGCAGGACCAAAAGACAGATTCCTTCTTCCCCTGTTGACTTTAGCCAAGTGCTTGCCAACATCTCAGCACAGCGAAAGTAGAAAGTCAGTAGCCTGAAAGGCCAGTTCATCTCCCATGCTCCTAGCATGGAACAAAAGAACTAACACTTGTCTTCCAGCAGCTGTCCAAATTCCCTGTATATGTATCATCTTTATGCCACTCTGGAATTTTCTACACCACAAATACTGACCAGCAGTGACACTTTCCTCCTTTTTCTTCTTTTGTGGTGTGGAGAAACATGAAGGAACTCCACACAATCGGAAAACAATCTCATAGCATTTTTAACAGGCCTATGTATGGACAGCTGCAACTGTATTTTCTCCTTCATTTGACTGCCTTTCAGGCTTGCTGCCTTAATATTCCTGCTGTAGGAAGGCAGTGCACTTCTGTGGCTTGTTACTGAAGAAAGAAAAAAGACAGGGGAAAAAAATTATGATAGTAAAGAATTAAAAAAACAAATAAACCAACCATTTTCATTTTATTTCTGTCTTTTTTTTTTTTCTCTCTGAAAAAGACTCCAGCTACTGTTGCTAACTGGAGAGTGAGTCTTAGTTCACATCAAAGTGTTCTTGTCAGATTGCTTAGCTCTATCTTCTATTCACTTTTTGCTTTAACTGTATTTCAGTAGTTGCAATAGCAGATTGCCAAACTGGAAGTTCCAGTCCTTACCAGTACAGCAAAGACACTAAGGTCTAAAATAAACATACCTGCTCTAAGAATTTAAGGGCACATGTCTTACAAACTTGTACACTTTCATATAACTGTAGTTGCAGTACTAGCCCAGTGGTAACAAAAAATACTGCTTTTAGCAGTAAAATTTCGATAAAGCTACAGCTTCTGGGAATGGAACCCCAGTTCCACATTATAATTTTTTTCTTTATAATCAGATATCACTTAGAAATTTAGATAATCTAGTTTTAGTTTGTTAGGTATCTTTATTCTGTCTTTAGGTTCTGTCTTCCTTCCACTAAATCTTGCACTGATTGGTCTGCAAGTAATCTAGGCTTTTCACTGAGGAAATGAATTACTGGTGTAACTATGTCATTTATGATATCTGAGTTCTGTAGAGGACAGGGCAGTCATGAATAATTATACAGTGATAGGGTTAATTGAAAATATACAGAATTGAATGCTAGAGAATGGTCATTTCAGTACAGACTTATTTTCAGTATTTGCCATTCAAAGAAAATTACTTTTTACTTGGATTACAAAGAAAATTTTGTTATAAGGAAACAAGACAGTGTGAGAATATATAGTGTGGCAACAATGTCCCCTGAAGTAAGGGGAGGTTGAAACAGGTGGAAATTTCTGACAAGATGAATCTTTAAGAAAAACGTAATATAGTTACAGGCAAACATATATTTTGTTCGAGTTTGAATTAATTGGTAGCTTTTGCTGAACTTCAGGTGCAGGCAGCGCTTATGGAGGAGGCTTCAACGACACTAAGTGGTGTAAGTAGAGGAGGTAGAAGGTAAAGAAATCTCATCGTTAATTGCAGTTCCATTGTTCAAAAAAGGAACTGTCGAGATTTGACATGCTTATTTCCTGGCTGCGTTTAACAGAGGTAACAGTACTTTCCGCACTACGAGATGACTTTCGTTAATCTTCAGGTTACTGGGAATTCTACTACTAAGCCATCTCCAGCACAAGCATACACTTTACATAATGGTGAAAAAGCAGAGGCCACAAAAGTTTTAGAGCCACTTAGGGCCACAAAGTTCAAGGGTGACTTACACTCTGCAGTCACTCCAGAAAAATTATTCCTGAATACTTCTGAGTATGGATGTTCTTGAGGTATATCTGTAACAGATGTTGAAGTGTATTACAGATGCCTGAGCAGACTGGGTGTGAAAGGTGAGTGGCAGCACCCTCTGTGAATAACATCTGTCAAGACGATATGCCTTACCATACTGGAACAAGCCTTTTCATTCTCTGAATAAACTTAATGTACATTATTTAAATTAATAAACATAAACTATTTTGTCCAAGGGAGTTAATTAGCAGTAGCTTTTTTTTAAAAAAAAAACCACCTTACAGTGTATGTTAATTTGCAAGTGTAGGCAAAACTTTAAATGTGATAGTGATGGGAATACCAGTTTATGTTCTGTGCCTATAGGTAGGAATAGGACATACCAGCTAGTACACTATTTTAACTTTCTAACAGTAAGGAATCTTAGCCACACGAATTGAAATAAGAAATACGTGGCTTTTGATTTTAACATCTATTCTTAAATTGTCTTCATACATCCCAAATTAAACACAATGGTAACCACATGACTGTAAAATAAAATTATTTTTTTTTGTTCCTTCAATAGACATACCTGTCATCTAGGAATGTTATTTGAGGATGATAAACTGTTATACCAGAGAACTCTGTCACGAACCTGTATCTGGTGATAGCTAGTGAAAAAGTAATAGTCTAAGATAAAATCATAAGATCGTTCTTGGTTTTTTGTTTGTTTTTTCTTTTTTTTTTTTCCCCTCTTGTGTCAACAGAGCACTGCAGGGTCTTCAGTTAGCTTCCTGTGTGCATAAAAGCATTGATACATATTCTTAAAAAGGTAATATGCTAAATTAAATGGTAAGTTTTGAAAAGCATTTTGACATATCAAATAGAGTACTTTAAACATGAAAGGTATAATGAAGAAAGAAATTTCCACTGGGGTCTGTAAAGTCTTTGAACAAAAGAGGGATACCTGATAGGTTTTTGCATTTGATCACAAGATTAAAGTTCCTCAGAAAAAAAAAAAACTCAACCAAAAAAAACATGTAGGTTTTTTATTCTGAATTAAGACTCCACAGAGATGCTCCTTTCAGAGAGATAATTAGCTCCTAGTGCTATCAGGTAATATTCTATAAATTGCTTCAGGAAAAATTATAATATGATATGAAGAAACTTTACTCCAAGGCTGGAGTAAAGGTGCTGATTTGTGAGGCTCTCATTTTACCATCTCCTTCTGGATTAAACCTTGAATTGTTTTATCCTGCATTACATCCTCATATATTTAATGTATTTTCATTAAATCTATGTTAAATTTGTCCCAGGCATACACAATTTCCATTTAACTCTTAATGGTTATTAGGAGAGTTAGTGAGATGTTATGAAAAGCCATAACTCTCAGAAAGATTGAATGATATTATAACTCAATCATGACATCATGACTGAATCATCCTACCATCCTACCCTGAGTTGCAGAGTAGGCTGAAGAAATCTGTGAGAAACTTAAGTAAAGGAAGATTTAAGTAGGGCATGAGAGTGGGTCCAGTATGTTGAAAACAAGCTGCTGAACAAAATATGTAAGGAAAAAATTAGACGGACCAAAGCCCTACTTGAAGTCATTCTGTGTTCGGATTATAAAAAACGATTTAAAAAGAGTTTCTACAAATTAATTAATTTCTCTGATCAGTTTACATTTGAGTCTTTATTTTTTCCTAAATTGAAACATTTTTGGTTTCCTTCCTACAAACAGCCTTCCTACAGTATGTCTTTATGAACATATTGAACACAGAGGAACAATCAACAGGTTCACTTAAACTGGCAACAGTTGGTTATTACTATTAACAAGGAAGGCAAAGAATATCTTAATGACTTACAGCATGTAATCAAACTACAGACTGTTGGCTGAAAGTTCTTGTTTCATAATTTCATTTGTTGTGCATATTGTACTTGGAACCTTTGTAGTGAAACTTAACTCTCAGTGATTTATGATAGTTTCATTCAATTCTATGATGTTGGTTTCTGGCAGAAAACAAGAGACAGTAAAGCAGTTCAGTTTAGTTTAGTTTTAAGACAGGACTACATAGAATGTAATGTGTCCAGGGTTTTTTTGGAAAACTTGAGTTCAGGGTATGAGTTAAAAATCTATCAGGCTCTCTGTTGGCTTCTACAGTTAAAAAATAGAACTGAACATAACAACAAAGATAAAAGATTCAATAGCATGTAAAATTTTCTAGACCACTCTTGATAAGTCATTATTTCTCACTTTGCTCAACTTCCTGATGTAAAGGCCACACGAATGAAAAGGTGAAAGCACATTTGTTCAGATATATCAGTTCCTAATAATGTTTGAAAGTACCAGCTGATCATGAGCATAAAGTATATCTGTGTTTCTCACATAGGTCCACTAATGACTACTTCTGTGTCATTGGCATACTGTTTCACTTTAGTCCGTTATTAAAATTCCCTTTAGCAAAACTTCTCAATTTCATTAAGTCAGTTCCACAGAAGTTCATAGATAGCTACAGTGATGCAAATCATATTAGTTCTCTGTCATTACAAATGAGAAGATTATTTACTAGGTGTTCACAAAATCAAGTATCTCCAAACACACTTATCCGGTTCTTACTTTGTTTTAGCCTACAAATGCTATAACTACTCTGGTTTTATTTTTCTTCATATTCCTATTAAAAATGTCTGTGGTTCAGTCTGCTCTCCAGGTTTCACTGACAGCACCTTACTTGTTCCTTCACAGTATCCATTCTTGTGATAGTCCTTTGTCACTTCTCAAGTACATTTTAATATTTTTTGTATACTTATTCCTGTTCCCTTCTATTGGCAGTTGCTCCATGTTTTAAGCTTCTTACCAGTGCCAGCTCTTCCTTTTCTGAGTATGCTTCCTATTTACATAGACCCTAACTCTCCTAAAGCTGTTTTATATTCTTCACAAAACAAAAATTCCATCCCATTTGTGCTGCGCCTCCAGTTAAATTTTCAAATCTCTTATGTTTCACTATGTTTAAATTTACAAATGGTATCCCTAGCTCTGACACATTTCAAGATTTGTTTGTGTGAAACACTGTGGTGATGCTAAATTGGAGATCAGTCACTCCTCTCCCAGACACATTTATTCATCTTGCATAAAGACTTTGACTGCAATAGTGGTGGTGGCATGAAGAAAACGCAGCCAGCATACAAATTAGATAAAAGTTGACTCTTGAACTTAGATTACACCCACTCTTCCAAATTCCTTCCATCAAGAGAAGAAATCTGAAATACTCCAGAAAGGAAGTTCTGGGACAATACTGTCCTTAATGGTGGCAAGCTTGCCATTTGAAGGCAACCAAATAAGAAGAGTGAACCCTACTTGGATCCATGGTAACCAACTATTTTGCATATGCTTAATTGACCTGAGCTTCTGCAATCTCGGTAACAATGAGTGACACTTTGTAATAGGGAAAGAGCAGAAAACAGAGAGAAGTACATACGGGGGCAACTGAACTAGGAGCTTTCTTAACAATAATCAGGAAAGGATGCAGGTAAACAGCAGTAGTAGTGAAAGAGGAAATATATTATACTAATTATTTTAGCTGCCAACAATTTCTCATGGTTTTGATAGGTGGGTTGCCCTCCTCTCTCTCATGTCAATGTATCTGGAGTAAGTAAGGGGAGCACATTTTCACAACTCTGATTTTGTTTTACAGTGTGTCTTTATCTGTGTTCTCTGACGTAGCTGGGAAGATAATGCAAGAAAAATAACTAACAGTATGGAAAAGTTAGAAAGAGTTAGATTTCTGTCATCCAAATTCCACACCCTCCTCACTTTAGCCATAGAAAAGAAACCAAACTATGTTGCAGGGCTTTTTATCACAGGTTTTCTTGACGAGAAATCAATGAAATATGGTAACAGGCCACTGTTTATGCCGTGAAATATATAGTTTATTAATAAATTTAAGAAAAGTGAGCTTCTACCTTGTCAGCTTTCACATTTTTTATGTATACTGTTTTATTAGTATTCATCTGTTTGTTGACATGCTCATGAAGTAGGCTTTAAGAAATTTATTTCGCACTCTTCTGGAAACTCACCAAAGAAATAATTTTTGGCATCTTGAATTATGTGAAATAACATTTCTTACATAAAAATTCTCATAATTTAATTTACTTCTCATGTGAGGGAAGGAGGAAAAAAATTCACCTAGAAGTTCAAAATGATGCTGCATTTCAAGAAAGCTCAATTTATAAGCTTCAGATCATCAATTTCCAATTTACATGTGAACTACTATCATGACTTTCATTTGTTTGATTTCAGGTTCATATTGGAACAAACTGCTGCTACTGTTGCTGATATTGCCATATATTGGTTGGATTTTTTAAGATAGCATTGGTCACTAACTTTTCTTCAAAGGGAGACGTGTAAGCTGCCTACAGCTGATAATGCTGCACAGACAGCATCACTATGACTTCATTAGTCAATTAGCTGTGGACTAAAAGTAGAAAACACGAAGCAAAAGCTAAGCAAGAAAACCAAGTTTTGAAGTGCATAGTAGAAATAAAAACTCTTCAACTATAGACAGATATCTGTGGATTCGATTACAGGAAGTGAGAAAGACCACAAGGAGAGTTCAGCTGCTGCTCCAGGAAACCTAAAAAAGTTGGTAAGAGGAATGTACCACTGCCAGAGCTATTTACAGTAGAAAGACACTTGTCTAGATTGAGAGATTCTTGACTAACTGGGAAGACTTGCATAAAAAAGATCTTTCTTGAGGAGATGCAGTTCTATGAGGTGCTTGGGAACTAATTAGTTTCTGAATGGAAGCAGACATGATTAATAAGATAATAACTTTAAATGAAGAAATGAAGGAAGAAGCTTGAGAAGAATCCTTCCATAAACACAAAAAAGTGATGGAGCTTGACCTGTTGATGACAGATGTAACCAAATATCACGGAAGTAACAGCAGTGTGAAAAAATGGAAGTTGTGCTTTAACACAAGTACTTCTTGTTAAAAAAACAAACAAACAAACAAACAAAAACTTTAGAGTTGGCAAAGGAACATTGTAAAATAAAGATGTTAAGAAAAGACCAAGGCATGGCTTAAATACATCCTTTTAGATAGAAGTATAAATGAAGTTTTGCTCAGATAATAATAAGATACTACTTTAAAGTCCTGAGATAGTAACTGGATATGGATAAATATGTCTATTTAGATATTAGAATAATAAATTCTACAGAGGATTGGGTTATTATAGAGATTTTGATTTACTAGACACAGGTTGAAGAACAAATACCAACAGGTAGGACTCTGGCATTCATAATACCCAATAAGTGTTTCAACCCTCATCGATCAAATAGCAAACTATGGTGATATTTTGTGTCTGATTCTGGTAAAGTGATGAATACTGGACCACAGGAAACTAGTCTTAAACAATAATGAGATGATAGTGTTCATCTCAAATCTAAGATAAACAAAAATTAACCTGTAGATTTAGATCCAAATTTTTCAAGTGAGAAGTTTAAAAAAGTGAAGTTTGTATGATTAAGACAGACAGCACTCTGCTGAGTGTACATTGAGACAATCAGATAAGAGGTAATTCAAATGAGGACAGCCTGTAGTGTTAGAAAAACACAACAGACTTTAGAAGACTAAGCTGCAGTGCTTAGTGGTACAATATGAAGAACAATATGACCAGCAAAAGACAAACCAAAGGATTTATGAGAGCTTTCTTGAGAAGCCATACTTTCCTGGTTGTCATGTAGCTCAACATTTATACCATTATTTTGTGTAATCAAGAATGTTAAAAACTTTAAAAAGTAGTGAAGATTTTTAATGAGAAGTGGCAAATACTGCCAGATACAGGCAAAATATAGGTTTTCCAAAAGCCCTATCACTAAAACATTCAATATCCACAATCTCCCTGATAGTATAGAAAGAGAAGAAGTATCTTTTCTTAATTCTTCCAAGTGATAAAGTTTATTTCAGAAATCAGATTCAGTGACTTCCTTTCTGTAATCCACTTTTGAATAACTGCTCTTTGCCACCTAGAACACTTCCCTGTTACCAAAATATTTAAGAAGGTCTTTTTTCTCTTCCTCTTTGGAGAGGTCTGCCAGTTCTTTGCTGTCTTACTTTCCAGTTCCCCTCTATAGGCAATAATTGAGATTCACAAGGAAGTCAAGGGGAGAAGCTAGAATAATTTGTTGAGCTTAATTTTGCAAAGATGCCTGAAAGGAAAAATATTCATTATTTGACTGTGAACTTGAAAGCATATACACTGAGATTACCAATCAGTGTAACTGAGCACTTATGGCATTATCCTTTCAAGATCTTATGCAAAAACATAACAAAATGAGAAGCAGTGATATTTCAAGTTAAGTGTGGACATCTTGTGCGTAGACAATTTAAAATAACTGTAATAACATTTACATTTAATAAACATTAGGCATGCTAGAAAAAAAGAAGTCATCTTCGTTTTAAATTAATTTCATATACTGGCACTAATAAAATTTAACTAGTCTAAACATTCGTCCTTAAACTACTTTACAAATTAAAATTTCATCAAGATCCTACTAAAATGCTTAAAGCTAGTAGAGACAGGAATTTTAGTAATTAAATTTAACTTTAGAATCATAAGTCAAATATTGATATCAGTGTGTCACTTGCTATATTAGCTGCCTGAGGGATTTTTTAAATGGAATTCTACTGAAAATTTATAATTTAACAATCACTTAATTTAAAAAGTGACTGTAAAATTTGTATGTTTTTACTTAGATTTTTTTCTACAATAAAATCAGTTCTTTGTTTGCCCCTTAGGGGAACTAACACCAAAGGTTAAAAAAATGGCCTACCTAATCTGTGACACGCAAATTAATCTGGTAATTGTTTCAACGGACACTCATCTTTTACTGAAGACTTTGTCAGGAAATATTTTTGTAGTCCAGTATGCTTTTTTTTTTTCTCCCAAGGTAAGTGAGTACTCAAACCCATGACAAGTGAAGCATTTGCTTGTTTCAGGAAGCTGTGGTTCTAAGTCAGGCAAACTAAAGCTTAGAACTTCCACCCTTACTGATCATCAGCTTAATGCGATTTTAGGGAGCAAGGCTAGCAAGATTTCCTCTGAAAACTCTAGTTCAAGTAGATATGTATATGACTACATGGAGAAATTGATTAACTGCATATTATCACAAGCCACAGTTTTCATCAGCTGCATTTTCATCTAGATCTTGGAGCCTCGCCATTTACCTTAACAGCGCTTTTTATCAGTGTGTTGAATAATCAAGAATCTATTTCTTCTCATGTCTTCCATGGAGAAGATAATGGCTTAGTGTTAGAGACCATACATGTTTGTTTCTCCTCTCCCCCATACTCTATCTGTAGTAAAGGATTTCTGACGGGGTAGAACTGGATTGTTTTGAGGAGTGGGGATTGATTGCTTTGTTGCTTTCTCTTTTTTCTGTTCCATCCATCTCAACTTCCACCCCCACCAAATTTGTCTGAAAGCGAGGGCAAGTCAGATTAAAGCATTGAAAAGGAACAGGGGAAATGATAGTCTAGTGTAGGCGTAGACTCCAAACTTTGTAAATTAAAACCAATCCCATTACTTGTAATGTGATATCTTTTATGACTCCTAGTCTTATTTCAAGAGCATTGTGGATGATCAACAACTAAATGAAATATAATGGAGTTTCAGAGGCAACATTGCTGCATACAGACCTAGAGACTTACCCCTTCTGGAGAAAGACAGGGTGAAGAAGACAGCACATGGGTGTGTCAGGGCACATAGCAGAAGTATCAGGCTCCAGAAAGCAGAGCATATCCTTGCAGAAGATCCTGCACCTTTGGTATCACAGGACTGAAGAAAAGCTAGTGTTGAAAGCATTTACAGACAACTTCTAGTCCTGGATCTTTGTGATACAGTAGCTGTACCCTATAGACAAAGAATATAGACAGGTCAGAAGATAGGAGGCTGAAAGATTTCCAGGGTGTTGGAGTATGTGGAAGTAGCTCTCTCTGGAAAACACTGAAAATTTGGAGTTCACCTCTTCTTTTTAAAGGGAATTGTTGGTTTTGATATATCATATTTATTTCTCCTCTTCAGCTTTCACTGATGTACACTGAGAATACTTAATAAACTTAAATTAAAAGAGAAACAGCAAGTATAGCCATTAAAATCTGGAGATTTTAAGAAAAAACACATATAGCTTTTAATTCTTGAGGGTTGAGGTTTTTGGGTTTTTTTTTTTTTTTTTTTTTTTTTTTTTTTAATATGGTTAAGTACTTTATACCTAGAAAGAAGTTTAAAACTCTGACAGCAAAAGATCAAGTCTTTAATATTAAAATTGAAGTTGCATATGCAGACAGACATACACGTCACTGAAAGCTGATTCTTTTTTCAATTGGTTCAGACTAAAGAATCATTTGTTTCAGTTTCAAACTATACGGGTCTTATTAATGCTAGAATATTTGTGCTAGGAATTATCCTGATATATACATATCTAATATGTATTGTTAAGAGGTCTCTGCAAAATAAGTGGAACTTCTGTCATACCCAGATAATGTCAAAAGGGGAAAAGTTGATTTATATTTGGAAAATATCTGGGTAAAGTCAGTTCAAAGAAATATTATTAAAATTTCACCCAGTAGATAGCCTGAATCGAGAAGAGAAACATATTTTCAGAATTCAGTTATCAGACATAAAAAGCCATCTACAATTATCAATGTCCACTGTTGACACAAAAAGAAGTAACAAGCCTAAATTCTAGCAAAGTTCAGGTCACGTTTTGGGAAGAGTTTCCTTACACTAATTAAATAATAAGTAAATTGCCTAAGAAGATTGAGGATTGATTATGAAATGTTACATAAATAAACCAAATGCAATTTTCTCAGGGGCAGCTTAGAAAGAGGCTAATTTGTCTTGAACCATTTGAGACATAGATGATATGTTTTCTGTGCTTTTATGGTTGTGAACTTAGTAATAGCACAGTCCCTAACATGAAGACAATTTTTTTTTCAACTTTAGCAGCAATTTATCTATCAACAAGGAATACCTTGACAATAGTTGTTTTCACAGGGGGAAAATGTCATTAATGCTTCCTCCAATATAGGAAATGAAGTTTTAGAAAAGAGACTGTTTGACTCCAGGTCACTGAGGCACAATAGTATCTTAAGCATTTCTTCAAAAAGACAAATTTGATAATGTCAACATTTAGTAACATACACTAAAGTATTCTACACATCAGTTGTGATTGATCCTGCTCACATTACTCTCTAAGGTTTAATGTCACCTAATGTCTGACAGCTAGTCTCAAGCTGGGAAAGGTATTCGACTGAAAAGTTGAACATGCAGTGAGACAGAAACCAAAGTGACAAATACAAGAGTACAGCCCTTGCAGTAGTAGAACAAAAATACAACTTTTATGTAGTACTAGAAACAAAGCATCATTGGCTTACATCAAATACAGAAACTGTGTTCCATAGTTCTTGAGTTGGTGGAGATGTTTTTTTTTTAAATATAATATGATGTCCCAGTGGCCCTTTTGCGTGTAACTAGAACCAAGCATGTAATGTCCAGAATAAAGACAGACGTTTTCTGTTCTTTTACATTTAATAGTTTTAGGAAAAATATTGGCTACCAAAAGTCCTTGTTCTTATATTATCTTTAGTTTCAGTAATTAAAGAATTGCCAATATTTTTTTAAACATTAATTTGTATTAGAGACATTTATTAGAGACATAACTTCCATGAGGCGAACCAATCTGAAATAATAGGCTGAGTACCTTGAAATCAAACATGATTTCACAACTTGAATATTGAAGGAAACAAAGAAAGATATGTCTGTATATAAAAACTCACACAGATTTCATAATTAACAAAAGGGATTCAAGTCCATGTTCAGGCACAGCTTTATGGCACTTCTGGGTTTACAGAAAGCTGGTAGAATAGTTTGCATATCTTCAAGTAGTGAGGTGGGTAGATAAAGGGCAGGCAGGGAAGGTAAGCAGGCAAGAAAACCATGGGTCATCCAGGAGGAACTGGCTGAAAAGTCTGTAATAGCAAATGCAAAATATTGTGCCTAAAATGGAATAACCCTGTACAACATTTGCACAGAAGAGAACCAGGGTACTGGTGGACAAAAAAGTGGACATGAGTTTGGCAGTGCAATCATACAGAGATTACCAAGTTGGGAGTGTAGATCTGCTTGAGAGTAGAAAGGCTTTGCAGAGCGATCTGCACAGGCTGGATTGATGGGCTGAGGAACTTAGGTCAAAACAACCCATGCAGCAACACAAGTTTGGGGAAGAGTGGCTGGAGAGTTGTCTAGCAGAAAAGGTCTTGTGGGTGTTGGTCAGCTGTCGGCTGAACATGAGCCAGTGGTGTGCCCACGTGGCCAAGAAGGCCAACAACATCCTGGCCTGTGTCAGGAACAACATGCTAAATAGGACTCGGGAGGTGATCATTCCCCTGTACTCAGCAATGGCGAGGCCCTCCCTCGAGTACCAAGTACAATTCTGGGTCCCTATCCCAGTTTGAAGTAAAACAGAACCAACATTCTGTTCTGTAATTTTACATCTTAGCTAGGCCTCTTTCAGCTCTCTGAAATTGATGGCATATTGTGGAGAAAACTGCTCATTTTCAGAGCGGTAAGACCAATGTTTGTACTTCATGCCAAGGAATAGTATGCAGAGAGGTTCTTGCTTATACTGATTGCTATAAGANAATATATTATTTCATTAAAGTAGTTTAGTTCATTCTAAGATTGTAAATCTCCTTATCTCTTCCTCTCTTCTCATTTTTTTGGGAGAAGGGCCATCTGTCAGTCTGG
>VXBW01002933.1:91383-108262 GCA_013400375.1 Thinocorus orbignyianus
AAAAAAAAAAAAACTAGGGAAAGGTCATATGTTCTAAACACAACTCTAGATTTAAGAAGAAAACAAACTAGAGAAAGGTCAGATTTTCTAAACATGACTCCAGATATTTAAACTGAAAGTAACCAGAAAAAGAAATATAGAGAATGATTACAGAAATATTTTTTAAGAATAAAACTTACGGAAATAAGTTCCCTGCTTATTTTTACCTCCTAACTGTGAAGTTGTAATAAACAGGAAGTTTAAATAAATTCTAATAGAGATTTAGTGATTCCTACAGTTTTTATGATGGTAATTGCCAGCAGGGCTAAGTAGCTAAGAGTAGCTCTTTGCGTACCTTAAGGAAAGAGGGCAACTTGGAGATAATTGTTTTTATAAGGGAGCAGGAAATGCATACAAGCAAGAGCACTCAGGCTTCAGATCTGCCTATTCTCTTTTTACAGCCTAACTACATAACACAAATGTCCTTCTGTAATGGGGCTCAGTTTTGCTTTTATTAATACACAGAGGAGCAGCTTGAGTATTTTCAGTTCATTGGTCTGATAGCAGAGCTTGAGCCTCCACTACTCAATTGCTTTGTGAAATTAATATTTCTTGTACAAAATAAGGATATTAGCAGTAAATACAGAAGTAGAACTGCAATGCAAAAATGTATGCTCATGAACACCTAAAAAATATTTATCGTAACTCCAAGCTGTAACTATTACATGTAACGCAATTGCATATGGTAATGTCCATTGCAACCACTGTTGTAGAGTACGCAGTTAAAGAAACATTTGGACAGTTGCATGAAATTTTCCTCATTGCATTTAAAATCAGAACTCATGAAATATTACCACAGTCTCTAGCAGGTTCCAAGAAGGCTCTTAGGCAATAATTTCTGAAGTGCTACTACAGTTGTGATTGAATTGCACTCTTCGTAATCCTCAAAGAGATACTTGAAATCACCAGCATCAGATCTATGAAACTTTATTTTTCAGTACAGAAGTAGATTTTTAACATTACTTAATACACGTATGGAATGTGGGTAAAGTCCTCTGAATTCAGACAAAAATACCTCAATCTCCTCTCTTCACATAATGCTCTGAAATGTAGGATTATTTTTTTTTCCTGTGATGAGATGAAGCAGTAAGTGGAAGTACTTTCATTTGTAACTTTCTAAACATCCTTGGCAAATGTCTTCTGGAGATAAGACATGAAAACATGAGAGAGTAAATGGTGTATGAAGGAGGTAAAGCAGTGTGAGAGTGTGAAAGAGCTATAAACACAGGGGAGAAAAGATTTGGACTTTATAGATATATCTTTTACAGAATATAAAATAAAGCAGTAACTTTGTCTGAGAGGTTTTCCACAGCCCTGTTTAGGATTATAAAATAATAAAATGGAATTTATATGGCTAGAAGTTTATCTTTTCAGTTCAGCCTTACCTTTACCAGTTTGATTAATTATTTAAGCATCATGAGGCAGATACATCAGGGGAGATGAAAACAGGCTGAAAATATTTGGTGGTTGCTGAATGACAGGAAGACTTTTGCTTCTGAATCTTCTCTACTGCAAATAAATGGGTCAACTTTCAAATGTTTCAGGGTGCATATAAATTTCTTCAATACAGTTTAAAGAGTCTTGAAGACTAGGAAAAGGTTTAAATGATACAAGGTTTAGTTTTCAGTGAAATAGAACAAGTTTCTATTCTGCTGGGGTAGAATATTCATGCATTTTTCTAAAACATAATTGGGTCTTCCCAAGTCATATATTAGACTTTCCTCACTAGCGAAAAGAAAGTTTCACTAGATATTATTCAACATTTCATCTGTGAATGAAATATCTAAAAAGGGTCAGAAAATATAAATGTTCTTAAGTTGATACTTTTATGGAAAAGCTGGGTTTGAATACACTTCAGAGATAAGTAGTGCAACTCAAAATTGTTCTTTGTAGCCAGTCATGAAAGCATTAATGTGCTGTTTCAACCCTTTAGTAACTTGAAAGTAAGTAGTAGAATTAGGATAATAAGACTAAAAATAATTCACCTATGGCAGTTAACTCACTTTAAAATATATATATATTGAGGAAGGGAGTTAATTAGAATCCTAGCTATTTCCTACTGTGGTAGGATTTTACATTGAGGAATAACACTAGCCAGGAGATCCTTAGTGATCTGTCCCCTCTTTGACACTAGCCGATGACTTGTACACTTGCCTGGAAACTGCAAACAAAAATCTAAATCCCTTTTTCAGGACACTAGTTTGAACAAAAATCCTTATATTTGAGGACATGATCCTTGGCAGTCATCAGCACCTATCTTTCAAGAAACATAATGGGTTGTTGTCCTGGATAGATAAGTAGGTGTTTGCTGTAATTGTTTCCTGTGAGTCTGAATAAATCTTTTTCAAATACTTTCAGCACACTCGACAGGAGCAATCAAAGTTCTACTTCTAGCTGATAATTTATCTATCTTTCTATTTTTGTCTGTTTTATGGAAGAAAGAGAGAAACATGCAGAGGTTTAGGCTTGGATTCTCAGAATTGCACAGTGCTTATTTCTGATAATTCCTAGTAATTTCAATTTACCTGAGGTAGGGCAAGGTATTTTTTTCTGTATCATTGGGAAGCCAGGCTAGATGTCTGATAGCATACTAGATTTGCCATGACCAAAGAAGGAAGCCTAGTTTTCCCAAAACCTCAGGTAATTTTCTAACTGTTGTAGTTAGCTCCTATTTAACGAATACAACTCATTTCACAACTATAGATGGAAGATTAACTGAAGCACATGAAATTTGGTCTGTGAGTGACTGATCAATTAGAAATTAAATTTTCAGTTCTCTTGTGTTACTTATAGAATGTGAATTTTGTCAAATTTATTTTTAAAAATGGATGTAGCTGACAAGCTGCACGATATACACTTGTAAAATGCTTGAGCTGTATAATCACGCAAGCATTTTGTATCAACCTTGTCATTCTAGAGCTGTACATTTATACTGCAAACTAATTGTAAAACATTAAAAGAATGTGTCCTGTTATGGAAAAAGATGTGAAATTGTTGAAATACAAAATTTTAGAACAAAATAAAAGAACAGTACAGAATTGTATTAACAAGATACCAAGAAGTGACATTAAAAATGCACATACTGAACTAACAAAAGTAGGTGACAAGATTCTTAATTTCTTGAATGTCAAGACTACTTCATCTTTGACTATGGAAAATTTGTTCATTAAAAGCTTTAGTGATAGTGATATTTTTAATACAATATGATTTAGATAGATAGGATGATCCAAAAACAAAGATTTGGCTTTTAATAGTTGTTTGTATAAGGTTTCAGAAAAGTCTCTTTCAAAGAAATAAAATACATATGCCATAGCTAGATCAATTATATTTCTCTGAGTGGTCACTGCACAACAACAGCACATGTAGATGGCATAAATATATAGATGTGACCATTTTCCTGAACCATTTTACAAACGTAACCACAAAAATGTAGAACTTGCAAATTATTTGAAGCTTAATCCCCTGGTTTTTTACATACTTTTTTTTTTGTCATTCTATTGAAAGTTATAAATATAGTCTGTTCTATAGTGTAATATGCATGTTATTGAAGTTAAGCTGTATGTATTTAACACATTAGATGTTTTGCTCACTTAGGAAACATTTAAGGACCACAACATGTACATAGTTGCACCTGATTTACATCTAGAATACTTCTAGAGTATTTTTTTTGTAGCTTCTTAGCTGTCTTCAGAATTCTGTCATTTTACATAAATAGATCAAAAGGGTCTTCCTGTAGTTCTCAGACTGATAGTGACAGTCTCACAAATTCTTCAGCTTGCTCTTTTAAAAGAATAATACAGTATATACTTGATATATAGAATCATAGAATCATAGAATGGTTAGAGTTGGAAGGGACCTTAAAGATCATCAAGTTCCAACCCCCCTGACATGGGCAGGGACACCTCTCCCTAGACCAGGTTGCTCAAAGCCCCATCCAGTCTGGCCTTGAACACTTCCAGGGATGGGGCATCCACAACTTCTCTGGGCAACCTGTTCCAGTGCTTCACCACCCTCACAGTAAAGAACTTCTTCCTAATATCTAATCTAAATCTCCCCTCTTCCAATTTAAAACCATTACCCCTCGTCCTGTCGCTAGACTTCCGGACAAAGAGTCCCTCCCCAGCTCTCCTGTAGCTCCCTTCAGATACTGGAAGGCTGCTATCAGGTCTCCCCGGAGCCTTCTCTTCTCCAGGCTGAACAGTCCCAGCTCTCTCATGATTAAATTAGACGATCCTGTCTAAATCATCCTTCCTTTTCCTTTCTTCTGTTAATGATGGTTTTCAAGTTTTTTACTTGTTGTTTAGCTGTCCCACACATGCAAAGTTAAAAAAAAAAAATCAAGAATATTGCTAGCAGTGTCCAGATTTGAAAGTCAGATGAAAATAAGCACTGGACAGGGGCCTGGAACATATTTTACCACAGCAACAGAGAATCATATGCTGACTTCAAAAATGTATCTTTAGAAAGGAATGGATTTTGCTATCTCATGAAACCTTTCCCTATAAAATGAAAGGGATTTTAACAGCTACAAGTTTACAAGGGAATTTTTCCAGTCTTTGTGTTCGATATTATTTCTTGCTTCCTCTGGTTCTGCTGTCTACTTCTATTAGAAAACTTAAGAATGTTTCAGTTTAGTGGCCGGACATGCCATTTTCCGACCTGCAGTACCTCACAAACCAGGGTAAGTCACAAAACAGTTATCAACAAATCTGCCACAATCACTGATTTATTATCTCATAAAACCTTACATTATCATTGTAAATGTTAGTAATCTGTGATTTACTGAGAAGATTAGTGTAACATTATTCAGTTTCATCATTAATCTTAAAGTTCTGTGCGTATTTAATAAAGCTGATGGAAATCAATTTAAGCGGTTTAAAAAGATTATGATCTTGCTTCATGCTAGTAGCAGCAGCATAGCATTGGAATCTAAATTTCTTCCTCTTATTTCTTTTTTACAGGCATTTTACAGTATTGTCTTGGCATTTAGATTGACCAGTCATCCTCAATACAGAAATGAGAGTTTTGTAGGAGTGCTGTAGAAAGCACGAAGAGATGATGCAGTTGGGAAAGAGCAGGGTACTAAAGGTTGCTGGATTTCCTTGTACAACATCCTGCTTCTTCTGTCCCATAGCTCCCATTTTGCACTTTTCTTCCTGTAAAATTCTTCCAATCAGAAATACTCTCCCCAGTTGTCCCCCCTCCACCCCTAGTTCCCCTCCCAGATGTGCCTGGTAAGTGCACCGTGCTACAAAACAGATGGCAAACTTGGCTTTGATCCTCCAGCATATAAATTTTATCCCACATTTGATTAAAAATAGTAGAAGCAGTTGTGTTCTTCCATGCGCTTAGTCAGATTTAATGCATGCTGCTGCTCTCTCCTGGCTACAATTTCTCTTCCCAGGCCCTGATAACCATCTGACTTCCTGAAGTCCCCCAGATCCAGCACCCTGCCCTCAGCCCCTTGTAGCCACCATTGCTCTGGCTGTTAGCACTGCTGCACCTTTCATATATCCTCCCCTGCTGACAAGACTCAAGGCAAGCCTCCTCCAACAGGGCTTACAAAAAACAAACTCAGGAGATACTTATCGAGCTGGCATGGAGGGTGTTGTGATGGCAGAAAATTGAGGCATAGCAAGGTAAAAAACGGGGGGAAAGTTCTATACAGATTATGCAGAATGTTCTGAGTATTTATATATAAGACAGCAGCAGAAAACCCAGGAATATAAATCTGAGTGTTGGAGCCCTCATCAGGGAGTAGGAGCAACATGAGGAAAGAAAAGATGTATTCACACAAATCCATTGAAAAGTTGCTGTACCTGGGAGCAAAAACTGAGGAATCTTTCCCAAACCTGAGAATGTAGCACTATCTACGAACAAGGCTGATCTCCCTGATCCTTCTAGAAGACCAACAGAAGTCCTGAGTGAACTATTGCGTACATTCATTTCTCTATATTAATTCTCAGATGTATGTTCCACAATTGGAACTTGTCCTTCCTAATTTTTATTGTATTTTATACATTTATTTTCTCTTCCTATTCTCCCTTTGTATCTTATACTGTCAAGGTTTCTTTTCCCCAGAGTGTCATCTTTATTATGTAGCAGATGTTTTGCAAATTCTTAACACAGTATTTATTTCACCCACATGTTTATTTTTTTTCTGTGGAACTTATGAGTAACGAGACTTAAAAAAAATTATAAACCAGAATATATCAATTAGAATACTTTCTAGTGATTCTCAGAGTGCTGCAAGTTCTTCGGTGATATCCTGTTGACTGGTTTTTCAGTCACTTACACTTGTTTCTAATTATTTAAGTAGATATTTAAACTGCATATGCTGCTTACTGGCTACTTAGTTAAACTAAATTACACTAGCCCCCTCCCCTTAATTTATCTTAAAATATTTCAATCTAGATCTTCATAGTTGCAGAAGATAATTAAACATTTACATTGTATTATTAAAGTTTAACGTAAATATCCAACTAATACCTTAATTAAGTTTTCATTATGAATTCATCATGAATATTTTAAGGCTCAATCATTTCTCCACTGTTAAATATTGCAAATTGACTTGGCTAGTAAGGCAATTAGATCTACTTAATGAAGCTATATATAGAAAGCAATTTATTTAAATGTCATTACAGAAAATATCATATGATTCATTTATGATGACAAATGATAAATTTAGTAATGCTTGGATTGGCTGCAATGGCAACATTAATAAACTATGTCGAAATTAACCTACATGGAGTTGGTACCTTTTACATCAGAAGCTGATGCCCACTGTATACAGCTACTATACAATACGAAGTTTTAACTGAGTATCAGAGAAACCAGTTCGCTCATAGATATGGGAAAGGAGGGGGTGGAAGAAGATTAAGAGCTTTTGTTCGTGAAACTCATTCACCTTTCTAAGTTTTGAGAGTTTTACTAAGACAAAATACCGTGATCTTATGTTCCAGTTTTAATTTGGAAAAAACAGTGGAAAATTTGAAACTAAAATACTAGCCTTAAAATGGCTTTTAAAATAATGTTTTAACAAAAAATTTGAAGTGAACAAGAACATACATATCACAACAGCTTGAAAGAAAGTAGCAAAATAGAAATGCCTACTTCAAACAACTCACAACAAATTACAAAAGACTTAACAAATAAACTACAACAAAAACTCACCATTTTTTAGGAAGAAAATATTTTATCTTAATTTATCTTAATTGGCTTCAGAGTGTTATTCAAAGACAAATGATGCATTATGGTATTCATCACAGATTAAATGCAAAACTGCACGGGCTTTATAAATAATCCATCCTGCATAAATGTGGAGAAGTGGATTTTAGACTTTTTGGCAGCTTTGTATTTATTTTTCTAAAACTGCAAAATTCAAATCTGACTATATAAGGGTTAAAAACACAACAACGTAAACAGTGTGAAAGTATATTGCTGAATAAAACTCTAATGTAGGAAGATTTGAAAGGGTTTCCTTTGATATATGTACAGAACCTTGGTATGTGGAGACAGTTCAGGGTTTAAAATCTCTAAGAAAGAACTACATCGAGTCTTGTACAAGCATGGGAAAATATTAACACTCAGATATGTGCTGAAATTCAGCTGAACTTTCTCATCAGAAAAAAAAATATAAAAATCTCTGGTGTATCTTACTAACTTTTATGTGCTGTAAGGTACAACACAGTGAGGTAATGAGATAGTGAGATAAGGAATATGATGTCTACGAGTTTTCGTGATACGTGTTAGGTATGATTTTATATACTAAATTGTAAAGGCAAGGTAGGATAAGTTATGATAAATCTTTGTCATATAGACCTATTTTATTTTTATCTGTGCATTTGTGTGTTGCCCACAGCCCTGGTCTTATTCTTTTCCTGATGTGTCCTTATGGTGGTACCTTACAGCGGTCCTGTCAGTGCTAAAATTCCACTATTAAATTACAGTAAAGAACGGTCCTTCAACTTATTTTACTGTCGAGATCTATATCTCTTCTGAGAAATACACTAAACTAGTCATAATTCTAGAAGAAACTTACCTTAGAGAACAGATTTTTTCACATATAATTAATTTCTAACAAATTCTAATAGTCACAACAGTAAAAGTTGAAATCAACAATTTTGTTGGCAAATAGAACATGTAGTCTTTATACGTAATTTCACAGCCTTCAGGTAGTAACTGCTTTTCACATAAGAGAGTCCTTATTTGTTTGAGCTCTGCAAAAGATCAACAATATCTCATATCTTTAGTTCATCACGAAAGAAAATCCTACTATAGTTGGGTGTTGTAAAATCATGAATTGNGATAGTATTTTCAGGATGCATTTGCAGAAGCTAGTAATAGTCAAATAACAACGAGAAAAACACTTGTCACAGTATAGGATAAGAAAGTACATTGGTGCTGAATTACATGTTCTTCGTTTTACACTTCTAAAGCTAATTTTTTATCCATCCTGCACTGCATTGTGGCCTAAGAAGGTTTACGGTTCAGAAGATCTAGTCTGTCAGGGTGATTATGCCCTCAAAATTCTTTAGCGGGATTTTATGTTACAAAACTCAGAAAAGGATCTCTGTGTCTTTATTAAAAAAAAGAACTTTTGGAGTTACAGATAAGTGTCAGAAAAGATAATATTTACAGAATTAACTTATTTTTAAAGGACTTAAATCTCCTCAATAGCTATGACTAAGTGATTTTTAAATTGTTTTCTGATGAAGATTCTGTTTCCAGGAAAATTGCAGAAGAATAAGTGCTTGCAAATGAGTGAAAAGATCCCAATGCCAGTCTTCCTAGAAATGGAAAAAATCTTCAAGTTCCACAGATAGAGATCAGCCACAGTATGAAAATGAAAGAAAACTAGTTTCTCTGTTTGTTGTAGCCTTCTTGCCATTTTGGTGGGGATTACAAAGGCTTTCCATACATAGCTTTACAAATAATTTCTGACTATTTAGACTTCTATTAGTATATTTTAATGTAACTTCAAAGATCTATGCAAGCTACAATTTAGCAGATAATTTCAACTATGGTAACTGTGTGCATCAGTAAATTTTAGAGAAGCAGCACATTATCTCTATTAGTATAGTGCAATTACTTCGCAATATTAGCTGGAGGTTCTATATTAACATTTATTTTATTGTACGTTATTATTACTTATTCTTATCTGTTTACAAAAATTATGATCTTTGTAATTCAAGACTGAATGACATTTATATATGTAATTTCCATACTGAATCTATATTGCAACTTAATATTAAATAGGTCTCAGAATGCCACTTTGTTTAGCATATTGCAAATGTTTGGAATTGTTAATAACCTCAAGAAACAAATGTCAATTATTTTCTTTTTTTCCACATCTCTGGGACACCTGTTTCACTTACATAATGTAGCCAGAGAAATTCAGAATGGACCTAAAAAATAGGACTAAGCCTTGAATTTAACATGGTAATGATATTCCAAAACCATGATAAGTTGTAATAAATATATTTCTTCTTTCCACTCAAAAATAATTTAAATATTGAAACTGAAACATTAGTTTATCACATTCTCCGAATAATCTCTCTACACTTTTTTGACACTAAATCCTGGGCGGTACTTGGCTCAAAATCACATTGTATCATATCTGACTGTGTAAAAAATGGCTTATTGCCAATTTTTTACACACACCTTTCCAGGTCTTGCTTATTATGTTTTTCCAGGCAATTCAAATAACCTCTATATGGTCTGTTTTTCACTCACAGGCTTCATATGTGAATGAAGGTCCCGCTCCCAACATTCTGCTTCTTGGCTCCATAGAATAGGAAGCATTTCAAGTAGTTAAATACTTCTTGTAAAGAAATATTGGAAGATCTAACTAAATTAGTGACTCTGTGAACAAAATCTTGATTTCCTGACAGATGTAAAATGTATGACTGACAGTCCTGTGGGATTTTTAAAACATCACATATATATACATCTTTGGACATGCAAAGTCTGCAGGGTTGAATGGAATAATTCACATCTCTTGCAGCTGTGTGGCTCTTTTTGTAAACTCAGGTAAACGGTATTGCATCTGCTTTACATGAACCCATTTGGGGGCAATACAGAAGACTCATTATTTGTATGCAGGTGTGATTCTTGCTCTACTGATGGTCCACTTATGATGCTTACAATCTTTATTGTCCTATTTGTGCCAAAAATTTTAAGTGCTTTTTAATTTGAATCGCTTTTGTTGGAGTAAATTATTAGAATTACACAGGCCATTGTGTTTCTGTGTCCACGGTCGTATTCCATTCATGAGTCTTAGTCATCCTGCTTAGTAATACTTCTTTTTAATACATTTGTTAGAGGGGCACAAGGTATGTACATTTGTTTTGGTCTGTAAATGAATAAATAATTTGCTTGAATAAATAAATGAATTAAAAATTTTGCTTCATAGAATTTTTCTACCTTGCATTGCATTTCTGTTCATTCCTGATATGATGTAAGCCTTCTATATTTTAGCTCTGAGTGTGACTATTTAATTTGGACACTTTAGACTTATTTTGTAAAAATAGTCTAACAATTACTATTAATGTGTCTGGATCTTGCAAAATTAAATAAAACAAAACAGGACTGAATCTAAGAAAAATTCTATTGAATAATTTCCCTTCCCTTCAGAGAGAAAAATACCAGTAGAAAAAAAAATGGGTTTTTAGTTTCGCTCCCGAATTCACTATCAGCACCTTTATTCACAGAATGACAGAAATTCTGGCAGAAAGGGACATCTTGGTCCCACCTCTCTCTTGACTAGTGACCACAAACAGGTCCTTAAATTGTAAATAAGTTCCATGCCATAAACATACACATCATCTTGCTAAAAGTGTCCTGTGGTTATAATATGAAGTAGCCAAGGAAAGCATAGAAAATACTTGTCAGTGTATATAAACAGTTGATAAATGTGTTTAACAGCAGAGAATTTGGGGTTCACCTCCACTATGAGACAGTCTAACCTGTTGTTTATAGTGTATTTCATAAGATGATGACAGTGTCTTTTGTCCTAATATAGACTGATAAAGTATTTTAGAAAAATAAAATCATCATACAGAAATAAAATTTAAAAAAAAAAAGAAAAAAGAAAAAAAATTGTATATTTTTGCACTAGGTTTTAAAGAGTATGGAATTTGATTCTATAAAAAACAGATAATAAAACTACACTTCATATTTTCAATCTCTGAACAAATATGGTTCCAAAATTTGTTTCTAACATTGTGCAAGTATTTCACTCCCTCAAAATGTCATGTTTTCTGGTAAGCTTTGTATGATTATGTCAGATGGAAAAAATTCCCCTAATAGTCTTTTGTGTTTTTCTATGTATTAAGGTAGCATTTATATAGCACACTCAACCGAGTCAATGAAGAAGTGATACAAAGCTTTACCTCCTAGTAATCTCTCTTTACGGCTTAACAGGTGAATTTCTTTTTTTTATTTTTTATTTTTTATTTTCCCCTCAGACACTGAATTTTAACCAGTGCAGTAAGTGCAGGAAAATAGTTTTATTATACTATATATCCATGAATACCATGGTATTTATTACAGCACATGGTTTTACATGGTTTTACAGCACATAAAAAAATGAATTTCATAAAGCGTTTTGCCATATTTGCTTTGAGTTTTGTTTTTCAACCAGAAAGTGCACATATTATTTAAATTCTAAATGCTAGTAGTCTATAGTTAGCAAGTTTGCATTATCCTGAACATGTACTGAATCTGTTCATTTATTAGTGTTGAAAACAACTGAGTCCAGTTGCATGAAATAACAGTCATAACAGAGGCAACAGAACATTTGCAAGAATGAACGTAGATAATTTTTTGCTTACACTTGTTAGTGTAAGAAAAAAAAGACCCTTATAGTGGAAAATTCCACATTTTGGGGGGAAGCGTGTGATGTTAGTGGAGAATTTGGTACCATCCAGATGTCAAGACACCATACTTGTTACCCAGTGATGACTAAAATTTAGTGAAGAATGATCATGGTCAGAATATGTTGTAACGGTTTGATTCAGCTCATCATCTCATTAATTTCTTTCATACATCTACACTGAAACATTGAGGCTGAATTGAACAGCCTCACTTGCACAGCAGCCAGGTGAGCATATCAATGGAAACTCCTCTCCATAAAAAATTATATCACCACTTGAAAGCACATGAGAAAATGCTGCTGTTGAGAGATACAAGATGGCACAGTGAAGTTCATCTGAGTCATCACAGAGATCATATTTTCACTAATGAGTTGTGAGGCAGTATATGAAGCTTTCTGTATGTATGAACATGGCCAGTCACTGAAAAAGCAGTTCTCTACATATTTTGCATAGAATAATCTCTCTATCTTGATTGAAATCCGAGGTGGAGTTTTGACAAGCTAAGACCAAAGAAGGCTTTTGTTACTGACAGCACATTAGGTTAAGAGCTAGTCAGTCTAAAGCAAAATAAGGTCCAATAACTATTGCAATAAAAATTTAGTATTATTTTAACAGTTAAGCATCTCCATCAACTTACAAGAGCTTTACAAAAAAAAAGGATAAGGGAATGTTTTAGAGGTGTTCATTCAGAAACCTAGTTCACTAAAAAAGATTTTTGAGACAGAAAAATATAGATACTTATTAGAAATCACAAAGAGTAATCCAGAACACTACAGATGATAGTAGTACAGATGTACTTTCCATGACTGAAAATTTTTAGAAAATATATATTTTTAAAAACGTAACGGGTTTCAGTACTTACTTGGTATCAGACTAGCTTTGTCCCAAATTTGAATGCTTTGATATTTGCCTCAGAGTAATGAAATAATGAAAAAAATACTCTGTGACAATAGGTTGTAGTGTGTTTTTTGATCATTGTGCACAGACAGGAAGAAGGATATGAAAGAAATCAAAAATCTATAGTTACAGAAAACAATCTATGATTAATGTCATTTATTGTAAATTTCAATAGTTTAAAGTCAGAGTATTTCAAATATTGCATAGAGAGGGATTATGAAACATTCAAAACTAGCATAAGATTTCTTTGGCTTTCAAAGTAGGCTATTTAGAAAGAACCTACTGTAGGACTAAATTTTCAAATGGATTTTTGGCGGGTCCTTTGTTTTGTTTGTGGAAGTCTTTGCTTTTGCATTTAAGGAATACAATGAAAACAGAAGAAGTAAAGTAGTATTCCCTAAGACAAAGTGTTGTACAGTCAAAACTAACACTAGTTTCATGCATTCCAGGGAAAGACCAAGGCACAGATCCTAATGATTTGCACTACTTGATCTGTGGCTCACCTCAGTCGCCATTTAACCTAATGCAACATGCATCAGCAAGCTGCCCTGGTTGCTTACCTCTGAAGCTGACTTGATATGGATTATGTGTACTTGGAATTCCTTATTTCTAATTGTCCATTTTGACTGAGAACCAGCTTCAACCTGCATGATGTAACCTACAAAACATCCCTGCTTTATACTGCAGAGCAGAGGGTGTGAAACGTCTTCGAAATGCTGAGTAGCATTTAATACTACTTCTTTTGTTTTAAGATCAATATAAACTTTATCCTGGCTGGAGTCTTACTAGCAATTTGTGCTTTGTGCCAGGAAGGCGTTTATGTGAGTTCATGCTCAGCTGAGATTCGCTCTTTGTTTTATAATTTAACTGTGAAATATCAGAATTCCTAATTAAAATTATGAATGATATGAGTATGTTCAGTACTCACTAATGTACTTGTGAAATATCTAAGGCAAGAGACTTAGACTGAGCAAATCTGACATTTTAAGATCAATAGTAAAGTGTAAAAAGACAATGATTAGGATAATTTGATCTTGTAACCAAGTAAGGAGGAGAAAAAGCTTCTTCTATTTTAACCGTGTGAAAGGAACATTCTGATGACTTGCAAGTATGTAAGACAGATGTCATAGGTATGGAACCACAGCAGACAGGAACACAAAATAAAACTCCATTCTCTATATTTCCAAGTCTTCATGCCACCAAACCCAGAAACTGAAGCTTTCCGAATGACTTGTTGACATGCTGAAAGAGAAGTTCTAACTTAGCTAGATGTTACAGACTTGATACAGAAGTCAGTGAGTGAGATCCTTGACATATATGCAGCTATGGAGGAAAGTTGGGTGATCATAGTCATCCCTTTCTTGTCTAAAGGTGTATGAAAAAACAACATAGAATCATAGAATCACTTTTGTTGGAAGAGATCTTTAATGTCAAGTCCAAAAATTAAACTAGTTCAACTAGTCGAGTCCACCACTAAGCTGTGTCCCTCAGCATTTGCTATGGCATAGCAAGTAAAATATGTGTGTTTGACAAAGATAGTGTTTCTTCTTCCTTCCAAGAAACTGTAATCACTGTGAAATACATTTTAAAGGTTCTAATACATAAGCACACACATTTGTATGAACAGTTATGCCTGCAGCTCAGTCTTACATATACTGGGTGCAAAAAGTTGAAATTTGCATGGTTGTGTTTATACCAAAGGTTATTATCATGCCGGTTAGAGTTTGAAATTTTTCTAGTCTTGTTACTTACACTGTCCTTTAAAAGAAGTAATATTTACATGTAAACACTTCCTTTTAATAATATTTCACTGCCTTGTCTTACTGTACTATGTAATTTTGCAGTGAGAAGACCTAGGGTTTATTTGCATACAATTTTTAGAAAATAGTTCAGGGATTATTTTTTATGCTTTGTAAACTTTGCATAAATTCTTTTTCTCTTCTAGAATTTCCTTTTTATCTTGTCTGTCTTCTAATAGTTTCCACATAATAGAGTTTATTTTTCATGATGGATCACAGAAAACCTCTCCTCATTCATCAGAACTGTGGTACCTTAAATCACAGTAGGCCAAATTCTTCTCTACTTGACATCCACACCACTTTAAATGAGGTAAACAGACTGTCAGTGTTTTAAATGATACTAGTGTTTGATTAATAGGATGTATAGCTTCCTGAAGGAGAGAAATATCAGGCCAGATCATATGGACTTTATTAGGATTCTGTCAGCATTGCAAGTTTGCCTGGGCTAGAAAATGCAGTATCTGACAATAATAGTCATGAAGCTGAACCAGTCAAATTTCTGACTCCCATTCCAGTTCAGACCCAGCTCCAATTGACATTGATTGATTCTATTCTGGGACAAGTTCAGCAAAACAGAAAAGGTTGAGTTAGTTCTGTTCCAGGAGAATGGTAACAGCTAAAACCAGCTTCAATTTCACATTTGTTTCAACCACCTGTGCTTGTGACCCATGAATACAGCAGAAGCAATGCAAGGTTCAGTAAGTCTTTTGCCAAAGTTATTACAGGTACCAGTACCAGTTCATAGTAGACACAATTCTATTTCTGTAAAGCTCCTCCACATTACTTTTACTGAAACTTTGGATTGCTCTGGACCCTAGAGAGGAACAGATCCAGTCCTTTGAATCTGTTTTTTCTTGTGCAAATATTGACTATTTTTGTGGCTCTTTGTCTCATCCAAACAGTTTAGTATTTCATATTTTAATTTTGAGAATCAATAGCAATATTACTGTCCTTTGATGAAATAGATTTCTAAAGACAACACTTTTCTTGGGTTTTATTTTCATTAGAATCTTCTGGATGAAATGGAAATCGCTTGTGTATTCTTTTAAGGAAAATCACTTCTCCACCTACTCAATCTAAGTATTTAAGCAGCACAAAGTGTGTCAGACAGGATGTGCTCTAATCCACAGACCATTCTAAAGTTCTTGATACATGAATAGAAGCACCAGAAAGAAGTAGACACTGGAGAATATATTGTTTTTCCATATCCCAGCAGGGTTTGGCACAAAGCAGAAAACTTTGTGAAAACTGGGGCAGGCATTTTCAGGCTTAAAAGCCTGCAGGAAGAATTCTTCTATTATGTATTACCTTATGAATGCAATTCATGAGTTGAATTAGATTAGTGAAAGAGATATAAATCCAATAGTGGCAGGATATGAGCTTGTAACATGTATGCAGAGCAGATAATGGCAAAGACTGTTTCACCTGCTGGATCTAAGCAAGGCAAAAATGTTATAAGTGAGAAATTATGAACAAGTTGCAGAATCACCAGCTTTCACCAAGTTGTGGCTTGTATGACAAACAGCTTGTTTAGTGGGGTCTGCATCTTTAGAGTGAATCTGTTGCTTAAACATGTGATATTATTTGCTGCTTGTTAGTTTTGTTGGCCCTTTAGATGAACCCCTTATGCAAATGTTAATGAAAGAATAAGACGATAGTATAGGAAAGGACATTTGATCTTGGGTACCATTGCCAGTGTCTAGTTTCAGACTTGTAAGCTACAGGATAATAGTACAAAGGTCCTGGTTGACCGTAAGACAAAGCATTAAAATAAATTTTACTTTTTGACAGCTATGTGTTTTACTACAGAAAGAGGAATTATTGTCCATTTTAACTATTTTAATCAATTAGAAAGCTAACTCATAATTTCACAGATTTTCCTAGCTATATAACTCTTCAAATTGTAGCAATAGAAGAAAAATGTGACTGTGGTTTTCACAGATCATGAGATCGTAGAATAGCTCATCTAGTCCAACTTCCTCTGACATGTGCAGGGACATCTTTAGGCAGATCAGGTTGCTCAGAGCACCCATTCAACCTGACCTCGAATATTTCCAGGGATGGGGCACCTACCACCTCTCTGGGCAACCTGTGCCAGTGTTTCACCATACTTGCTGCAGAAAAATTCTTACTTATATCTTCCCCCTTTCAGTTTAATGACATTACCCCTTGTCCTATCACAACAGGCCCTGCTAAAAATTTTGTCCCCATCTTCCTGTAAGTAGTGAAAGGCCACAATAAGGTCTACCCAGAGCCTTCTCTTCTCCA
>VXBW01002933.1:120305-156046 GCA_013400375.1 Thinocorus orbignyianus
AGTGGGGTTTAAATAGAGGTTTACAGATTAAGTATCTCTTGAAATGCATGAGGGTGACAGATCAGGTTCTTGTTGTTGGAAAATATGCCATACAATTTATTTTTATGCAGCAGTACAGCCTTCTATCAGGTGTAGTTCAGGGAATAAAAAAAATCAAAATATCTATTTTTTGTATATTAAAGGCTGTTCTAGTGCATTTTGGCTGCTACTTTCTGTTATTAAAATTAATATCCAGTACATAATAAGAAGAGTTTATGAAGAGCTTTTTCATAAATTATTTTCTCTCCCTGTCGATTTGCTATAAACAGAATAACACAGAATCTGCAAAAGAATATTTCACAAGGGTTTCTGAAGGTATGAGGAGAAATTTATCATTCATATAGCATTGAAATATAGCAGTGGGATTGTCTGTCCCCCAGCAGTTTATTTCTCAGATCAAGAATGAATAACTGAATCAAGCCAAGCGTCTTTCTTCCAACAAAATGAGAAGGTCAGAATTTCAAAGACTGAACAGTTGCTCTGTGAAATTTTGGAGGTCTCTGCACCAATTAAGAGCCTCATTCTCCAGGTTCTATTGGGATTTTTTTACCTAAGTCTTTTGACAAATCCCACAAGGGATCGTCACTTAGATGTCTGAAACTCTTCATATATGCAAATAACCAAACACCAGATCCCACTAAGAGTAGAATGTTTAATGACACAGAACCGGAGGAATTATTTTACAAAGAGCTGTATCTGATTTTAACTTGCAAAAGAAGGGAATATTATCACAGAACTGCAAATAGAAAGAGATCATACCAAAGTTCTTGAAAACCAACACAGGGTACAGCATCAAAAAGGCTCAGTAGAGATTATTTAATCAAATAGCTACACACTCTTTCTCTAACAAACACTTGGAGCTGTTGAGGTCATAAAAATATCCTCATGGTGCACTTGGGTGAATAGGATACAGGCATATTTGTAGAAACTTCAGTCTTTTAAATGTACCAACGACTTACCCGTTTCCCTATGGGCACAGGGAGATATTCAGACAGCACAGCTTATAGGATGCCCAGAAAACCATGCAGATATGAACTGTGGGTTTGCAGAAAGAGATTTCATCTATTATGCTTTATTCACTTCAAAATTTGTTTTTGCGAGAAACATATTCATTATGTTTCTTAAAAGGGACAGTCAGCATGTCAGCTTTTCATTGACTTTAATTAGTTACTAAGTGATTACCAGAACATTATGTTGGTTCAGCACGATATCCATCTTAAGTAAGAACTGAGAAAATTTTAAGAAAAAAACAATGCCTGAAGCATTCTCTAAATACAAAAGCTTATCTAATACAATGCTTTCATTGACTAGACTCTAAATACTGGCTTGAAATTTCAGTCACTGTTGAAAAATACAAAATGAAACCAATTCTACCAATTATGGACTTTCTTCTTTTTATATCACTTAGTGATGTAAATTAGTGGCTAGTAAATTTTCCAAGGTAATTATATTCTAACTTCTTCTTAAGGAAATGAGAATTACACATCAAGGAAATTTTAGAATATTTTATTGGATTTTATTATTGGTGAATATACTTTGGTGTCTGAACACTTTAGACAACCTAAACCAGTTCCAACCTTTTTTCATCACTTTTTGGTTGTCATTAACACAACCAAGAAAAGTACCAAAGACGTATTTCATCAGTTTGGAAAGATGACATTTTTATCTTCCAAAGCTCACGTGTCTTAATTTTCTGTACAGAAATATAGCAGAAGTGTGCCTTTTGATAAGCATGCATATTGACTGAATATATTTATACCACCAAGAAAATGAAAATAATGTATGTGACACTGGCTTAGGAGAAAAAAAGGCCTTCCAAACTTCAAGTAATCCACCCTGGACAAAAAGAAGGTGTCTCAATTCTTCTGAAGAGAGCTCTTGTTAAAGTCATGGCTTTTCACCCCTCAGTTTTCTGAAGAAGCTCTGGGACATTGTTGAAAGTCACATTAGTAGGATGAGCATGGAAAGTGCATAGAGATTTACAAAGAACTGTTCAAGAAAGAAGTGCTCAGAAAAACAGAACCTCTCAGAATTTTTGAAATTAAGTGCATGAAAAGTTTCACTTGTCATTTCTGTCTCCATGGATTCATGAGAAAGGAATGAGATTTTCTGGCTTGCTAGAAGAAGAAGCAGCTAGGGAGGAGAACTGAAGTTGAACTTGCTGAATTCTCCACATGCAAACTAACCCTCAGAATATTCTAGTGGGACAGATCCCTGCTCCAGTGAAATAAACTTTTGCAGTATGGGAGATGAGCATGGTAGTAAGCGTTTCAGTTGTCACTTGTTTCTCAGCTCATGTTCATGAGTTTTTGAGAAATACTGTTTTTGAGTAGTAGAAATGCTAACAAAATATAGGTTGATTATTTCCAATCACTTTCAACCCAAGAAACAGAAGTATCACACCATGATTTATTTTGGTCTTTGCCTTTTATCTTGCTATGTAAATGCCATTTTCTTGTGGCATCTGCTGAATGCTGGGAAGGTACACATCGGCATCATATGATTACCTACAGGTTCATTCACACTGAAGGTGCTAAAAATTAGTGGTGTTTAGGACTTTAGATAATTTTATATGCTTCTGAAAATTCCACATTTCATTACTCCCAAGTGGTGATATGACAAAGTAGGTTACTTCCTATCTGAACTGTATCATAAAATTTTCTTTAGCCTAAACTTGAGAATTGAGAACTTAAGAATGCCCCAACAGCCTTTTTTTTTTTTTTTCATATTCACCTATATCAATTGCAATTAAAATTCTTAGTTATACTATATTTATGGTTTTCAGACTTGAGGTGGTGGCGACTAACTTTTCCTTTGTATTTTTCAGTTTCTTCTACTATAACTCAAATTTTGCCACAGTGTAAAGGGAAATGGACCAACCATCTGACACACCATAGAAGGATTTTGGTTTTTTTAAACTTTGAGCATCATGGTTGGACTAGTTTTCTACTTGTAATACCAGCTTACTGAAAAGCATGGCAATCTTTCTCTTAAAAAGACCTGTCCCCTTTGTTAAACTGAAGAGACCTTACAGTTATGAGTTCTGACTCACATTTTATATCAACAACCTTGAAAGATTACCACAATAAAGCAGACAGAGGTTTTGGCTTATTCTTGACAGTTTTTTCTGTCACAGTGCAGGCAATGGTTTCATGGCAGCCAAAGGTAATATGTCATTTTGGCCTCATGTTCCTGAAAGTATCAGTGCTTTTTTTTCCCGTCACGGACTTATTTTAGCACAGAAACTCAACACAAAACTATTTGCTTTTTGGGGGAGGTTGGTTTTCTGACAGAGCACCACTGAGTAAATAGTTAGACAAGTGCTAGTGCCAGCACAGAGAAGGTGGCAAGAATCCAGCACTGGGGCTAAGGGAAAAGGACTATAACACATAGCTGCCACATTAGCTTAAATTATGAACAGCCTATACCCTCAGTATGCTTGTGATTGAAAACTGTTACTTACTCCACCTTAGACTGGTCAAGAAGCACAGCACTATCTAACCCAGGAGAAGAAAAGCCAAACATCTCTTTGTCTGACTGTCTACTTGGCAGCAAAAGTACCAATTAAGTAGGTTTTTTTCCTTTTGGATTTACAGATTGCTCAGAAAAAAAGCTGAAGAACGTTCAGGTTGGTTGCTCCTGTAATTTTTGTGCACATAGTTCTTCAGAGAATAATTTATGTGTTACAGACCATGATCTAAAATTAATAATTCATATGGATTAGGTGAGCTCAACATGTCACGTTATCTTGACAGTTCTAGGACTGGATGCTATAACCACAGCACATCAGCACAACATAAAAAGAAACCCAGTGAATTTTACAATCAAAAATATAATATAAAATTCATTGTAAGGGTATCTTCAAGCAGCCAAGCTTAACAAATTCTTTTTATGAGTATTTATGCAGTTAGATCTGACTATATGAATATATAGATTATATGAATATAATTAAATTGACCTTTACTTTTGAACTGGAGGAATGTTTACAGAAAACATACCACAGTCAGTGCACTATGGTATTACATTGCTAGTGAAAGAAATCACCTGGGAAGTCAAAATATGGATTAAATAGAACAACTATATTCTTCTGAAGGAGTATAAAAAGATGAAGAGTGTGGGATGGTAACGGAAATACCTACCTGGTGCTTGTTCAAGAAATGTCTGGAAAAGATTGAGTGGTTGTTTCTGCTTTGTAAATTCGTTATAAGATGAAATATTATGTATGAGTTAAACACAAAAAGGCTTGTTAGCCTAACTAGATCTAAAGCCTCAACTCTGTAGCAACTTGAAAAATGTTTCTCTTTTACACAGAATCTATTCTCTACAATGAATGAGCTTAACAGCTAGCTAATTTTTCAAACTTAAGAAGTGTCACATGAATTTGGATCACCTGCATGCCGAGTATCAATTTGACAAATTTGAGCAACTCACTACTTCTGAGGGCTTGTGAGCTTCTTAGCAAGCAACAGTGCAAACTGCCCTTTCCAGCCATAAAATTATCTACATTTATGTCGTACCTTTCACAATGTATTTACAAATCATTTGTACCTCTCAGAAAACAAATTGTATTTACAAAATTTAAAGAATCACCTCAGCAGAACCATGAAAGCGCTTTCCAAGTCAGAAGGATAATTTAACTTCAGTGTTCTTTGGTATATGTTTCTATTCTTAACTAAATGTGAACAAAATCTTTTAGCAACTTAAGGATTCACTGGCAATTGGTATTCCTTACTATGTCAAAATAATTCTCCAGGAAAAAAAAAAAAAAAAGGTATTTTCTTTAATGTTTATTTCTTCTTCTGTGGTATACTAAATATATTCAGCTGCTACTGTTCCAGCAAAAACAACTGAGAAAGCGTCAGCAGCTAAAGCAGCTACACTTCACTTAAAAAAGAACACATGTGCATCTCTTATACCTGCTATCTTGAGCTAGATAAGAAGTTAGACAGAAACACCTTCGTTTAGCTCAGTGTTTTAAAGATTTCAAGGGCAATAGCTTTATCAGAATATTTTCTTAGCTCTTTACAGCTTAGTATGGCTAAATTTGACTCTGCAGCTTTAACGCCACCAATTTCAAGTATTGCAAGTGATTTCTTTAACATTCCTTGATTCTGCTCACTTACATTTTTCTTGGAAATTTTTAGCAGTCAGTTAATTTGAACGAAATCACCAGACATAGACAGACACTTTCTAACCTCTCCTTGATGATTATT
This sequence comes from Thinocorus orbignyianus, assembly GCA_013400375.1. NCBI lineage: Eukaryota > Metazoa > Chordata > Aves > Ciconiiformes > Thinocoridae > Thinocorus > Thinocorus orbignyianus. The sequence continues at coordinate 125,558 of VXBW01002933.1, forward strand.
TTGTGCTTGATATCGTAGATGTTTAGCCTTTTGTTCTTAGCAGAGTCCAAAAAGCTCCCAAATTATTTGGATTTCTACTTGTGATGTTGTATTGAGTTTGCACGGCAATGTTATGGTAGTGAGGGGGCACAGGAGTGGCTTCAGTGAGAAGATGCTAGAAGATTCCCTCCTGTCCAACACAGGCAATGCCAGCCATATCCAAGACAGACATGCTGCTGGCCAAGGCTGAGCCCATCACTGACGGTGGTAGCACATCTGTAACACCATATTTAAGAAGGAGAAATAACTGTTGCACAACTGCAGCCTAGGAAAGGAGGGAGAATATGTGAAAGCAACAGTTCTGCCAACACCAAGGTCAGTGAAGTAGGAGGGGGAAGCATTGCTCCATCAGAGCAGAGAATCCCCTGCAGCCTGCTGCAAAGACCATGGTGAAGGCGGTTGTCACTCTGCAGCCCATGAAGGTTAACAGTAGAGCAGGTATCTACCTGAGTCTGTGGAGGACCCACAATGGAGGAGGTGAATACACCTGGAGGAGGTGGTGGTCCTGTGGGAAGCCAATGTTGGACCAGGTTCCTTATGCAGGACTTGTGACCCCGTGGTGGACTCACACTGGAGCATTCTGTTTCTGAAGGACTGCACTCTATGGAAAGGACTCACACTGGAGAAGTTTGTGAAGAGTTGTCTCCCATGGAAAGACTCATGTGGGAGAAGTTCACAGAGCACTGTCTCCCACGGGATGGACCCTATGCTAAAGCAGGGGAAGAGTGTGAGGAGGCATCCCACTCACAGGAGGAAGGAGTGGCAGAGACAATGCATGATGAACTGACCACAAACCACATTCCTCACTCCCTATGCCACTGCAGGGAAGAGGGTAAAAAAAATAGTGAGTGAAGTTGAGCTCAAGAAGAAGGGAAGGGTGGCGGGAAGGTGTTTTTAAGATTTGGTTTTATTTCCCATTATCCTACTCTGATTTGACTGTTAATAAATGAAACTCATTTTCCCGGAATCAAGGCTGTTTTGCCCATGACAGTGAATGCTGAGCGACCTCCCTGTCCTTGTCTCANCACACTGGAGAAGTTTGTGAAGAGTTGTCTCCCATGGAAAGACTCATGTGGGAGAAGTTCACAGAGCACTGTCTCCCACGGGATGGACCCTATGCTAAAGCAGGGGAAGAGTGTGAGGAGGCATCCCACTCACAGGAGGAAGGAGTGGCAGAGACAATGCATGATGAACTGACCACAAACCACATTCCTCACTCCCTATGCCACTGCAGGGAAGAGGGTAAAAAAAATAGTGAGTGAAGTTGAGCTCAAGAAGAAGGGAAGGGTGGCGGGAAGGTGTTTTTAAGATTTGGTTTTATTTCCCATTATCCTACTCTGATTTGACTGTTAATAAATGAAACTCATTTTCCCGGAATCAAGGCTGTTTTGCCCATGACAGTGAATGCTGAGCGACCTCCCTGTCCTTGTCTCAACCCACAAGCCTTTCATCCTATTTCCTCTCCCCTGTGCAGACTGAGCGGGACAGAGTGACAGAGTGATGGAGTGGCTTTGGTGGGCACCTGGCATTCAGCCAGGGCCGAGCTGCTGCAGATGTAGTGAGCTGTGTGGTATCTGTAACATTAAACCACTTTGACATGTTGGAATGGCTAACACTGATTGCACCGGGAAATTCTCATAATCATTTTAGGGGCAGAAACTCTGAAGATTCAAAATTTGCATATTAAATATATTTTTCACACCTCATTCAGTAAGGAGCATGAAAAATAAAACAGTGGTCAATGAGGGATATGTTTAGAACTAATTAAAAAGAGCAAGAGTATTTTTAAAAACTTTATTTTTAATTTGGAAAACAATTTTGTCAAAAGCAAATACAATATTAAAATACCAACATGACACAGGGAAATACCAATTTTCTGAAATATCTGTTACATGAGCATGACTATTGCTCATATGTATGGCCAACATGTGAGAACTATATCATAGATCAAGTTCTTGCTTGATCAGTCACTTTTACCCTAGAGAACCTTGATGGTCAAATTACTAATTATTTTACAATATCTCTCTTTCTAAATTTCCTTTAAAAACTTCAAAAGGTCTCAGTTCTATTTTGGTATAAACATATATTCTTCAATTTCAGGATTTCAAAACCAGGAGAATATATTTTATGACCAAACCAAGTAAGAGATGTCAAGAACAGTAGACAATGTCTGCACATTTTTCTTCTTAGGCTATTCTGATTACTTGAGTTTTCCAGTTTTACAAGTCCTTCTGCCTGTCCTCTGCAAGGGTGACTCTCAAATTGGAATGGTTTGGTTCTCTATTGTTCATCTTTGCATGTTTTTCCCCAAAAAATTGGTGTAATATTTCTGCAAGGCTGCTTTTCTGAACCTGATGGTCCAGGAGAGGTTTCCCACTGGAGTAGATGATGGCCCTCTGCTATGGATTTTCTAGTTACTGCAGCCCCCACATGGTAAAACGCTGTCGAACACATTGGGGATGTTTCCCAGGGATCCAACAGCTACTCTCCCGCGGCTGGAGGCATCATCTGAAAGCCCAGATTTACACCTACCTTCAAATGTAGCAGGGTTGGTGGAAGAAACAGCAGTGGAAATTCTGCAGTGGGAATGACCAATTCAAAGGCTCAGGCCTAGGCAACATTTAGAAGATAAATTCTTCTAACAAGTGTATGTATTTGTTAATTTAGATCAGATATGATTATGTGAATCTTATAAAACATTTATTTAGGGTAAAAACCAATTTTTTGATCATTTGTACCAGCTCTTTGAACCTTGTGATTATACTTTGTTGTGTCTTGAAGCTGTCTTGAAGCTGTCTTTAAGCTGAGTATGCAACTGAACTGCATACTCTGTTCTTTATATTCTCCTGCCATTAATTTAAACAATATAAATACCGGTAATTTTTCAGACTGTCCTGAAAAGGAAAAGAGACCTGTTTTCATCAGACTTTCTGCTTGGTTATTGTTCATATAAGGGCTCTTGAGGTGGGTTACCAGATTCCTATAGTATATCACTCATTCTAAAATTATAGACAAAAACCAATACTATTTAATTGAGCTAAATAACAGCAATAATAGTCTGTTTCACTTTGAGCCTTGCAGCACTCAGAATAATGAGGGATCTGAGAGATAAAAAATTGCTAAGAAGAACAAAAAAGCTACATGCAAACTGGTGTGGCTGTGCACAGGAAGGTCATGCTGAATGACATCCCCTTGTTTGAGGATCTGCTACGTGTCGATGTATGCGTCATCCTTCTATCTGGTTGGAGGAGGTAAACTTAAACAGCAGCCTTACATATCCCAAGACCTTCTTTGTCCTTTTACACAATCAACATTAATATGGTGCTGAGAATGTCAGGAAGGTATTTGAGATGAGAATCATTCATGAGTTTTGTCATGCACTGTATAAATGCAGCAAAAGCTGTATTGTCGCTGTCTGTGCTGTATTGTGACTGTAACTTGGAGATAAGGTTAAGGTGCCCTGGATGGAGGCTACTGTGGAAGGGTGGGAGAGTTTATAGAGGCACAGGTGCTGGCTATTAAAAAAAAAAAAAAAAAAAGATTGGCTATTATTTTCCATGAGAAGTGGAAGTCTTAAGAAGATTAACATCATGAATGTAAAGGATAGAAGTGTGGCATAAGAACAGAAGAGGCACGGTCACATTCACTTCTTAGGAATAGACTGGACTGGGTGATCTACTGTCATGGTTTGGCTGGGATGGAGTTGACTTTTTGCTGGCAGTTTGCATAATGCTGTGTTTTGGATTTAGGACGAGAATAATGTTGATAACATACTAGTACCCTGGAGGTATTTAAGAAATGTGTAGATGTGGACTTCAGGGCATGGTCTAGTTCCTGAGATTGTAGGGAGTGGGTTGTGTTTTTGTGTATAGTTGGACTTGGTAATCTTAGGTGTCCTTTCCAACCGTAACAATTCTGTGATTCTGTAACGGTTGTAGTTGTTGCTAAGCAATAAAGGCCTTTTCTGCTTCTCATACTGTCCAACCAGTGAAAAGGTTGGGAGTGCACAAAATTCTTCTCCTCATACCACAGAGCAGGAGAAGAAATGAGAGAGCAGCTGCACAGTCCTCGTGGCTTGCTGTGGTTAAACCCTGGCATCCACCCTACCTATAAACTCTTGCATTAGTACAAGAGGAGGTAGGAGTAACAGTCAAGATGATTTGTTGAGAAAAAGTTATGACAGATGAATGGCCTGTGCAAAGCAAGAAGTCTGATGAATACATAAGAACTAGTAGACATCTTCGGTTGATTTTATTATATACCTGATACTACATGTGGAAAGAGAGAGCGATGTTAGATGAAAGTATTATAGCATGGATCCAAGAATGACTGGAAAACAAGTCTGTGTAATTGTCTGTCAATTAGAAGAGAAACATGACATGGCTCTCAGGAAAGTCTGTACGGCCCATTGAGAAGCTTGGCAATGTACCCAAGTAGTATTCTTATTTGAGTGACAGAAAGATGTCAAAGACACAAACTGTACAGTGAAGAACAGAATTAAGAGTTTCCATTGAAAAATGATCCTGAGCAACTGAAGAAATAGTCTGAAAACAATAAGATAAAATTTAACATTAGCAAGCATAAGATACTACATCTATGCAAAAATCACCTTCTAAGGAATTATTTAAGTCAGATGAGGCTAGTCTACAGGAAAGCAATGTAGATGATCAGAAATCTAGAAAGCAAAATTGAAGTGGGAGGGTTGAATGAACTGTGATAGTTTAGCTGGGAGAAAATAATATCACACCATTACTTATCCACTAAAAGGAACCTGTTAATAGAAAAGGAGTAATCTGGTTTCCATATCTATTTCTAGTAACTTTAGAATAAATATGTCACGAAGTTTAAAAAGGTAGATTACTTAGCTATGATAAGCTGAAACTTACATATTAGGAGTCAATTCTGATTCTGGACAGAAAAAAAACATGATAAAACTACTGGTATGGAAGTGAGGGGTCCTGGGTCAAACTTCCTGGTCTAACATCATATTGCCCTAATTGGGCAACTTTGGACCAGTCACTCCAAAATCAAGATATTATACTTCATGTAGATGCTACTGATATCCATAGATGTCTGAACAACCCTTGAGAATTTAATTTCCCCAGGTCTAATTATTTTTCAAATCCATATCATATGCTAGTTTGATGGACTGTTCCAGATCTGGGAAAGTTGCTCTAAGTGTTCTTCCTCCTCTTCCCAAATGTATTTTATGCAGGAGAAGACTGAGATGCTCTTAGCAGGTCATTATATACTGAGATATGTATCTTACTCAAGGCTGTGCTATACTGCAGCAAAACTCTTCTGTGAATCTAGTCCTTTCTGCTCTGGTGTCTTCTATGCAGCACTGTAAGGCTGTTCCCCTTAGTCACAGGGAAATGAATAAATAAAAATAATTTTATCCTGTTCATGTGTTATAAAACAAAGCAGCAAAAGTTTTATCAAAAGGCATGTAAAATTTTTAAAAGCAAGGGATTCTAAGAATAGCCCACGCAGTGGGAGGATAAAGTGGTCACAGCGTCTTTGCGGAGTAACTAGCGCTTGGTATGACGTGGAGGTCTGCTAAATCTGAGAGGCTTCTGCAGTTCTTTGAGACCTCATGAGCAGCATAATACAGCCACTGACTCCCTGTAAGACAAAATTTGCAGGTCCAGGTAGTTTTCTGTGGTGACTTTCCCTCCCACTTTGTTAGAGTCCTTACTAATTTGGCGCACTCACATGGTGTTTGAAAGATGTGGATGTAATTGAAAAACCCTGAAGGTGCCAGGGACAGTATATGGCAGTAAGGAATAAAAGGAAGTGCCATCTTCCGGACCTGTGGAATACGTAAGGCAACAGACAGCTCTCAGTAACTGAAACAACTCTGAGTATGCAATTGAAATCACAAATATGATAGTACAATAAATAATAACACTTTTTCTTTGGTTTTCCAAAGGCAAGCCCTCATTTTTCAGAACAGTTCTCTGAAAAAAAGAGCATGCTCTAAACGTATAATATCTCCCTGGGGATAAAAAAAAAAGGACACTTTAATATTGTTCAGTTGTTTACCAACAAGATTGTTAGATTGTTAACAAACAAAGAAATAATTGCAAATATGTTTAAATAATTTCATTCGAAATGCAAGTAAAAAATCTTTAAGCCTTAACCTTCTTATTACAAGAAATGAAAGAAGTAACAAAAATAAAAAACTGTTTGGAGAAAAATCAAATAAGTGATTTAATCTTTGAAATTTATATTGTATTTTCCAAAACCAAATTGAATATATACTTGTGGCAAAGACCAATATACTAACGTCTTAATGCAATGGACCTTAAGGATATATGGCTTTGTATGACTAAGTGTTTGGCAAAATAAATGCAAGTGAAATTTGCATCTATAAATATAAATATTCATATATATTTATATATAAGGTATTCTTTTGATGAATTCTGTACTGTAAATAGTACAATTTCTGAAGTCAATCCAAAAACAGTGTGTAATTTTATACAGAATATGTACATTATGTCAGCAGTCTGATTGACTTCAGTTGTAGAAATGCATGACATCTTCAGTATTTCTGAGCATAGTTTTCTAACTCTTCTTTTTTCTCTACAGTAATAATCTCCTGTTTTCTTAATAAGAAAAATCTTTGAAGTCCCTGCACCTTAGTAGAGAGTTATATTAAAGTCTGAGTACAGAGCCATGCAATAGAAAACTCGTGAAAAAAATCAGGTGTTTTCTCAGTCTAAGCAATTTAACACATTTCAGCAGGGAGAAATTGTTAGTTGTTAAATTTGGGGAGAGAATAGCCACATTAAATGGAACAAAGGTATGTTGTAGGGCTGCTTATCCTGTTCGCTTAAGCTTCCTTGATAACTCAGCTCCATTTCTCTGTATCTGTTGTGGTGGACGGTAGCAAACTCAGGTCTTAACTATAAATTAATCTGCCTTAAGTAGCAAAATACAACATCAAGTAACAGAAAAACGTATCTATGAACATTCATTCAGAAATTCATGCCAATTCATTTGACTGTTTGTAATGGTCCTTCCTAACATGAGTTTGCTAGTACTTAACCAATGAACAAAGCAAAAATATTTTGTTGTAGAATTTTTAGTTCCCAGTAGGTTTTCTGTTGCCTAGCGGCATAAGTCAAGCAGACCATAGAAACAATACCAGAAAATTTCTGTAATTTGTGTAGTGAAAAAGGCAAAGGTTTGTAATGAACTTGAAGCTCAAAGGCATTCACCAAATAACTGTCTATCTTTTCAATAAAAGTGCATTCAAACACTTTTCAGCTCATCTTTCAATCCTTCAGAATAGTGAAGAAATTAATAGAATTTTTACAAATTACTTGTCAAGACATGAAAATGCTTTCCTGTGAGACAAGCTTGAAGTCTGTGGAAAGATGTAGATTTTTTTTACATAAAATGTAGTAATAGCACACAAAAATAATAATGGACATTGCAATTTATAACAATTTCAGACAAATCCTCATCTGAGACAAGAGTAGTGAAGCAGAAAAGTTATGAAAGTAAGAGGCATCATGTCAGAAGTAGAATTACTATAGTCTCAGATAGTCAGGTAAAACTTAATGCATCAGGGATCAAGAAACAATATAATTTATGAACTGCAACATGTCATCATTTACTGCAGTTTGTAGAGATAACATATATCTATTCATGTAAGGCTGCATATTTGTAAAATCCTAAAGTCTAACTAAAATATATTTCTGGATGCTTGGATTCCTTTACCTTTCTTGCTTTTCCTCCAGGGACTATGTAGAAACAAAGATGAGAGTATAAGACAGTATAAGCCTTTCAGAATTACAGAAAGACAGTCTGGAGACGCATACTGATCCGAGGGGAAACTTACTTTCAATTTTAGACCCCATTCAGCGTTAGAAAAGCAGCTTGTGCAGATTCTCCTCCTTCTCACCAAGATCTACAAAAGTATGTGATTAGAAGAAACTCACCTCTCTTCCAAATGCAGTGATTGCTACAGCTGCTGTGTTCAAACAACCACCTCTCCAGTGAAACACCTCATGAATGCCAGTAGTCTCTTAACAGAATTCTTGCATAGTCTTCAAATTAATATTTTTGAGCCACAGGGAGATTCTCTGCAAGAGGAGATGAGGTGGAGGGGAAAGTCAGGGAGCTAATCTACTCATCTTTCTAGTGGCTTCTTCAATGATTCTGTCAGGTTTTAAATTTAAGGGGACAAAATTTGAAGTGTGTTCAGTATCTTCCTGTGTTTATCTCAGACTGGTAAGCAACACCTAGATAGCCTGCGGGATCTGTACATATATGTGAGGGTGTAAATACACATATCTCTGGTCAGGAAAGAATTACTAATATGATTTAGTAGTGAATTCAGCTTTCAATACCTCTTAGGTGAAGAGCTAATGCATCTCTCTTCCTGGTTTTATGCTACCACAATTGCCAGGTTCAATAAAGGGAGTTGTTTTGTATACTTATATGTGATGTACAAGCTCATGTTCAAGAAAGAACATCAAGAAGAGTCTCAAAGTCTTAATTATATTTGCATTGTAAGCAGTCAATTCTGTCTCCATGCCTTAATTTCTCACTGTTGGGTCAATAGAGCGTCTGGGATAGAGCCAGAGCAAGCGAGGAAAAGCAAATTACAAAAGGAAACCAAATGAAAGAAAAAGATAATTACATATAAGTTCTGAAATAAACAAATCTCTTCAAAAACAGCAAAACAAGTAATAATTATGCAGTATGAAATCCACATCACTTTTGAGCAACTAAAGAAGTGATAGTGGTATAGTATGAGAACTTACACAGCTGAACAACAGTTAGTTCTGATTTGCATGGCTGAGAGGGCCTGGACTTTATGAGATCCATGCCATTCCCTATGTTGGAGTGGCTTCACAAATGAGTTTGAGGTTTGAACTTCTAGCAAAAATGCTCTCTCAGCTACGGGAATTCACAGTTCAGGAATGGCTTAGCAGGAATGAGGACAATAAAAGAGAGGAAACTCGAAACTGAATTTCCTAAGATTGCTATAGGAAATGCAAAGCAGAGGTTTGTGCCTCAAACTTCACTTTTCCAGCTTGGCAAAAAATATGTCGTGGGTTTATTGGGTTTGTTTCCGTTTTGGATTTTTTGAAACATATCTGTCCTTTTCTAAAAAGAGTTTTTATAAAACAGAATTTGAGCGGTGGTCTTCTCAGGGTACTGGTCCTTTGTTTTCTGGACCATGTGATGACCAGGTCTATTAAGTTCACCCCCAGGTGATTGGCCTGACTGGATCCTGGTATGACCTGCTCATGGCAGGCATTGAGACAGGCCTTTCTGACATTACCAGTGCTATATATGAGAAAACCAGAAATATAAGGTGCTTATGAACTTTAGTGTCTAAGTGTAATTCAGACATTCTCCAGGTTAGGCAGATTGGGGTATATACTGAAATCACCCTTTCAAAATCTGTTGTGAAACCTATCTCTCCCTCTAGAATGGTGATGGGATCTTAGTCTGTATTACCCAAGATTAGGTCTTCTAATCACTCTTACAACTGCCTTGTTGCTAGCCCTAGCATTCCCCCTATTCTTTTCACTTCACTACTGCTTCCCACTCATCCTTACATGTGTCCTCATGCTGACTTCTTCATTTTGGATGGGTCTGATTGTCTTGAACACACTGTCCATTACCACATCACACATCAAGGATTCATTTTTGTTAATCAGGTTCCAAGTCTGGTGCTAGCTATTTCTCCAAATTTGCTTCCATCTAAATCTTATTCATTTACTTGATTTATATATTTAATAATTTTTTTTCTGTTTCACTGACATTAATCTTTGTTTATCTTTTCCTTCTCTGGTTTTTGGAGGTGCTTGCTGGGTATCTTTGTGAACACATGCATTAAAACCATAATTAGAATGAAATTAAAAGTAAAAATAATTAAATTAATTCTGTACTGATTGTATTGATAGACCTATTGAAAAAACCTTTCTGAAAAATATGTTTTAAATGATAATATGCAGCAGTGATACAGTTAACTGCAGTTTGATTTAAAAAACAAAACAAAACAAAAAAAAAACCACAACAAAAAAACAAAACAAAAAAAACCACAACAACCTGCAAATCTAGCTGACCAGAATGAGGGTGATTTTTCAACATCACTGTGTCTGTGATAGTGGCAAGAGCTGCTATTTATTAAAGTACCTCTCATTTTGAAAAATGGGTAAAGGGAAATGTAGATGGAGAGAGTGGTTGATTTATGCTCCATCAAATGCCCTGTGTTTTGCTATGTCTCTTAGCATTGCGAAGAAAAGAACCTGCACTTTATCTCCATCAGATTTTAACAGATGGAAAAGTCCCAATAAATGCATAAATGACCACGGTAAATAGGTGAGACCACAAATTAGCCACACCTTCACTGATTTCCAGACTGAAAAAAACAGCAGAGCCATTTTATTTTTTTTATGTACAGTATTATCACAGTAAAGATTAATACTGAAATGATATCTAAAATCAAGGAAGTATATTATGATGCAGTTAGCAGAGAATGATCTGCTATCTAATGCCATGAATACAAGTATTTTCCAGGACTGTAAACTATCTTGGAAATACAGCTGATTTTATTTATTAGGGGGTAATGTTTAAAATAAACAAATCTGTATTTTGGGGGTGTTGTTTTTATAGAGACAAATGGGTCTTGATGATGGGAATAAATTAGATATTTGTATGAAAATTGAAATGTTACAGTTGGCAATTCTCTAAGATGTGCTCTGTGATGACTCGAACAGCAGGGTCTCTGAGGACTTAACTCTAGGAACGTGGCTGCAGCACACTCCAGAGAGGCTTCAGGATTACTCTAAATTATACTTCAGTGGCAAAGGTCTTTGCCTACAGTCTCCACTTAGGTACAGTGCACAGTATCCACAATGTCTTTTACACTGTCCCCATCATACAAAGTAGCAGTACAGGCATAGTGCAAGCCAGTTCCCGAGAGCCTTTGGCACCCAACTCAATGACAAAGAGATAACAGTGGTAGGGAGTGGTTTACCCCTGAATACAAGGTTGTGCTGGGTACTACTTTGTCATCAGGAACTTTTGCAGCTACTTGTGCAAAGCTTTTGTTAAGGGAATTGACAACCCTAGGGACTGAAAAATGTCTACAGAAGAGAAAGTTTTTCTTACAGCCTCCATACAAATGCTGTTATGGAGAGCATAGGAAATTCATAATCATTTCAGTATTTCCTCTGTACATCTACGGACAGCCTGAACCAAGAGGTCTGAAGAGGATTTATACACTGTACCGTCTAAGTGGAGTGTTAAGAGGAAAATAAAAATTACAATGCAATGCCTGCCTTAATGATGTAGTTGGTGAGCATTCTAGTCACACCATCTACATAAGATTTTTATATTAAAACTCAAAAGCTCTCTGACATCATTTCTGTTATGGCCCAACTCTACCTTACATAACCATTAAAGCTTGCGGATCTTCGGTCATTACCAGTGCAGCTTTGTGTTACCAGTCCAGAAAACTCCAGCACACAGAAAGAATGGAAGTGTGGTGATGGCTTAAGATAAACTGAATTTAATCTCCAGGAAAATAACACAGGAGACACTCACTGATTAAATACGGAAGAAAATGAAAAATGCTATCAATTTTTACTTTACTGTGTATTAAATTGTCCAAATCTCTCCAGTCTGCCACAGCATGAAGCAGATTTCGCTCTGATGTTTCGCAAAGTATAAGACATGAGTATGATCTGGAGAACTTAAAATAACACTCAGGTTTTGTATTAATAATGTTGATTTTCATAACCTACCACTAGAAGAGACAAGAAAACTTCTGGCATAGCAAACAGAATAAGCCAATTAAGATGCTTTAGATCAAATACTCATGTTTAATTCTTACAGCTCACAGTTTCTTCTCAAAGTTAGGTAACAGTCTATCGCTTTATCTGGCAGAGTTAAAAGTTTAATCTAGCCTTGTTTCCAAGATAACTCATCACTCATAGCCATGTACTAACTTTATTATTAATCTTAACCCCATTATTAATATGCCTTCTTTCCATTATTTCATAAAGATATACTACAGCTGATCACAATTTCAGTGACTGGTGGTACTTTGAATGTCCTAATTCCTTTCCTTAGATCAAATGTTCCTTTCTGAAGGGTTTCTATCAATATTCCAGTTGTCAACTTTTCCTTTTTAAGAGGATGATCATTCCTTCTCAAAGACTGAACTTTTGCATTAGAGAATGGAAGCATTTGCAGTGCAAATATTATTAGTGAATGTTTAATATATCTTTCCCTCTTTTGGCTAGTTTCAGCTTCTATTACCTCTTTTCTTATCTTGATTTTCTATTTTTATTACCATACCTATCTACAGCAGCTACTGCCTTTAACTCTTAAAGTTTATAACTTCCACTGAAATTAATTTACATAAACATACTTGACCTTTAAAAAACTGCATGTCTCCAGTGATCATTGCCAGCAGACTCTCATGCTGAACTGGGGCTGGGTGCTGTAATGAATCCTACTATACTAGTTTATCATTGGGATTTTTATTCTCTCCTCTTTCTTAATAAAAATTTATGTATACCTAATATTTGTCCAAAATTTACAAATTATTTCAATTTCTCTGGGTTTAATTTTTAGTTCTTACTACTCTTGTTTGGTTTTGTGGGTTTTTTCCTTTTATTTCTGTCCCATAACATGGTTTAAATGGGTCTTCTGGAAGGATTCACTGAGGAGAAAATGTATGTATGTAGCTATATATAAAAAGTAAGTTTAGAGTCTGTGTGGATAAGCACAGAAAGTTTAATTTTCCAGAAATGAACAAAAGAGGCCCAGTGTGATGGGCAATATCTGGCATAGTAAAAGAGAAAAATAAAAATGCGAAAAATAGCAAGTAGGGAGCGGGCGCCAGCATCAAGAATTTTGAAGGCAATGAGGAGATATAGTGAATTACAAGAAAAAGGTGTTTCTAGCCAAGGGTTTCAGATAACACATAACAGAGCTGGCTGAAAGTCCAGGTGGGTGGAGCCATGTCTCTGCTGCATTTAGCTTTGCAGGTCTGGGTGCAGTCAGGCTGCATCCCCACTCTGTACTGGGACACGACTTAAACTGCATCTAGCCTGTGAGGGAAGTGTGCTCGTGGCTGTATCTATTCATTCACAAAATAAAGCATCAGTAAGAATATGAGAGAAATGAAAAAGGAATAATGCATGTTAAAGTGGTATAAAGTAGGATTTTTGGAATCATTGAGCTAGTGGAAAGGAAAAACAGCAAGTGCCTTCATTAGGTATTTCTGGTAAAGCGAAGAGAGAGCTGAATGGAGGAGCATAACTGTACTGCATAGCATAGCACAGCATCGAAAATAGATGTTCTCAGCAAGGAAGACACTTACTCTCCAGCCATTGATCTAGCTTCTCTAATGCCACCTCTGATATTCTTGTATTTCTTTGTCAGATTTTAAACCAAACTAATGGTCTCAGTAAAGCATCCTGTCCCTGACTGTGGTCAGCAGCTTAGGAAAAACTGAACGAGACAGAACGTCAGAATATTCTTCTTCTATGTGTGTCTTCCCAGTATTCATCACTTATCAGGAGCTCCTGTATCAGACTGCAGAATGCACCTTTTCAACTATGTTTAATAGTGAGTAAAACTCCACGATTTTTTCTAACATTTTTTGGAATTGATTCATATTTTGGGTGTTTAGAATAAACTGCAGTGATGGGGTCTACAATTTAATTATGTACAGCAGATCTATTTGTAGATATCGTGAAGGATATAATCATATCTGAATGTTGCTTGTAAACAAAAGCTGAGTGAGAGGAAAGTCAAATATTGAAACCCTTTCAATTCTCACTCATGCAAAGTCACACAATCATGGACTGTCCAAAAGTGACTAAGAATGGAGGAAGAACCAAACTAAAGACACCTGAATACTGGCAGAAGGAAAAAAGATGAAATAGCGGAACACTTGGGATAACAATGTGGCCTCTGCCTTTTGCAAGCAGACAAGAAGTATGCAATATAGGATAGTTTAGTACTTTTAGTAGTTCTGAACATTATTTTTTTTTTCTGTGCTCTGGTGACCAGAATTTTTACAGTTCTGGTAAAAAATGTGTATTTCTGATCCTCTTAACATTACATTAAATTAAACTTGTTTCAATAACTGATTTGTTAAAGTGGCTTCTGGGCATCTCAGATTGTGTGTCTGTATCTTAGGGATTCAATAAAAGAATCAAGCATAAAAGTGAACTCTAATAATAATCTACAGAGTAAGAAACTAAGGTAATGAGTGACACTTTAAATCTGGTAACATACCCAAAATAAGAGAATAAGGAGAACAGTCTCAATTTAAAGTACTGGAGAGCAACCAATATTACTGTATGAAACCATCATCTTTTGAAAATTCAGGCAATATAAATTCTAGATATATTTTTAAAAGAATATTTGCACTAGTGAAACATTATAGTCATAATTAATTTCTTCAGCTTATATTGCTTTGCTTAAACTTAAAGATGACAAGCATTAAACTTGGGAAAGGACAGTACTACTTATTTGTGTAATGTTTTTGATATGATTAGCTGTCCTCTTTTGTCAATAAAACCAAGCTTTAGTTCTTTCTTCTGCTAAGTGATTTCAATTTGTTTCATAAAGAAGGAAGATGATGTCTATCAAAGTGATGTGCTAAAGAAAACTATGTTATTTGCAGTCCCTGCTAATGATCTTTTTATGATCAGCATAATCATGAAAACCCATATGCATACAGAAGACAGTGTTTTAATGACACTCAACAACACAGAATGCGATCATTATGAAGTGTTTGCAATTGGTAAGATTTTGGGCCAGAATGTTTTAAACAGTATATTTTAATATGATGATTTCAATGGAAATAAAATGTGCTTTTTTTTTTTTTTTTTGGACCAAATGAAAAGAGAGCAGTCATAATCAGACCTTCTGATATTTTCTTTTAAATAGTGGGAAGGTATCCAAATTTTTTTTTAAATTAAAACCTGTAGAATTGTGACTGAACAACCTGCTATATTGTCAAATCTTTCTTTTTTTTTTTTTTCTTTTTCAACTTTGTCAGAATACAAAGATATCACATGATCTATGTAATCCCAGTAAACAGTTCAGAGATGGCTGCAAAGCTTCTTTAATGGGGAATTGATATTGTACACTTCCAACTGACATTTATGCAGCACTTTTAACTTCCTGTTAAACTACAGGTTTTATTGCATCATAAATAGAAAAGGAAATAAAGAGTCAGTTTATTATAGGACCTTCCTAAAATCTAGGCATGAGAATTTCTAAACGATTCATGTGTTTCTTTGTTTTGGATTAGTTAGCTTAAAGCTTTTTTTCAGAAATTTCAATGGCAAATAGTAAAACAAACAGATTTTAAAAATTTATGTAATGTGTTTTGTAGTCACTTTTCTGTTTGACAGATATTTGGGGAGAAAGGGGGAAAAAGCAAAACTCTTAAGACCCTTTATATTTCAGAGAGCTGGATACAATAACCGTGACAGGGAGTTTCCACTGGAAATCATCTCCTGGTCTTCGTTTGATAAGGAAAGATGCTATAATTTTGGAAAGATCACCTCCACTGTTCCTTCATGAATAACACCAGCTTTGAGCAGAACCTCCCACAGATCATGCTAGCAAAACAAACTTATTGATGACAGTAAGAACACCCTGTTTCTACCTCCCTCAAACTGCCACAGGCATCAACAACAAATAACAAGATTTTCATTATTTCTTCTCTGTTCACTTATTTAACAGATTAATCTATGACCACTTACCTCATTAGGAACAATTCCTTCCTACTCATTTGCCTGTGGTGTCTCATTTACATCTCTTTTTTCTTTGTCCTTTCTTTTCTTAAAGCACTTACCAGAAAATGAACTGAAATCACATAGATTATGAAGATCTGTATTGCAGATGACCTTGTACTTGTCAAATTTCCCTATAGGATTTATAGGTTTTGCTGGTATAAGTATGCCATTGTGTTTGCAGGCTCGTGCCTGTGAAATATGTCTGCCTTTCAGCAAGCTGGTGACTGTGGGTACAAAGGCTGCTTGGGCACCCATAAAAACCTAATAATTTTTACCAAAAAATTACTCTACCAAAAGCTAAGCAGAGTTTTGCACTTGTGAACATAGAATGCCTGGTAGCATTGCAGCCATAGCTACTGCTGTAGTTATCTGATTATTTGGTACTTATTTAATATAACAGTAAGGGTAAGAGATTTTTTTGTGGATGTGCCTTTCTGGTATGGCTTATGTGTTGGTTTTTTTTACATTTGAATGCAGTTTCTGAAAATGGCGCTCTTAAAAAGATATTCTATGCTGCTACATTTGACCGACATCTAAAGGGCTCTTCTTTATTTGACAGGTGCAATTCATTAAGGTCTTATAGCAGGGAGCTCCCTGTTATAAAGCAAAACTTAAGTCCTGACTTCTAAAAAACCCACTTGCTGACATTGTAACTAATATAGTCAACACAAAGCACTGGATTCATTTTCAAACGAGTCAGAATTTCATGCACAAAAGATCATTATTATATTTGAAGTACACTACAAATGTGGACTTTATATACTCCTTTCCACTTTCTTGTTTGTAGAAGGTAACACCAGCATGGAAATAAGAGCAAGAAGGTAAGCAGAGATGAGAGAACAAGACAAAGTAACTGCAGTATGTTCTTTCTTCTCAGCTTCTGTTCTCCAAAGCTAAGGTCCAAAGGTGTATAGACTTGCACTGAAGTGCTGGGAAGGCGAGAAGTAGCCTGACTTCACACTGGTAGCCTAAGGTGTGCTTGCATTTAGACCACCAGGGATCGCTGGACGCAGAAACATAAAAATCCTCTCATTTTCTAGCACATCAGTCTTTCTTCACCCTTACTCTCATTTCAAATATGGCTACTCTTAGAGAGCAGATAGTGAGTGTGCACTAGAGGGCATACAGGACACTGCCAGACAGCTCCAGGGACTGCCTAGTAGGGAGGAGGCCACACTCTACTTTCCCTGCATCATGTCTTTTGATGTCTATTGCCTGCAATTCAAGTTACTCAGTCTGAAAGCTTGTTTGTATTCAACACAGATTCTGAATTGCTCACCTTACACAAATAAGGAAAGACTGCTGGCCTGGTTGGGAAGGAGGATGAGGGTTCTTTTTGAGCTGGTGAATACAAACAGCTGTCTATCCTGTTTTCTGTCTGAGTTCCCTGAGAACAGCTGGTTTGTCTTTCTCTCACAGGACCATGTTCGGAGATCACTTGAGGAAATGCTTTTGGCATTTTCCAGAGCAGAAGAGAATTGCGACTTAGGCCTACAATTTGACTTAGAGTAGTTCACATAAAGAATATGACTTAACTAAACAACAAAAAAAATATTTTTGCACATAACCAGTTTATTTTCTCAGTCAAAATCCACTGGGCATAACATTTATTCCAAGCCAGATATAAAAAAATGTTTTACAGTCTTTCTGGGGAAGCCAATTATATTCTTCTTTCAGTCTCATGTACCAGAAAAATACATTGTTTATGGTATCTCTTCAGGCACTCGCCAAAAGCTCAGATATAAAATTTTCTCCTTGATTCTACAACCTATAAGAATTTAGCAAAGTACTAAAGATCAAGCATGTCCTTAAGTACTTTAGTGTAAAGGACTGGACATGATGTGGCTTTTTAACAGAACTTCACTGAACAAATAAATTCATATTTAAAAGTTCCCCTTTGCAAAGTAAGTATTGCAAGTTTTAATTATCAAACAACAAATGCAAATTATGCACTTATCAGTTTAAAAAAACTTTAACTTTTTCTACCAGCTTATGAAAGAAAATGAGGTATATTAGTTAATTGAAAAAAAAAAGCCAGTTGAGAAGAAAACACTGACCTGAATTAATGCAAAAACCAGTTTAATTTTTAACTATTAATAAAAATCTTACTGTTTCTTTAGCTTTATTGCACACCTGAATAAGCTTTGAAATTGCTGGATGTAACTACCTTTCACATCAGGTACATATAAAATGAACCACCTTCCATTGTTTAACCAGCTATGTGAATCAATAATTTATTCTATACAGGCACTAATAATTACAGAACCTTTGAAAATTTGAAATTTTGAAAATTTGATTGGAAGGGACTGATGGAGATTACTTAATCCAATCTCCCATTAAAAGCAGGATCACCAATACTAGATAAGGTCAGTTATGACTTTGTCTAGCTGAATCATGGAAATGTCCA
Organism: Thinocorus orbignyianus; assembly: GCA_013400375.1. NCBI lineage: Eukaryota > Metazoa > Chordata > Aves > Ciconiiformes > Thinocoridae > Thinocorus > Thinocorus orbignyianus. Next base: position 143,801 of record VXBW01002933.1, read on the forward strand.
TGGATGGGGATTCTGTGAACTCTGTGTTCTTGCCCTTTTTGTAAGGCTGGTTTTGGGGGTTTTTTTGGGGGGTGTGTGTGGTTTGGTGGTTTTTTTGTTGGTTTTTTTTTTTTTTTGTACAATATTTTCTAACATTCAATCTGAACTGTCCAAGCAGTGAACGGTATGTGTTGCTATACCACCTTATTATACCATCCAGTACCAGAAAGTGTTTGACACTATTACCTTTGTAATTAACCTTCAAGTATCTGCATGTTGCTAACAGATTGAAGCTCTGCCATTTGCATGTGTCAGCCATGCTCCCATAATTCAGTACCATCCACAGAATTGCTAAGAGTGCATTCTATCTTATCCTATCTCATTATGACACCTCTAGTGAGAAGTGTCCCTGCCCCTGACAGTGGGGTTGGAACTTGATGATCTTTAAGGTCCCTTCCAACTATAAGCATCCTATAATTCTATGAATACCACTGATAATAACAGCATTTGCCCCAACACTGACTCCTGACTAAACCTGTTGTCAGCTGCCAATTACATATTACTGCATTGGTTATTAACCTTTGAACCAGGTGCTACAGCCCATTTTTATCCCATCTGACAGTCTGCTCACCCAGGCGACACTTCCAAATAAGGATACCAAGAAAGATGGCGCCAACAACAATGCTAATATTAAGGCATACAATATCCATTGCTTCCTGCTCAAATGTTTCATCAGTGATAGCAATCAAGTTGGTCAAGCGTGATTTGCCCTTAACATACCTGTGTTGACTGTCCATGATTACTTTCTTGTCTTTCACATGTTTGGAAATGGACTACAAGAAGACATCCTCCATAGCCCTTCTACAAACTGAGATGAAGCTAACTGGCCCATAGGCCCCACATCCTCCTTTCTCATTTTTCCTAAAGATGGGTATAGCAATGGCTTTTTTCTGTTTGTCAGGGACCTTCTGTGATTTCCCTGATTTTTATTCAATCACAGACAATGACTGCACAGACACATCAGCCTATTCCATCAGCATCCTCCTCTGCATCCCACCTGGTCGCAATGTATTTCAACTTCTATAGATCTGTTGTTCCCTAACTGTTAGCTGCCACTCTCCTTCCGAAACATTGGTAATACCTGTAGAAATCAGGAGCAGGGTTGTCTGTGAAGTCTTTGGTAAAAATGGCATTAAGTACTTCAGTGTTTTTTATGTTGCCCATCATAAAGTTGTCTTCATGCTCAAAACCAGATCAGTTTTCTCTGAACCACCTTTCATTATCAGTGTATTTGCTGAATCCTCTTTACTTCCCTAGTGATTCAGTTGACCTTCCTGATTTTGTCCTTGGGTGCTTCTGTAATCCTCCTTAGTTGGCTGTCCATGTTTCCTTCTTGCATGCTGTCTTTTTTGTGTTTTAGTTAATTAAGAAGTTCTTAACTCAGCCACACAGGCTTTCTGTCAAAATTCCCAGTCTTCCTGCACAATACAGTTCTTTCTTGAGCCTTCAGTAAATTCAGTCAATCTGATCTTAGTACTCTTCCTCTTAGGACAGCTTCCTGAAGGAAGAACTTTGTCTAGCAATGTCCTAAGCAACACAAAGTCTGCTTTCCTAAAGTCCTGATTCCTAATAGCCTTGCTCTGAAACTGAAATTCAACCATCTTGACATGGCAACCCAAGTTGCCTATTACAGCCGCTGTTGCAACCAACTCTTCCTTTTGTGAAGGTCAGGCAGACGATGACCTATTCTTCACCCCTCTAGCATTTGCATTAAAAAACTGCCACTAACACAGTTTAGGAACTTCCTGGATTGCTTGTGCAAAGTGTTGTCATCTTGGCAGATGCCTGGATGGATAAATCCTGCATGAGAACAAAGACAATTAGCAGGGTTGGGTTAGTTGTTTGTCCACTTCATCCTATAGGATCTGCAGAGATCCCAACCACAATTTTGGTATTACATGCCCCTCTAATCTTGACCCACATGCCCTAAGAAGACATGCCCTCAGTTTGAAACTGGAGTGAAAACACAGAGCTCATTTGCATGCATCACAATACTCTGTCCTCTCCTTCCCTCCCTATTCTTTCTAAACAGCAATGTGTTATCTGCTGTGAAAACTGTGAACCTTTCATTGTGGCACGTGGAGAACCTCTGAGGGTGCAGGTTGAGAATGCCAGCTCCAGTGCCAGCCAGCGATTAAGCACTGTAGGAATCTGAAAATGCCAATCAAGATTGCGTATTCTCCGCCCAGTCTCCTGACAGAAGTTGTCTGTCGCCCCAGGGGGGCATCTGGAAGAGACTTCCAGACACACTCCAGATGGAGAGGGGAGATATCACAAGCACCTGAGAGGGAACAGAGGGGTCACGCAGCCCTGTGCCAAGACAATGCTCTGCAGGGCTGGAACTGCCTCCCTGGCCAGACCCAGCCTGCCCTGGTCTATGTTGTCCCATTGGACAGAGAAGTCATATGTGGCACTTCTCTTCTACCTGTGACTGAAGTATCCCAGTAGGCTTAGTCTCCACATTTCTAATGTAGCATTTAGTTGCAACACCAGCCACGTCCTCCACCCGTCCCCACTCCGCCAATTAATTTAACCAAAAGCTCTCCTTACCAAGTTAACAAGTGTTCACATTGACAAAATCCAGTACGAAGTGCACGTGTGAATTTTACGAGTCTGAGCCAAAAGCCTTACCGTTGACCACCAGTGTCATTCACATCTTTAAATTTGCACAGCTGCAATGAAGTACTGCTGCACAAAGTAGCACATTCAGTTCATATGAAAAGAAATCTGGAAAGAAACAAGCAAACAAATATTTCAATTAAATGTTAACAGCATGAAAAACTGATCACAGAAAACAGTGTGTCACAATTACTTTGAATCTAGCCACAAAGATCAACTACTGGAATACTGGAAGTGAGTAGAAAGCAAATAAAATAAAGACTGGACATAAAAGGATATATAACCACACTATTTAATCCAGGGCACTTGCACAGCAGTATAGAGCATTTAGGTAGTAAAAGTAAAATGGGACTTTTTAACTGAAGAGGACTAACTGATACTAGCTCATTTGTAAACTGTTAAATCAGCTTTTCTAAGGCAATCTGTCATTAAAATTCTAACTGAATCTGGAGGCTAGTGACTGAGAAATTTGTTTTCAAAACTAGATTTCTGGAATTCAGGCTTAAAATTCTGGGACTCTGAACCTATGCAGGTGCTAGTAATTTCTTTAGATTTAACTTTATGGCATAATAGTTGTGGACTATGAGCTAGAAACAGCATGTTTTCAATCTGAAGAAATTCCCTTTAAAATTGTGCCTTATGATGATTTGTACAAAAATCTTTTTGTAATTGTATGGAAAGGAAAGGTCACATGTTCAACACAAAAATTTACAATGATTAGGCAGACTGCCAGAAAGGATGGGAACTGACTGAAATATTTTTTAAAAACTGTTAAGGCTTTTGTCTTTTCTTGTATATTTATTGAATGTTTCTGAAAAGAAGAAAATAGCAAAACATTGCAGCTTCAAACATGTTGCAAAATATTAGCAGCTTTAGAAAAACTAATCTGCAAGAAAACTAGAGACCTTGCATCTAATTTACCTACAGGCAATTGGATATTGCTCTAAATTTAAATGCAGAACAGTCCAAAACAAAAGGTAGTAAACCCTGCAGATTAGATATACACTTCAAAATTTCCTTTGTTTCCCACATATATACAAGTCATACTATGACCTAGTGTAAATCACCGTGGCCCTGAGTCTTTAGCTGTAGGAATCCACACTACCTAACCTCCACCACCCTTGCACCATAAGATCTAGAAAAGCCATCCTCATCCCTGCCCTATTAAGCATTTTGCGTAAATCCTAGAACCCTAGTCCTGTCCCACATTCCCTTAGTCGCTTTTAGCCACAGCACTTTCAGAAAAGCCTTTCCATTCTTTCATTTTATGTTAACTGTTCTAAGTTCCTGTACTCCCCATCCTCAAGGACTTCAGAAGAGTATGCCTTTCCTGAACCCCCATACCTGTGCCTTGGTTTAATTGGCAGTCCGTCACCTTCCCTGTGAAGACGAACCTCTCTCCCACCCATGGTTTCAGTGGGGTTATCACAGCACATCCTGTGATACGGCTTTGCTCGAGTAAGAAAACCACCTCTGTGCCATCAGCAATTAAGTGAGCCATTGCCTGGACAGTTAACAGCTTCTGTAGTCTGTTCCATTGATAAAGTGAACTTGCACTGTGCTCCTCAGCAGAAGGGAGAGGTTTTATGGACAGGACAGGAAAGACAGAGGAGGAACTGAAGGTTGGAAAAGAAAGTTTGATGGGATTTCCTTTGGGATTTCATTTTCTGGTACACACAGATGTCCCCTATATGCAAAATGTTCTGTGACTGCAGCTAAGAAAAAGGTGTCAAGGCAAAAGAAATGGAGAGAGCGAGCTGTATCCTTGCATACCTATTTTTTATTTTATCTTCCATTACAGTTACTGCCTTGTGCTTTCATAGAAGATAAGATTCATGGTACTTTTGAGAGACGTTAAATATTCAGGAACATTATGGACAGTCCTTTGCTAGACAAGCAAGAAGTTTCTCACTGAGAAAATACTGGGCACTGAGATAAGCTACTTAGAAGGCGTTCTTTTTTCATCTGGTCTGAATTTCACTCACATGAGATTTCTTTCCTAAGTTACACTGCTCTGGTCCAGAAAAAANATATAATATATAATATATAAAGATACCTTTATAACTTAAAATTAAACATTAATTTAGACTTATTTAGAGCTGTTTGTGGGCTGGTTTTAATAGCCTTCCCTCTAAGGACTTTGCTCTACTTTTCTCAGTAGCCTGAACCGTGAAGGTGGCAGGCCACCACTGCATAACAGCAATTACCAGGCTTATGAGGACGAAACATGACCAGTACAGACCATGTCACAACAGGCATTACAGCACCAAGGCAAGTTTGTTCTCTCAACTTTTCTTTCTTACTCTTCTGCACCCCTTTGTCCCTCCGTCATGGTTTGGCTCCACATACCCAGGTTTCAGCCAAGCACCAGGGATAAGGACATACAGGAGGCAGCTCTTCTCTTTGGAGGTCCCTTCTTTACCAATGTCATCAGTGCCTTCCTCTGTGGAGCCTCTCAGAGTCCAGGAGCAGGCTGCTGTTTATTCACCTCTGCGGCTTCTCTGCAAGAGATGCATGGAGGGGAAGGAGAAGGAAGGAGGACCAAAAATATAAGCATCGTGACCATCTACTACCTTTCCTGCAGGCAAAAAAAGGCAACAGCAGTGGGGATTTGCTTCTCATACCAATCCAAAAAAGACTTTTCAAGCCTGTGTATTAGCAAGTATTGATGGTGCATTACAGTGGCTTCTAGTAGGTTCCTGCTTACTGCAGGACTACTTTTTAGGATGCTATTTTTTTCATTTTTTGTTAGTCAAAGCTTTCATTAAGAAATGCAAAATCATGTTTCAAAATTGTATTTTGAAATTTGTATCATGAATGATATACACAGTCACAAGTTTCTGAGAGGCAGACATTCATCTGACGAAATAAGGAAGTTAAATGAAAATTCAGACCACATGGGTAGTATGGTCTGAAAAAAAAATTATACGACAGGCATCACATACAGTCAGTATACTTTTGCACGGTCTCCAGCCACAGAGAAAACTTATTTAAGATGCTCTTTTACTTTTCTCCAAAATCTCTTCTGATATAACATGACAGCTTACATAGGAAGAATTGGGCATTACCATCTTGATTTAAATGTGGTAGATAATTGTTAAAAGGTTGAAAGCTTTATTTTCTATCATGGGCCAGTATATTCCCTTGACAATAAAGATTACAAAGGCATTACAGATTTAAAGGTATCTTCAACCTCTCTGTGAGGCATTTTTTTTTTTTTTTTGAGTAAAATTGCACATGAGAGTGTATTTCTTTTTCTCCTTTTTGTAAGTACTCTGATAATCTACTTTAGGTGGAAAATACGGGTGTTAGAATTCTAAGAACCTAATTTAGCAATGTCATCTGTCACCAGCCTCACTTCAAATTTGTCTGCAAGGAACCTGCATATAAAAGACTGCGAGAAAAATCCCCAAAGCCACTCTTGAAACTTTCATATTGGAAAAGCTGTTAATGATAAAAAGGGCAGACATATGAAAGGAAACTCACTATAACAAATAACTTACCACAACAAATTAGTATAGTATTACCGCATTTAATCCCATAATTTAAGACTCATATCTGTAGGTATTAGTTACGGCAATTACAGCTTCTATTTGCTGCTGTAATATGATCATCTACTGAAAGAACACAGTGTAAATAGGCAAGACATTCTTGCTGGTTTATCTCCATAAAACCTTTGATTTACAGTACATCTGAATCTTGGTGTACTGTCTAGACAGGCCCTATTATAAAAATTTCTGCCTTCTTTAGGGCTCTGTTTTCTGGATGCATCTTGCTTGGATATGATAGACTTCACTTTCTTTTGCTATTTTCTCAACAAAAGGTTACTAATTAAAAATTCTTTTTCTGACTGTATTTTATTTCATTGTTGACAGGTAACACCTCCAAACATTTAACAGTAATAACAAATAAGTGCTATAAACAGGTGTTCTCCAAATTTTCTTTAAATAGAACTCAACTATTAGCTCAACTGTGTCTGCTCTTCATATCCCACTTTCATTAGGCATGTCTTTGAAGACACAGAGTAAGGAAAGATAAAAACTTTTCTTGAAGTCTCAGTGTAAAGTTGTGGGTTTTGATGCCCTGATTCATGGGTGTAGGCTATATTTGGATACATTTCTAACTGACTTCTATGTTGAAAATATTAGGTATTAAACCAATGTCTTACCACTCTAAGAATGACCAGTTTCTGCACAATATGCTGTTAGTTTCAGAGAGTTAGAAAAGACTTAGCTAAAAAGTAAAATTACTGAAGAGAAAATTGGTTCTGCTTTACCTCAAACCAAGACAACCAGCTATTCTTCTACCATCATCATCTGTTCTAGGATTATAGTAGAAGTTGATAATGAACATCTTCAAAGTACAGTTGTGTCTAATCTTATGAGTTAATGTAAATTAGGTGTGTGCATAAGACTAATAATCTCTAAATTTGAGATTTCATTCATCTTGTGAACAGTCCAGGCAGTTCTAAGCAGAAAACCATGGCATCATTTCACAGTCTGGTAGAGGAAATAAAATGGATTTCTGTAACTGATTTATTTAACTGCTGTATTTTTATTGTTCCTAAACCAAGCCTTTTTTGGCAATGTTTACAACACAAGAAAAACTGCAGCAACTTTATTTTTGGTTTGCTTCACCCCTCCGCCTGGTTCATGAAAATGATATTGTGGGAGTGCACCAAAGCCCTAAACAGTGTACTTCTCCAATGAGGCAACAAACTGGATACTTGATGCTTTTGCAAGGAAGAATGCAAGGAAGCAAAACACAAAAAACATGCAAACATGTAATTTTAAAATGCAAATGATTGCACAAGCCAAGAGAGTACTCATGCATGTGGAAATTACTGATACATTTCTGGCATCTGAAGACACAGTCATAAACATGCATCACTAAAACGGATACATTAGATCTTTAAGAAGTAATTAAAGTGGCAAGTAGTACTGTTTATTTTGAAGCCCCAGCCTCCAACCCTTTTCAACAGCAAACATCCTAATTATTTTCAGCATCAGAAAACAGCCACATGTCACTCATCCTTTTAGAGGATATTCAGTAGTCCCAGGGATGGACCAGACTACTGTGGGTGCATTAAGCATGTGTATCATCCAGACAGGTTTTGCCAGGAGTAGCAGATCTGTGAAGGCGAGTCTCTGTATACAACAGAGCAGCCCAGAAAATAAATGAGATGCTGTCATGAGAACAATTAATATATTGCATCACTGTGGGTCTCTCTACTTGGGCCTTTTCGTCTTTTTGTGCATCATTTAACCAGGACATAGCTGTGATTAATGGGGGAGAGAGCAGAAGATTTTCAGGAAGCACTTCAGCTGACAGTGTTTGGTAGCAACACTTCTTTACTTCCACCAAGTCACAGTGCATCTTTAGGAAGTTTACAATGTCTCTGTGACACAGGAAGAGGCTACAGTGGTCCACAGGCTCAAAAGGTATAGGAAGCAACAGATTTAGATCAGTTCAGTTAAGAAAACGTAAACAGGGGACTGTAATAGAAGGCCATGTATAACAATGTATGATATAAATTGTGACCCCTTCTGGCTTTCATTGTTTATTTCAGTGGTTCCCAGTGACAGGACGAGGGTCAATGGGCACAAGCTGGAACATCAGAAATTTCATTCAAATATGAGGAAAAAACTTCTTTAGGTGAGGGTGACAGAGCCCTGGAACAGGCTGCCCAGGAAGGGTGTGGAGTCCCCTTCTCTGGAGACCTTCAAGCCCTGCCTGGATGCAGTCCTGAGTGACGTGCTCTGGGCAGTCCTGCTCTGGGCAGTCCTGCTTTAGCAGGGGAGCTGGACTAATTGAACTCTAGAGGTCCCTTCCAACCCTGACAATTCCGTGATTCCACGATTCATCCACTGGTAAACAGCATAGATTCCACTGGAAACGGGTGGGCCTAACGATAGATAAATGTGAAAGTAATGAAACAAAAATAATACTGATCATGGGAATACTAGAAGACACTGATATAGACGAAAACTTTTTCGAAGAAACATTTGTTCAGACTGGTAATAAGAACCCATTTTAAAATCCTGTAAGCCAATTTCTTTTTGCTATAAACTACTGATTTTTTATAGTTTTACATAAAATGATTTCTTCTTTGAAACAAATTAAAGTAGCTTGTCTACCTTCAGTAATTTGCCATTATACTAAAAGCAGACTGTATCTGGCAACCTAATTTTACAAAAGCACCATAAAAGAGCAACATTTATTGCCAACACTTATTATTCTCCTGCTTAAAATAAGAAAGTGATATAGAGTGCATAAAATGCTCTGATTTTATTAACAAATATCACCCCAAACATTTAATTCCAAAAATAATTTAAACTTAAGTGGTATATTCCTAAGTATACATTCATCATTTCCAATAAAAACCATAAGAGTGATTTTTTTTGTTTGTTTGTTTTTTCAGCATTCTTTTGACCTTCTGCTTACTTCACATTCTTGAGCACAATAAATTGATCCTGGCACTATCAGAGCCCTTTGGTTCTACAAGGATAAAAGGTAACAAACACAAAAACATAATACTAAATATGATGAGATTTCTCAGTCCTTTCAAGGCATTTTTGTCACAAACTTACACAGAAATACAAGAAATTATTTCAATTAGGATGCACATTTTGTGCAGGAGCCTCATGGTAAGAACATCATAGAATTGTTTAATTTCAGTTGTACCAGACAGAGTAATCTCTAGCTCTGTAATTGTACATGTACAGAAAGAGCCCTTCTACATCTCCTCCCTGGTACAACTGTGTGCACCATCAAAATACCGTTCAAAACTTGGTTTTAGACAGCATTTTCTCAAACTTTGAAAAGATTCCTTACCTTCGGATTCCAGATATATCCAGGAAACCACACAATTTTTTCTTTAAATACAATAGCTGAATTCATTTGGTCCAGAACTAATGAAGACATTTAAAATAACGATTAAGAAGACCCAAATAGCGGGACTTTTAAAGGCACCTACCTAAAGAGGCACTCAGCTGCATTCTAAAAAGTGGTCAGGGACCAATCTCCAGCTGGCAGTACATAAATGTAAAATGCATAACATTTTTCTCTTTTTAGTAAGGTTATATATGTGGATTTTTACAAAATGTATCTGAAAATCCTTTGCAGACTATATTCTTCCACAATCCTTTGTGACAGTTTGTCATCATTTAATTTGCATATCATCAGGGAAGCATCATTAGAAAAAAAGGAACAGATTAACCTCTGGCCTCTGTATCTACACAAGATATATTTGGACAATGTTGGTCTGAGACAGCATAGACAATAGTGATTAGAACATGATTCAGAAAGCTGTAGAATTGGATAGTGCTATTCAGGTTTTAAAGCTTACAGGGGCAGAAACAGCTGGCACTTGGTAGGCTCCTATAGGAGCAGAGGAGCATCTGTCACTTCTGTTTTCTTCATTTCTCACAATCACCTGGAAGTCATTCCAGAAGGACTTTGTAAAAGTTGACATCAACACACTGACAGAGCCGAGGGAAAAGGAAATAGACGGGTTTTGTGCTGTGCCCGTTGTCGCTTCAAGTATCACGAAGCACAAACCCTCCCCATTTTACTTGAACTAGAAAAATGAGAAAGAATACATAGAGCTCCTAAGTGCCCTTCTCTGAATTACCATTTCATTTCCTGATGAAAAGACCCCTTCCCAGACATCCTTGACACTCACATAATCTTGCAAAGTAATTTCTCTGCTCTTTCATTTCATCTACAAGGCCTATCTTAAGGAACTCAAAAAAAATTGGCCAATTTTTCTCAAAGGTAAAAGTCAAGTAAGCTCCATTAATTTTAATGGACAATTTAGCAGTCTGAGGGTCTTTTCAGTGGCACTCAAGTTCTTTCACCTTTTGGGTATACGATATGAAAGTGAAAGTTCTTTCATTCTTTCATAAGTAAGAAAAGTTCTACAATTTATTTACAGAATGGGGGAATATAACCCTGAGATGCCTGTTTCAAATGCTGATGATCACAGAATGTCACCACTTGTTTTTAATTCTCTTAACTGTTTGTGGCTTCAAGCAATAAATTAGAAAATGATTACTAACAAGCAGGTACATTGAAACAAGACTATCATATCAATTTCCACATGCAGCTTCAAAATTATGTCACATTTCATCAAGGAATTATAGCTTTCTCAAAGAAAATTTTGCATACAAACTTGGAAGTTTATTTATTTATACTTGGCTTGAATACTGAACAAATTTATGCATTTCAATGATTTAAAAAACAACAAAGGCATCTATGAAGACTTCAATAATTGTTTTTATTTCAAAATAAATAACACAAATTGGTGTACTTTTCTATTCTGAAAATTCAAAGACTGTCTTACCTTGCTTATGTCAGAGCACCAGTTTCTCATTTTGGCAAAAACTCCAAAAAGCAAATTTTCCTGGCCATACAGCACTAGGGCCCTCAGTTTTAATAAGGACAGTTTTGCAGTTAGGGACACTGAAAAATTAGAATATTAGCTCATGCCAAAGTCCTCATGGATGGAGTCATTCTGCCCCTCTCCCCCTCTTCTCCCCCCCGCTTCTTTTTTTTTTTTTACGTTTTGCACCTGATATAGAGTTTGCCATGCAATATGTTGCCACGTTCCCAGTGCTGTTAGATCTTACACAGTCCAGGAGTCACTGACATTTCTTCAGGACAGTTTAACATTAATGACTGATGTTCTAAAAAGTTTTTCTCCTTGACTCTTGCATATAAGACTTTCCTCATCATAAGCCACTGTGCTGGAAGGCAGCTGCTTTGACTTGTCATGAAGAAATACATCTCAGAGAATTAATGGGGAAGAAGCAGCCTTACAGACATTGCAGGTGGGGGGACCCAAGTCAGCCAAGTTCTATCAAAGGTCTAAACTATCAGGAAAAAAACTATCACGAAAGTTTACTCACATGATCCCTTAAGCAAAAAAAAGTGTTGTTCAAAGCATCTGAAACAATATTCCCACAAAAAGGATCATGAATTTTCAAGGGGAAGACATATAGCTAACAGTTGAATGGCACACATGCTATTTAAATCAGTTTCACCCATTCTAAACTGCGTCTTGTTGCTTGTGTGACACAAGACCTTGAACTTCTTTTCCCAACAAATTAACTAACATGTTAATAGTTTATTAACTGTTTGACACTGTCCCCCACAGCATTCTCCTGGAGAAGCTGGCAAATCGTGGCATAGACAACCGTGCTCTTCACTGGGTAAAAACTGTGGGAATGGACATGCCCAGAGAGTTATGATTAATGGGTGAAATCAGTTGGTGGCTAGTCATGAATGGTGTTCTTCAGGGCTCCGTTCTGGGACCAGTCTTGTTTTATATCATTATTGATGATCTGGATGCCGGAATTGAGTGTGTGCTCTGTAAGTTTGCAGATGACACCAAACTGGGTGGGAATGTTATCTGCCTAAGGGTAGGAAAGCTCCACAGAGGGACCTGGATTGGTTGGATCAGTGGGCCATGGTCAATAAAGCCAAGTGCCGGGTCCTGGATTTCCATCACAATAGCCCCAAGCAGCACCAAAGGCTTGGGGAAGAGTGGATGGAGAACTGCCTAGAAGAAAAGAACCTGAGAGTACT
>VXBW01002935.1:0-47449 GCA_013400375.1 Thinocorus orbignyianus
AGGAACACCACTTGTCACTAGTTGCCACTTAGACATTCAGCTGCTGACCACAACCTTTTTGTTGTGGCCATCCAGCCAGTTCCTTATCCACCAAGAAATTCGATGGTCCATCCATTGAATCCATGAATTTCCAATTTTGAGACCAGGATGTTGTGTGAGACAGTGTCAAGTGTGCAACAGGTCACTTTTGTAAGAATTCCTGATTTAGCTACCCAGTTCCAAATAACCTCACCGACCAAGCAGACTTTTAGTTCTGTACAGAACATATCAGCTCAAGTTCAAAACCAGTTCTGCCAATCTTGGCACAAAAATATTTTAAATTGGACACTCAAACACCTCTAACTTTTGCTGTAGGACAGAATGCAAAGCACTGACAGAAAAGCAACTGTAAGTTTTGAAAGAGATGCTGAAAATAATATGGAAAATATTTATGTGTGTCTTAGCAACACGCCAGCATAATTCAAGGTAATTTTGTTGCATAGACATAATGTCCGAAACTTCCCAGACAGACCTACCACGCAGCATTTGTTTTGCTGCTAGTGCTGGAAAACTGTAACAAACCTGCAGGGTGAATTCTGACAAACTAGATAAGATTAAGGTGACAATTCATTTCCCTGACTGATGGGCAGATGAGTTTTTAGGCTGCAATACCTTTCATGAGGATGGATAAGAAGAAAATGTGGCAATTATCTATTTATTAAACTTAGCAAATATGCATAACTGTGACCTCTGAAACTAATTTCAACCTTTTCAGTTTATTCCATACTCCTATGGTTACTTTTTGTCAGTCTAGAAGGTTAAACTTCAGCCTAGAGGAATGCACTTTATTATTTCTTTGCTGACTTCAAACACAGAACACTGAAGACAAGAAAAAGATTGATAGATTTTTTTTTTTTTTTATTTTTTTTATGAGCACACCTAAATGCTGTTCTGGACATTGCAATCCCAGATTCAAAACCAGTAAGCAATACAGTGAGACAGCATCAGGTTTGCCACCATTTGCCTTAACCATTCTCCAGTGCTATGCCAGTAGGTTTTGAAACCTTTCCCTCCCCTCCACTAACTTTTAGGACTTGACTTGCCCACCTTAATAAACCACTGAAACACCATACGCTGATGGGCCCCATCACAACCTTCCTGCAGGAACAGATAGCTTTGGAGACTAACCTGCTCTCAAAGGAAGGTCTCTTTAGACCCAGTCTGAAATTCTTTTGGTCGTCCAGGAAAAAAAAAAGAAGAAAAAAAAAGAAAAAACCACCAAAAAACCCCCATAAAGTCTGCAGATTTTGACCTTACAGAAGTTAGATATTCCAGGATGGATCCAACAAGGATATGTCCTTTTGTTTTACTTTTTACCCAAATATCTCATTCCTTGTATTTGTAGTATTTATTAATCAGAATTTAGCTAGGCTCTTTGAAATGTCTTACAAATGTTTTGTAATTAATCTGAGCATGAAAAAGCATCTTGGTTTTTCATTATATCAGAATTACACAACTTGTTATCTTCACGCTTGTTCTCTTACCACCATCTAAGATCCTTAAAAGGGTGGTCTCTAGTTGCAAGTTTGAATAAGACACAGATACAGCATGTGCTTATTTACTTATGTTCTAAACTTGAACAGACTGGCAATGAAGTAATTGTCTACAAATGAGCTCAGGATATAGGGGTGTGAGCATGCTCTTTCAGCTAATGTGGTCCACATTATGTGGTCAAATAGCAGGGAGTAGTAGTCCCTGCAATTCATACTTCCCGTTCTGACTGGGACAAGGAATTTTGTAGCAACAGTGCCTTCCCAGAGAAAACCATTGATGCTGTAATTTTCATTCGTTTGTTTCCAGGATGCTTTCAGGAATCTCCAAGGGAATCATTAAGAGACTGCAGAAATCCGCTGTCACTTCAAGCTATCCTTCTTCCTCTTTTTCTTCTCCGCAGGGACCAATACAATGATTTCCATTAAAGAAGATCAGCTTTTAGCTGCACTTTATACAAATTTCTCACTAAATTAAATGAACAGAAATACCATTCATGAACATGTTACTATTTGTTTCCTTTTCTTTTTTTTCATTAGATCAGGGGACGCCACATGAAGTAAGTCTTATTTTAATAACATGATTCAGCTTCTCTATTGAAACTTAGCATCAGATTTTTGGAGATTTGAAATACAAAATGTAAATATATATCATCTTATGTATGTAATTTCTGCATTTTCTGCATTATTAATCTGTTTCCTAGAGGAAGGTAGAAGCTACCCTGCTGCAAAGTCAGTAATAAAGTTCTCCTTTCTAATTAATCAGAGGAAGTATCTGTGGGAATGGTGTCCTGGGAAGCTATGAAGGTATACTCTAAAAGATGTTCGGTTCCTAAATTTTAGTGTTGATGTGAAACTCTTAATTCGGGTGCAAGTCATTATCCAGTGAGGTAATTCTGACCCAGTGTCAGGGGTGATATGGCTGTGGTGGGATACAGGTCTGCTCTGATCTTCTAGATGGGTGTCCCGAGTCTTATCCTAGGAGGAGAGATGTGGGGTTGAACTCCCTGAGAGACCCTGCAAAGCTCCTGCCTCAGCACTTCAACATTTTCTCACCCCAGCTGGCTTCCCACACGTTCTGCTTCTAACTGCTGATGCAGTGATTATTCCAGGAGAATTATTTATGTTATTTCTTAACTGCTGATGTTCCTAGCCCAGCAGGAATATGCCTGTACATGGAATAACAAAACCCACATACCTTGAGGGATGATCCTGAATAACTGTATTCTTTTGTCTATTTATCTTAACATTTTTATTACAGTAGTTTTCTTTAAAATCTTCTTGTAGCTAGGAGTTATAAAACTAAAAGGTGAAAGGTAATTATTTAGCAATATTTAGCACAACAATTTATTTGGTAGTAAGGATGGCTCCCATATCTAATAAGAAATGAGTAGAGAATGAACACACCTCCAGCTGCATAGACTCACATTTCATAATCTGAGACTTTCATAGAAACTCATGCAAAAATTTACACCTAAAAAAATATTTAACCAAAGTTTTGGCTTTGTCCTGCTCCTTGAACATAGACCTGCCCAGTCAACTCACTCTAATCGGCTACTGAAGACCTGTCTCCTCATGAGCTCCTTATTAAACTGCAGTTTTATTTACATTTTACAACATTTCTTGCAAATTGGACGTAGCAACAGATACTTGGTTCAGTCAAGTGTTTTTCATACACCTAGAAGGTGCTCGACAGATGTTTTGCTCAGTCAAGCTTGAATCTCATGTTTTAATGTTTACAATGCTTTCTATGAAGGATTTCTTATTAGAACAGATATTTGTATGCATGACATGTCCTCTAATCACAAGTGCAGTAAAGCATGTGTGAGCAAACTAATTTGTGGGCAGCAACGACTTGTTACTTCTGATTTATATGTGTCTGAGATGTTTAATTAAGAAACAAAAATGACATCATACGATTTGAGTTGCCAATATCATGACATTCGTGAATAACAAGTCAGAAAATTTGGCACTAGCTTGGCTAACCTTGACAGACACACATATGCAAATTATGATACTTATAAATAAGAAACAGAAAAAATGACTCAGTTCATCTAAAATTTAATTACTAAATGATGGTTTAGATAAATCTCATCCCAATCAGTAACAACCAAGTATATCTTAATAAAATAAAATAATTAGAAATAAAAATGGCATTTTGTTATGCAACAAAGAATATTTAACTAAACACACAAACCTTTATTTATAGCAAACAGAAATATCAACTCATTTCACAGTGTGATACTTGGATCATCAGATGTTAATCTGATATCAACATGGCACCTTTCTCCTAATGAACTTTACAAAGAACGTATCACACCAGGAATGTGTAAATCATTTCATGCCAAGAACACACGAAAACTGCTATGTCCCATCTTGTAAAACCTTTATGGAATTTATTCCGAGAGTACTGCCGTGAAAGGATTCAAAGGAGTACAGCTCGGATAGAGACAGAATTATTGCAAGTATCAACACATTTTTATGCCTACGGTCTTACAGTCTTTAACCTGCTGTAGTCTCCACAGGATCTTAAAAAATTCCACCTGCTTTGATCAGATTACAAGAGCCAATCACCCCTCCCTTGCTTGACATTCCAGTTAGAGTAACTCAATCTCTTGTCAACGGAATGTTTCATTTAAACTGATTAAAAAATATGAGAAAACACCATTCATTTTAAAGGAAATAAAATAATGCAACTTCTAGAATGCATTAACCATGATTATTTGGTATTAGTGAATGATTCCACAGAAAGTTACCTTGTATTAACTAAAGCTAAAATTCCTCTTTTGAAACTGTAGAGGGGAGAATCAAAGGAAGGCTTATCATGATAGAAGGTGGCAACATGCCATTATTCTTTTGTTGTCATTGGCAAGAACACAATCATGTGCCCTTTAATCTTCGTTATTCAGCCTGCTGCTCATATGGATAACACAATCAACCACTTCTTTCAATCAAAGGAATAGGAACAGAATTGTCTGCACTGGGAGAGGTGCCAGGACTAGACTGAATTTATGACATCCAACAATGATGTCTCCCAGACTAATATGCAGTCCTAAACTGCACAGATAAAAATATTTTGTACTTTGCTGTACACTTAATATCTTCTAGCACATCAGATGGCTCATGAATATGTTGCAAACAGTGGACCAATAGATTAAAATTTAGAGAGATGGAAGATTTCTTCATTTGACTTCTTAATTTAAAAGATATGGCAGTGTGGCACAGATAAGTTTCCTAGGCTATAGCTTTAACATATTAATATATCTTATTTCATACCTCATAAACAGTGCACACATACTGCATTGCTAATAGTATTAGTATTACTAGAAATAGCGATGCACTTGATAAATCCCATTTATTCAACTGTGACGGTAACTGCTGAGGGATCTCCTCATCCTTATCTCAAACCACAAGCTTTTTGTTAATTTTTCTCTCCCCTGTCCAGCTGAGGACGGAGAGTGATAGAAAGGCTTTGGTGGGCACCTGGCATCCAGGCAGGGTCAGCCCACCCCACTCATATAAGGACACACACAAGAAAGGTCTCTTTCACCCCACGGATTACACAGCTATGGCCTCTAAGGACCTAGAATATCTGACTCTTCTGACTATTAGCGGGCAACGAATTAGGTGGGGTTTACTCTTAAAGTATGGCAATAAAACAGTTTCCTTTAGATAGAACTTGGATTGAAAAACTGCTGAGGTCGCTCCACATCCTCTCAGCTGAAAACCCCAGTCAGTGGATGACGGAGTTGTCATCTTCTATACTTCCATTTTGCATTTTTGGCTGCCGTGTATCCTGGTTTCAAGACTAAGAATGGAGACATCTATCCCCAGACAAACTGAGAGGCTATGGTAGTGGTGAAGGTGTTCTTATACAGGGAGATCTGTGTAACAGAATCACCTCAGCCTGCAGAAGATATGAGCTCAGGTTTTCCATTTCCTACAGAAGTCGTGCAGTGGTGAGGCTATGGTGAAAAAAAAAAGGCACTATTATGCCCATTCTGTTTATAAGAATGAAAACACTGAGTTTGTGCATGCCTCAGGGCAATTTACATAGGTTAAATCTGTCTAAAATGCTTGGATGATTAAGAGTTTAGCTACCTCATCATCTAGTATCTTGATCAAGTATTTAGGGAGCTTAAAGGCAGAGACATCTGTTTTCTAGGTAGCATAATCTTTAAAGAGCTCTCATCTCCTGATGTGAAGGGCCTAAATTTCACCCTATTCCTGTTAGAAGCTGGGAAAGTCATGGGACAATACACAGTCCTGACTGTCCTTGGCACTGATTATTACTTAAATATATTATAGCTATACACAGAATAGTTATTTTTATATGTAGAATATTTTTCTTGTAAGGAAACCAAAATTTATTTTCTCTTTCACAATATGCAGTGGTAGCATAAAGAATAAACAAAACAGTCAACGGATCATCATTTTCTGCACACATTGTATTCTAAAAATCAGAAGAGTCACTGCTCTGTCAAATGCGGGACTTGCGCTTCAGAGAGTTTACTAATGAAAGTAGTCTCCAGATCATTTGTAGGTTTTCTTGTTTTATTTTACTAGTTTCAACTTTATAGGTAAATGTCAGACAACCCAGACAAAATATTAGTAGTTATACATAGAAGTTAAGTATAAAAAATTAGCAGAATCAAGACATTGCCATGTTGTGTACATGATCCCACTTATGATGCCAAGCAAAGGTCTCGTTCATTTAAAAATCTGCCATTAGTAACTTAGTTAAGAGGTTTCAAAGAAAATCAATGGGACAAAACAGATTTCATGCGTGCCATTCAATTATAATTATAAATGCAAATATTTTACATAATAACAATTCAGTATTGTTCCACTTGGATTAACTATTATTATGAAATCAAGAAATAGTTCATTATTCAGATAGGCCAGCGTGGTAATCTCTATCATCTAAGAGCCTCAATGAAAGATAAATTATAGTTCATCTCACTGAATCCTCGTCTAGACCATACTTTATTTGAATATCCTCATGCTGTCTACTACATCTCACAATGATAAGGCAGTGAGAACCTTTCTGAAAACTTCACCCTTTACTTGGCACTGGTGAGGCCCCATCTCGAATACTGTATCCAGTTTCAGGCCCCTTACTACAAAAAAGACATTGAGGTGCTGGAGTGGGTTCGGAGAAGGGCAACGAGGCTGGTGAGGGGTCTGGAGAGTAAGCATTATGAGGAGAGGCTGAGGGAGCTGGGGCTGTTCAGTCTGGAGAAGAGGAGGCTGAGAGGAGACCTTATCACTCTCTACAACTATCTGAAAGAAGGTTGTAGAGAGGCACGGGTCAGCCTCCCAAGTCACAGGTGATAGGACAAGAGGAAATGGTCTCAAGCTGCACCAGGAGAGGTTCAGATTGAATATTAGGACAAATATTTACACTAAATGGGTTATTAAGCATTTGAATGGGCTGCCCAGGGAAGTGGTTGAGGCACCATCCTTGGAGGTATTTAAAATATGTGTAGACATAGTGCTCAGTGACATGGTTTAGTGATGGGTTGCTGATTTTTATCGGAGTTAGGTTGATGGTTGCACTAGATGATCTCAAAGGTGCCTTAGAAATTAGACAATTCTATGAAAAAGGTTCAGTACAAAGCCCTGTATGAACATTCATAATCAAGATGAATTATGTAAATACAATCTCTGCTTTAATTAAGCAGATTACCTCACACCTGCCTTAACACAACTTAAATTACTTGTGTTCAGAGCACCTTCATATTTATGTCATTGTATGCAGAGCTAATCACACTCATACTAAATATTTTATACTCCTCAGGCTCTTGTGTGATTCACAGTGGAGTAATCTACTTTTACCAGGAAGAAATCTCACTAGAACATCAACTCAAGGAGTAAAAATGTTTATGATAGCAGAGGCCTCACATTTAAATAAATGAAAGCATTCATAAGACCAGGCTTTTAATTTTACAGATAAAAATCAAGCTAAATTTTAAGTTTGCTCATCTGAGATCATAGGCATTCAGTCTTCTTCTGTGAAAGCTCATCTATAGTGCAAACCCACTTGCATTCCTTTAATCACAGCGGGGTAACTTCACAGGTCCCTAATACCCTCTCGGTAAAGAGTTTTGCCTTACACCTTCATGGTTTTTTATTAATACTGTATCTAGTCTAATTTAGGAATGTCCACTAGCTCTACAGTGAAACAGATCTCAATCCCTGGGCATTTTTCCACATAATATTCCTAAATTTCAATAGTGTGATTAGTGTTGCTAACTAACTCGTCAGATTTAAATCAGTCCAGATATTCAGAGATACCTGATTCATCCATTTTTATCACTGTATATGCCACACGTATGAAAATGTAAATACATGTGTGCCTAGAAATTGTACAAATGTATAAGCTATATGAAGAATTGCTTATATATATGGATATTTGTTTATTTATACAAATTTCTTTTTAAGGGGTTGGTATGGAACTTTATATAGGGGTGGGCCCTGGATCTGACCTCAAGCAACTGCCTAATTCTTTCCTGTATCTCAAGAAACGATCAGCTAAACCTAATTTATTCCACTACATCTTTGAAAAGGGAGTGGCCCCACTATCCTGAAGACAGAAGGTGGTAAGATTCCTAGCAGTACTTCAGAAGCGTCATCAGTTAAGCAGCCTGAGGATCAAATAAACATGATAGTCATCAACTGGAAATAAACAGGGAGTTGAATTTCTGACACGCGCTATCTTTCTTGGC
Source organism: Thinocorus orbignyianus (assembly GCA_013400375.1). Classification (NCBI taxonomy): domain Eukaryota; kingdom Metazoa; phylum Chordata; class Aves; order Ciconiiformes; family Thinocoridae; genus Thinocorus; species Thinocorus orbignyianus. The sequence goes on from VXBW01002935.1 coordinate 8,258, forward strand.
TGCTGATGGGCCATCCAAGACTAAAATGACTTTGCTTTATAGTTTTGGATAAAAGATAGCTGAAGCTCATGGGACACATCAGATGATAAAAGCAGAGATGGACTATCCACTCCCAAATGAGAAAATAAGTACACAGAGAAAAGTTACATCTGATTAAAAGCATGGGCACAGAAAGATACCTTTCTCCAACCATGGACACCATCTATCTAACACAATTGCCTTCAAAATTAAGGAACAGAAAAAAAAACCACAATTTTGAGTTACGTTTGGTTTATAACCAGGAAACTAGCTCCTTCATAGAAAAATTAAGGCCAGGTCAGTCTTCTCCATCTTAGACTTCTGGACTTATTTTTTTTCTGCCAATGTGTAAAACTGTTTACTTGTCATTATATAATTCAAACATAACTATTTCAGTCTGACTGATTTAGTCCTGTCAGTCAAAATCACTTGGAATTTAAACCCTTGGCCATCCTTAGTGCTTGTAGCCAGATTCAAGTTGCTTGCACACATAGTAAACATCTTCTCTGTTCTTGGTACAAGACATTAATGGTAGCACTAAGTAGTGTCCAGCCTAGGGTAGGACTTCGATATATCCCTACAGTTTGACAGCAAGCCATTGACACGATTCTTCTGAGCTTTATTTTTGCACCTCAGCTGTGCAGCCACCTTACAGTGGGATCATCTAGATCCCCAGCTTCTGTGTGAAACTGTCATGTGAAATGGTGCCTGAAGCCTTTCAGTGGTCAAAATAAATCATATCTGCTGCTCCTCCTTTATCCATCAGCTTCTTACCTCATCATAAAGGGAAATAATTGAGTTTGACAGGATCTGCAATGGACAAATCCACGAGGGCTGTTATTTTGTATCTTGCTTTCAATTAGGTTGCTTGTTAAGGCACTTCTACAGGAATTTAAGTTAGGCTAAATTGTATCTAGTTTCCTGGTCTACTTCCTTCCTCCTGGTTTTCAAGGATTAGTGTTATTTTTGCCCTTTTACAGTCTTTTGGAACATCACCCATTCTGCATGAGTTCTCAGATAGAAATGCTAATGCCTTTGAGATGGTCTCATTCAGTTTGCTGAATCTCCTACTGTGTATTTTACTTGGCTGAACGGATTTGAAAACGACTCATAAGTCTTTTCCCACTTCTTTTTCTCATATTCCGATGATGATTCTTACCTCAATTTCCATATGTGTTAATTATGTTAACCAATTAGACTATTTAGTGAAAAATGAAAAAAAGAAAAGACATTAAACACTTCAGATTTCTCAGGATATTTCACTATTGGATATCCTTTCCTGTTGTGTAGAGATCTTTCTTTGCTCTTCTAAATACCAGTAGGCTGTCAGAATATTTTATGTCTCCTAATAATTGTTTCTTATTTTATACTTTTGTGATTGTGTCTCTGCAGGTTCAGGTGATTCTTTTGTATCCCTACAATCTTCTGAGTGATTCCTTCTGGTGTTTGAGGTTACTGAAAGTTCATATCCCAGTTAAAGTCATTGTTTAGTAAAATTCCTACCCTTTCGCACAGTGTTTTACATTTGTGACCTGAATGTGGCTTTTAAGAATCTATCAGACTTTGGGGTCTTTCTTCCTTTAAATCCACTTTCCATGTGTTCTAAACTATCAGTTCTCTAAGTTCACTGAAGCTTGCTTTCCTAAAGTCAATGAATATAAGTAATTTTCTCCATCTTGTCCTCCTCAGAACATCACCCATGGGCAATGAAGACAAAGTCATGCTGCTTACAAGTCTGCAGCAGCATGTTTTTATCTAATTTATCTATACCCATCCGGGCTGTTATCAATAGATAGAGGCACTGAAGGGAACGCCAGCTGAGATTTCTCTTTTGCTCCAAGAGCTATGTAGGCACTTACCTGCCTGGGGTCTCTCCTGGCAGCATCCTTACAGCCTATGACCCATGGTAATCACAGTCACATCGGTGTCATAACCTTTTCCTTAGCTTCACAGGTTCTGTCTCCTGGAAGGCAACACACTTCGTAGCTGTTAAATCAACTTAGTAAATGGATACCTTCAGTATCGTCAAAAGTGTGTCACTGAATACCCCCAATAGTTTTCCTCTTGAAAGTAATAAGCATTAACTTTTAAACCTTTAGGACTTGCAGCTCCTCAGCATTCATGATTGAGGCTAGTTCTTCACTCATTCACAAGGCAGTGGATTGGTTTTTGATCTAGGAAAATGCCTAATCGGTTGCAGGGATATACAGAGAGAAACAGCAGCCAGTGTCCATTCCAAAATCATCCCAGTCTGCCTATCCTTGTCAGGAATGCTCCTGTCCCTTCTATTCCTTTCTGTATTCTCCACCGTGGGATGTTTCCACTGATCAAGGCTTCACAATAGCAGATGCACCTTCATCACCATTCCTAGGAGAGGCTGCAAGCAGATGCATTCACCCTGGCTTCAAGTCCTGAAAATCAAGGCCAGGACCTTGGGTAAATGAATTAATCTGCCTTCCCATCACTATTATTCTGTGGTTCCTGCACATTATCTTCTCCCTTCTTCCTTGCAAAAGCACTATTTCCTGCTTAGTTTGAAAAATTTTACCTACCTGACTGCTCCATTCCATTCTTAATCACATTTATTCTCTTCATTTTATCTGATGCACATAAATGTACTCAAAATCCCAAATGGGATATAATTTTCCTGTAATGTTATGATTGTAACCACTCATGGCACATGATTTATTCAAAAACTCTTACCTCAGGCTCATGCCTCTTTTTCCTAGCTGATCAAAACTAGCCCTTGATTAGTTTTTAAGTGACTTTTTTTCCCCAGAATGGTGGTATGACCTACACATATTCAGATATTCAGCTGATGTTCATCAATCTGATTTCTTTAAATTCCCTATTTTCGGAGTACTATCTTGTTAATATCACTAGCAAACCCACAAAGAGCTCTCAGGATGACCACATAAATACTCAGTCCAAAGACTTTTGTAGTTAGATTTTTGCATTATATACATCCATGGCTTTTTCCATACCTAATGCATTTCTGATAGATTATATACATTTAAATATTGTTAACAGAAATTAATGTTTAAAAATCCCACATTAAAAAGTAGTATTTCTTGATTATAAGAATGGAAATATGTTTTTATAGAATTTATTTGTCCAACTTCTTTCATTAGCTTTCTCAGTTGGCAACTCCAACCCAAAGTATGCTTTTTTTCTCTACCATATTTTAAAGGATCTTACCTCTCTTATGGTCACAGTCATCCATGATCTTTTCACAAATCCAAGCCACTCTCATAAATTATTTTGTGCTATTCCACAATTATTTCACTTGGGTTTACACATCTTACTATGCTATCCAGGCCCATATTCCCAAAGCTGTCGAGTTATCAGTCTTAAATAGTAGATCTTAAATAGCCTTATTACAATATTTTTCTTTCCTCTGTGCTGTTGCAATATACTGTCATCTGAAAACGTAGTTGAAAGAAGCAAAAAAGAAGATACAAACCAGCAGTTGTTCTAGAGGAAGCACAAAATAAAATTAGACAGAGAATTAAGAATGAACATGTGAAAGATAAAAATATTCAAAAGACAGATTTCTTTTCTCACAAGGCTCAACTCTTATTGCATCTGCATTAATACGCCTACACAGTCACAGCTTGTAAGCTGTATACACATGAGCAATATTGACACCAGAAAGTGATCAGATACTTCTTGATAACTTGTTAAGAAATGTTAAGAAAAGGAAAATTAGAAAAAAATATTAGGAAAGGACAGAAACAAAGAAAGTGAAATATTTCAAAGCTTGTAACTTTTGAATGTTTATCTTTTATATAGTTCCATGGGAAATGACAGTAAGCTCCCTCAGAAGGTCATGCAAATTCAAAAGGTGCCTAAATATTTTTTTGTGTTAAGGAAAACACCCATGAAGTAGTAATAAGCTAAGCATATCTGCATTTGCAAGTGTGATTAAGAACAACAGCTGAAACTGAAGAGCAGCAATGAGATGAATGTCATGGAAAGCTCCTCGGTAGCAAATACATCTCGTCCTATTAATTTTATTTGTATTATATAAATAATAAATAAAACAAGCAGCATTAGGCCTAAGGAAATCTCTTAGGTTAGGAAATAAGGTTGCAAGGCAGCCAGGTATAAGCTCCTTCACTTAACACACTAAAATGCTGCAACGTAAAATACTAAAAAAATGTTCTAATGGACAGTAAAGTACACTAGAAGATTCGCTATGAAAAGTTTTTTCCATCTCAAATTTATGTGGGTCAAGGATCTATAAAACAGATTAATTTCCTGGTATTGCCACCCCCATTTCTTTCACCAGTAATTTCTATTATCACTGCAAAACCAAAGTGACTAATAAAGAAACCAGTGACATTTTGGTAGTTATCTGTAATTAAAATGCAGATCTTCTATTCTAACGCTACTAACATTTCCTAAAAAAACCACTCTAATGTGCATGTAAATTTATCTAAGTAAAAATATCTTGCAATTTCCATGTTTGTCTGTAGAAATGAAAAACAGAATTGGAAGTTAATATACTTTTATTAGTTTATGTTCTCATCCTAATCTCATATGAGAATACAGTCCTGATGCAATTCTATCATACAATTAGATTATGCAAGACCAAATGTCTTCTGTTGCATTATTAAAAAAACCTAGTGAATATGTTAACTACCAATGGTTCAATGTGCCACATTTCTGTGAATTGACTTTATAGCTGCATATACAGTCATTTAGAATTTGAAAGTCTAATTATATACCTTTGTAGTAAAAAAAAATAATAAAAACCCCAACACATTGGATATAGAGTTTTTTCAGGCACTTTAACTGCTCGTAATAATTTTGACTTAATTTGGGGTTTTGTTTTTAGAATTCTGCTAGTTATGCACAACAATGTTGTTTTTCTATTATCCATTCAAAAAGCAAAAGTACAGTAGTATGTCAACTTTTCAAAAATTGTGAAGAAACCAAACTACTAATTTTGAAATAAACTAAATCTTTGAAGTTGCAGGACGGAGATACTTAAGTCTTACATATGATACTATTGCAGGCTAGTTCCATTCACAATTAGAGTAGGAAAGTGAAAAATAAGTGTGAACATCTATTTTATTCCCAACATAAAATCAGCATTTCTTAACTTGAATTTATCAAAATATGCACAAGATTTGGTGGAGCTTACTTGGAATGTGAGAAAATATAAAGAATAAGATGAGACTTATCAAAATAGCAGCAACAGAAATTAAAAAACTATTTCCATGTGAAAGTTCAAAAAGATATGTTAATAATAAAATATCCATTTTAGGTTTTATTCCAATCATCTTGTAGAATACTGATTATCAGAAACATGCACAATTAAAAGGTATTAAAAAAGAGGGTGAAATTTCCTTTTTTTGCATAACATTAAGGCTATGTAAGCTTTCTCATCATTCTCATGAATGCAAACTATTTCAAGCAGGTCACATTTTTGTCAGGCTTCACAAAATTCCAAATTAGTTTTATAGCTGTGTAACAGATAACACGTTCAAGTCTTTAAGTATCTTCAAGAATTATAAAAATGTAACAACATAATTTAAAAAGTGAGGAACAATATTTCTTTTCTGTACTGAAATTGCTGTTCTGAAGTTCTCACAGGCACAATTTCTTCTGATTTCCATGTTGCACTAAGCATCTTTTTTTAAAATATGTCTGTCTAGTGACGTAAATAATGAGAAAAATATACTTCACCTTGTGTTTTGAGCTTGTTTTTTTGCTTCCACCTTTCCCTACCAGTGCTGCTGATCACACTCATTCATTGCTGTTCTCAGCCAGAAGTTTTATTCTGTACTTTCACAGTGTCATAGTTTGCCTGTGCTATTGTTTGTATTTTTAATTGTAGGAACTGATCTTGCACACACCAAGGTCATTGGGAGTTTGTACTGGACTGAGTAACAATGGAGCCAGGACTCAGAAAACTAAGCAACAGTTTTGCATTAAAAAATTAAAATGACACTAAACAGTACTCTATTAAACTCATTGGGAGTTGGGGGGGTGGCAGCAAGACATACACAGTCAAAAATAGACTCTGAATGGGGAAATGAGACAAGTCAGAAACAGTGATGGGGAGCAAAAAGAAAAAAAAAATCACGAAGCAAGGAAGAAAAGGAAAAAAGGAAAGTAAGTAGAACTACAGGGAGAAGGAGAAGAAGGAATATAAAGTATTCTATTAAATGAGTTAATACTAAAATTAAGCAAGCTGTTTTATTCAGGCACCTCAACACGAGAGATATCAAGGTGCTGGAGCGAGTGCAGAGGAGGGCAACGAAGCTGGTGAAGGGCCTGGAGAATATATCTTAAGAAGAGCAATTGAAGGAGCTGGGACTGTTTAATTTGAGGAAGAGGAGGCTGAGGGGACACCTCATTGCTTTCTACAACTGCTTGAAAGGACATCAAAAGGACATTGTAGAGAGGCTGTTGCTGGTCTCTTCTCAGAAGTACTGAGCCACAGAACGAGAGGGAATGGCTTCAAGCTGCAACAGGGTAGGTTTAGACTGGACATTAGGAAAAACTTCATCACAGAAAGAGTGGTCAGACACTGGAACAGGCTGCCCAGGGAGGTGGTTGAGTCACCATCCCTGAATGCGTTTAAGAGTTCTTTAGATATAGTGTTGGGGGATACGGTGTAGGGGAGAACTTTGTAGAGTGGGGTTGATGGTTGGACTCCATGATCCCAGGGGTCTTTTCCAACCTGAATGATTCTATGATTCTATGCTTTTATTTATAATCAACTCATTTTTAATTTTTACATCATTTGGTTTAACTGAAATGTGGGAATCCTAAACAAGTACCCTTAATCAGTTCCAACCAATGAAGAAATTTTGAGAAAGAAATTTTTGTCACTGGCTTTTTTTTAAGATGAAATACTGATATTGCTTGCATAAAATGTTCTAATTTGATAATGTTAAGAATTCAAAAAAACCCAAACCTGTCTACTAAATCCATTTTACAATTAAGGCAAAGTTTCTTATCATATGGAATCTACAATTTTCTGGGTTTCTTTTTCCTTTTTTTTTTTTTTTTTTGCTTTAACATTCATATTATTTATGTCATTGTGATCTATGAAGAACTTAAAAAGAACTTGTTAATGCTTCTATTCCGGAAACTATTGATATTGGTAAACAAAGTATTGCCAAAGGCAGCCAAGTTAGCTGTAATGAATAGATCAATCATATGGAATTAAAGTTGAAGAAGGTAGTATTTCCAAACAAAACCTATGATTTTGCCTAGTACAAGGCTGGTTGTATGACCAACGAAAAAGACTACTTTCTAATATCTGGATTAGGAGAGATGTTCTGAATAACTTTTTGATATAACTCTTTGTCATGTTGCAAACCTGCAGAAAAGAAAGAAAAAAAAAAAAAGAACACTTCAGCAAGTTACATCCTTCAGCTGTCAGTTTAAGGCTACATGAAAATATACTTGAATTATAATTTTTTGATTACTTGCACTAGTCCACCTTTGTGGACTTTTAAGAAATCTTCAGAGAACATACCGCTGCTAACATGGATGTTGGTCCATACCTCTATCTTCTGAATAGTCTGAAAAAGCTTTCTTCCTAAGTAGTACCATCTCCCATCTCAGAAGACTATTAGACATGCATAATCACCAATATCCATAAGCAATTCAGTAAGTGGAATACCAGTCTCTCCCCTCCGAGATCCCAGCCAGCCTGCTGCATTCAAAATCCCTCTTGTATTTATTTCTCAGCAGCAGAATGAATCTTGAATCATTTTCTGCCAAGTAGTGCAGCTTTGAAAGAAATGCTTTTTGCCACCATCCTCCTCACATCCTGACAGTGAGGTCACTCTTCAAAAATAGGAGCTCTTGGTTTGAATCAGTGACTCAGTGAACATGAAATCTGAGACAGCAGTACCAGCTAAGGTGGTGAAATCTGAGGATGATTCTTTAAGACATACACGCCCACAACTTTTGCTCAGATATGATGATACTAGCTTCTTAATGACTCACCTTCCTATCTGGTGGTAGACAGATATATGTATATATATACACATGTATATATATATATGGATAATGATATAAACAAGTATTTGCAATCCAACATATTTTATGTATTTCTTGGTGAAGAGATATATTCTCTAAGTAGAAAACTGAAATATATCAATGTAATCTACCATAAAAATATCATAATTTTCTGTATACGACAGTACATTATAAGTCCTATCAGGCCTTTGTAGTAAGATTCAACCCCATTTCAAATCATACCTACCTTTAATTAAAGTAAATACGTCACCCTTTCTCCAACTAAAATTCATCTTATCTTTCTTACCGCAGCCAGTTTGGTTTCTAGCTTATAACATGGATGGGTTTTGACTCTTTAGTTGTTCACTTACGTATTACTCCAAAGCAGCTTTGTATTGCTGTAAGGTCAGTCCTTTTAATCACTACCAGACAAAATGGGAGGTTGTTTCTGATGACTGCAACCGTTCATAGTACACAGCACTTTCCATTTCAAAATGAGTGACTAATGAACAATCCTTTAACAGCATTATATTTCCCCTAAATGTGAGCATATACTTGATAATGACCTTTTGCAGCCTCACTGACGAGGGGAGGATCCTTCCACCCATCTCTTCATTGCAACACTTCATGTTTTATATTTGAAGTAGTTTATTTACCATTCATTTCCCTCAACAGATCTTTTACCCCAGTTCAAGTTCCAACAGCATCCCAAATTGGAAGATGATTGCAGAACCAGGCAGCTCCCAGAAAAGCATAGCAGGAATTTCTCTTAATGACACTGGATTAACACTTGGACCTTTAGAGGTTCTATAAATTAAATATCTCCTACACTCATCTGAAATGGCATATACTTGCTCCTCCTTCTTTAATCAACCTCTTAGATATGACATGTATCCTCAAAACTATAATTAAAAAGTATCATAAGTTGCAAGCAACAAAATAAATATAAATTAGTATCTTGTAAGCAAGAATATGAATGACTGCACATGGATTATAGAAACTGCAATTGTGACAACAAAACTGGTACTGTGACATGTGGCTGGTGGTTATTTCGAAAGCCATGAAGTTTTACCAAATATAAAAAGACAGTACTTAAGCTACAAAGATAAATCCATCTGACTTGAATTTTTCTGTTTCAGATGGCCTTGGATATCATCACAAATCATGGCTTAAAAGACAATAGAGTGATACAATTCAGCCTATACCACTCTTTTGAAACAGAACATGACTTTTACTTGATTTTTAGGAAAAAAAATATAAATTTTGTCTTTTACAGGGAATTCAAGTCTATATGACTCTAGCATAAGAAGACCTTTCTATGCAGTCTGTGCAGGGCACCAAACTTCAGAGAAGAGCAGAATCTAGATACAATTCTGAATTGTAATTTCTAAATGCCTGTTACTTTTTAGTGGTATGCTCCATGGAGTCAGATACACTGGTTCTCATTCTGAAATTCCACATTCTTGCCTCTTATAGTACAGGTCATTAGCTAGTGAGAGGCAAGAATGTGGAATTTCAGAATGAGAACCAGTGTGTCTGACATCATGGAGTATGCCACTAGCTTTCTTTTACACCACTCATTGGTGCAGAAGCCTAAAAGCATCTAAGACCCCTGACTTCAAACAGCTAAAATGTTTATTGCCAACAAACCTTTGCCTGTAACAGCTTTTCCTTGCAAAGCCCATACACCCTTAAGCTCTTTTGTGAGCCTCACATATTACAGTAATCCCATTTTTCCATTTACTCCTTCAGGAACAGTGCCAAAACACCTTCTTTTCTGGAAACCCACTTGTCTAAGGAAATGCATGTTTTGATTTATATCTTATGTTTTATATTTTCTATTTTTATCTTATGTGTTGATGCTGACAATTAATAAGCTGAGGCTGGTTCTTCCACACTCTCAGGGATTATAGAAAGCACATTAAATCTTGGAAGCTTGCAGAGGTTAGCAGGTCTGCCGCCTGTTGCTGTCAGATCTGTTCATCCCAGAAATCAATAAAAGTTTGAAGAACGTGTTTAGCCTGAACACACACGTGCAAGCTTATGAATGAGAAACAGTTCTAATTTAAAACTGTGCCTGCAGATAGATGCCATGAATTATTTTTAGTAGTTATAATAACAACTTGGGCAGAGGCCTAAAAAGCACTTACATACAAACTTGTACATATAAATCCAAAACTGCGATTGTCAAAATCTTCCCTCAGTTTCTGCACGACTGTTTAAACTTTGCAGGTTCCTCACATGTTTTGAGTGTAAATGTGTGCCAAGAAGTGCAACAGTCTTAAAGAGCTAAGTAATTTGACCCAAGTCTGACCATGATCAGCATTTTAGCTCTCTTCTGCCTTCATTCATGACAGGCTCAGTCTCATAGGCAGTGTAGATAGGTGTAGACACTGCACAAAATGCAGGTGTGGCAGTTCCTGTCCTCTGAAATAGGTCAGTGAAAGTGGGTATTAAATCTTACACCAGGGAATAGCTAATTGATAAAAATACCTGCCCAGTGACAAATGATGGGATCAGGTTCTTCACAAAATGAGACAACATTTCTTGTGAAACAATCTGATGGCCATGTGGTTCTCCCAGGAAGAAACTCAATTACCTATTTATGGTGCCATAAACTTCCTGCAATATCTGGTGCTTCTTTGGGAAATGAGATGGAAAGCATCTGCTCTCGAAACAGACCATCCACTGTTTAGGCTGACTCTCTAGAGATACAAATTTTAATTCCTCAGGGAAAAGATGGTATTCAACCCAACCACCTATTTTTTTCCCAACTGCTCCCACATCTGTGTGTGAGAGGGTAACATCTCATGAAACACTGCCACAAGACTAAGGAGTGGCATCACTAACAACTCTCTGCCTCTTCAAGGCCCTTCCATTGCGTTATGAGAAGGGGTTAATTCTATTCACGTGTGTTAGACTCATTCAGGGCAATTGTCATTGATTAGGCCAATGGGGACATTTAACATGCCTGATATACACAGGCGGGGTCCAACCTGCCCAAGCCTACATTTCTATAATGTAGATCGTTTAAATCTAAGAGAAATTAGAGGGATTCTATTACTTCAGTAGAGAGAAAATTGGTCCAGTCAATGGACTCTAGAAAGCTATTAATCTCATCCTAGGGTGGATGCTTACATTTTATCATCTGAACATCTCTCCAGCTCTGGTTAGATACCTATTATATCTATCTCTAGATAGAATATAATTAGATCTAAGACACCTAGTTCATACATAGGCAAGAGCCCTAAAATTAAGAAAGGCTGTGTTAAAAATGCACCTGCATTAAAGTGTATCTGCATTTAAAAATAAGATGGAAAAGAGAGAGCCATGCCCATGAGTGTGGAGTCACATGAGAACAGATTCAGCGTTTCTAGTTGAAGAATATCCTCAGCAGGTGTATAGGTCTACAATGATAGAGGCAGAGTATGGAAGTGGGGAATCAATTGTACCCATTGAGGAAACTCACTAGGTGTAGATCTTGGAATGGAGAATCTTTGATTTCATAGAATTGCATAAGTTAGGAGTCTGGCCCCATTGTGTTTGTTTAACAATTACCTTCTTGGCTTGGAGAATGGCCCCAAATTAGAGGCTAGCCCCTGATTCACCTGACACTGAATTTACTTTGATACGAGTCAGATAAACCCAGAGCTGTTCACCGGCTTTACATCAATGCTTTCCAGCTCTCACCTTCTGTCTGTGAGAAACAGGTTTTCAAGTTTTCCAGAAGATTGCTGGCAACCCTTTTAAGACTTGAAAAACCAGTGAGTGAGTCAAGTTTGGTGTGATGCTAATTAGTAACGATAATTAGTGCTTTATATTGCCTTTTATCTTCAAAGCACTTAAGAAATGCTGACTTAGTGTTAATTTGCACAAGGTCTTCTCTAACCTTGCTAAATATACTAACAATTGAGCAGCTGATTTAAAAAATAAAAAAGACAGAAAGCAAGACCATCTCAGTTTCCAGTTCCTACCATTCCTCTGTAATATTAACAGAGGCATCCAACTCCTGGAATTGGTTCCTGCTATGAACAGAAACTGTTCAGAAGTTCAGACAAAGCTGGATAAATTCCCTAAACTTAAAAAGTGATAAAACTGCCGTGTACACATTTATGTTGTATATACATGGATACATATAATGCATCCACACACTGATTTTTACAACTTCCTTTCTTAGGTGCCTGAATACTCCAGAATACCAGACAAAGCATAAGCACCTTATTCATGGGCACAAATTCCAGTATTTATCAAAGAACCCAACAGCTATATGCTGTAAAACACAATTTATGTTTTACAGATAGCCGCTACTTCACATAGAAGTGAAGCTCTGGAAAGAACCTCAAAGGTCTCTCTTGTGTTCCTAAGGAAGATCAGATTTTATTTTTTAAACCAGAAACAGTTTGACCAATTTGTCCTTCTGGAAGCACTAACAGCAGAGCAAACTTCAAAGCTAGATCAAGAGGAAACTTCCAAAGATGGAAATTTCATTACCTCACTTGGCAATCTGTTTCAGTGCTTAACAATTTTCAACTCAAAGTTTTCTTCCTTATATTCAGTTACAATTCCTGCTATTGCAAGCTGTGGCCAATATCTCTTGTCGCTTCTGCTGTGTACCTCCTGCAAGAGTCTTTCAGGTCAATGAAGACAGCCATTTGATCCCCTTTTTAACTTTCTTTTCTCCAGACCAAGCAAATCCGGGTAACTCAGCCTTATATCTAATATGTTCAAGCCACTCCATCTTAATGATGCTTTCCTGGACTAACTTTCTCCAGTACTGGGATGAGCAAAGCTGAACACAATACACCAGATGTGGCCTTCAGAGTGCCAGGTAAAGGGGAATAAGGACTTTACTCATCTTGCTGGATACATTCTTGTTAATGTATCTCGGTATAAGATTGGCCTTCGCGACCATCAGGGCACTTTGGTGATTTGAATTCGATTTGTTGCTCACCAGCACTTCAAGGTCCTTTTCTGCAATGCTGCTATCTCAGCAGCCTGTATTGCTGCATTTGCCTTTGCTAAAATCCATGAGGTTCCTGTCAGTCCACTTCTCCAGGATATCAAGGTTGCTCCAATTGGCAAGCCTTTCCCTTCAGTATATTGATCAGTGTCGCCCTCTTCCCTCACTGCCCTCCTCTCCCCTTGCCATTTTGGTGTCATTCACAAACTTGCACTGTTAAAAGACTGATCATCCAGATCATTGATGAAAGTATTTAGAATCAATCCAAATACTGGCCCCTGAGGAATACCACTGCTAGTTAGAATTTTAGCTTTGACCACTACCCATTAAATCTGGTATGCCAGTTAGTTTTTCATCCAGTTTATAGACCATCCACTCAGGATCTAGGCTACGTATTTGTTATGGGAGACTACATCAAAAGCCTTACTTAATTCAAGGAAAATGACATACACCACTCCCTCCATCCAATACAAAGAGCCAGTAATATCATAGAAGGCAATCAGTCAACCATACTTGGCCTTAGTAAACCCATGTCCAAACATATTCTTGTCCTTTCCATGCTTGAAAAAGGCTACCATGAGGGCTTTCTCCATAATTTTCTGACAGCCTTAAGAGAAGCTGACTGACCTACAGTTCACTGTATCATTCTTCCTGACCTTTTTGAAATGTATATAACATCTGCTTTCTCCCAGTCATCAGGGACCTCCTTCAGTCACTGCGACCATTCAAAGGTAATAAGGAGTGGCCTCACAGTGATACCAGCAAGCTCTTCAAACTTTCTTCATAGATAAACATTTCTAACCCTCTTCTCATACTTTTGATTTCCTCTTCATTCTTTCTAGTTCATCTAAAGCTTAGAAAAACACAGTGACCAAAACAGGACATGATGTTTCTACTATTGCATATCTCTACACCCTAAAACGAAAAGCAACATTGTGTTGTTGAAAGATGCTGTATTTTTGGTTAATGATAGCTCCCATGTCAGCCAATTGGAGACCATACTGACATCCGATAAGGCAAAACAATGATAATTCTGACTCATAATATAGCACTCGGATTACCAGGCAATGCCCTTTTCTCAGGAGAGATTCAGATTTCTAAGATACTGAGTTTCAGTAGGATCTGATGATTTATAGAATCCATCATGATCAGAATGACACGGTTCAGTGTCCTTGACCAGGAATTTCATGATGCAGAATTATTACAGATGAGCTAAAAAAATAATTCACTTACTATATTAGATTTATCGTATATGTCTGCCCTACCATAAATGTGAAAATATTCTCTATCTTCCCCAAATTAGGTCACAAAAATACTGTAGCAGCTCTGTTTTAATTTTGCTTCTAAAGTTAAACAGTCTGAACTCCAAAGTCTCTCAGTTTCTGAAATATAAATTTTAAATGCTTCAACACGAAACAAAACTATACCAATAATTAATAATAATGACCCTTGGACAATAAAACACACACACAAAAATTAGCATTGACCATCATAATGATTGCTGAAATATGCATTTAAAAATAATTTATTTTGACCTGCAACACTGTGGTGGGTAACCTTGGCTAAGGGCCAAACACCCTCCCAGTTGCGCTCTCAATCCTCCTCAGTGGGACTCGGGGAGGAACTGGGACGCGAGGACTTGTGGGTCAAGGTAGAGACAGGGAGATCACTTACCAGTTACTGTCATGGGCAAACGTAAGTCTACCTGTGGAAAATTTAATTTGTTGGAAATTAAAATAGATTCAGGTAGTTAATCTAAACCTTTCTCAGGCCCAATTTCACTCTCAAAACCTCTACCTTCCCCAGTCCTGAGCAGGGCAGGGGGTATGGTGGGATGGTCAGTACATGGTGGTTTCTCTCTGCTGCTCCTTCCTTCTCACACCTCTCCCCTGATCCAGTGCGGGCTCTCCATGGGCTGCAGTTCTTGGGAATATCCACCTGCTCCACCACAGTCCCCTCCCATAGCTGAAGGGGAATCTCTGCTCCAGCGCCTGGAGCACCTCCTCCCCTCCTATGACCTTGGTGTTCCCTCTATGGTTTCTCACTCTTTTTGGTTTCTTCTCCACTCTCACTTGTGTTTTTTTGCCTTTTCTTAAACATGTTTTCCCTGAGGCACCACAACCATAGCTAATGGGCTCAGCTGTGCACGGTGGTGGATCTGTTGGAGCTGGCTGGAACCAGCTCTGTCTGACACCGGGCTTCCTCTCACAGAGGCCACACCTGTGATCCCCCCTGCACTGATATGTTGCCATGGACATCCAACACAAACTTGTACACATTCTTTTAGAAGGAACATTTGATCCCGTCCTATCACTCAGCAGGTGCCTACTTCAGATGTTCATCTGACCATCCAGTTAAAATAGAATTTCAGTTTCTCTCAGATACATACTATCAATGACAATATATCCAATCAATTCTTTGACATGGTCTTCATACAAGACAGCTAAACAAGTTAGCTGTTACAATCTTCAGGAGGGGCCTAAAAAGGTCATCCAGTCTAACCTTTCATGGGAAAGGGAGCATAAATGAAATTTTCTAGCACTCTGTCCAATTGCATCTTGAAAAGTGTTAAATTTGGGGAATTAGGTTTTGACTATTTATTAGTTAGAAAGTGTTTCACGAGCACTTCTGAAGAAATTTCAGTATTTTGACAGTTATTTTTAGTATGACCTACATTGTGTTGTACCAGGCTTCATACTGATGTCAGATATTAATAATTTTAAGTTTATTTTTAAATAATTAATTTGGAAATGTACTACTGATTGCAAACAAAAATGAAATTCAAACAGACCTTCATATTCACTAAAATGATCCTTAGAAAATCTCTTTAAGATATAGAAGCAAACTCTACAGTGTACATTCCTCCAACCTTCTATCTTCATACAGTTTCTAAGGCAGTCATATAAGAAACAATCTGTATCATATTTTGTATGATGTTGAAGTAGAGACCTACGAGACCTACGCTGTTTATCTAGTCTTCCATTTGCAGATGAGATAAACTCAATAAAGAGCTGCCATCTGAAGCACTGTCTGCACATTTGGAACATCCTAGGTCTGTATCTTCCATAATCAAATAAAAGCCCATGTAGAATTTTAAAAATCATCTAAATAGTTAAAATTCTTTGAAAAATCTCAAAATGTAATTCTACATAGTCTCTCCAAGATACGTTATTGTATCTGACCTGCAGTATCACGTTATTAGAAATTAGCAAAAACTGGGATATTCAACAGCAAATGGGCAAATCCTTTCATATATCCAAAACATAAAACTAGAATCTCTAAACTACAGGTAGGTCAGTTTCTGAGACAGCTTAGGTCAATGAAAATAGTTAAGCTTTCAAAAACAAAGGTGTTTTTTTGGTTGTGTGCTTTTTGTTGGGAGAGGGGGTTGGTAGGGTATTTTTCATTTCTACTAAATAATTTTCAGCCATAGGTTTACAGCGGGAAGGTTTGGGAGCAGAAACAATGATCTGTATAGCCACTGAGTTGACAACGTACACATCCCCTTTCCTATACAGCACCAAAGTGTCTCTCTGGCTTCACCAAAGCTGAAAAATATTAAAAAAACCTCAACATATTGCCATGCAGCTGCCAACGTATTTGGGGCATACACCCATACCCTAGTCCTCTCTGGGTCACAGGGTTGTTTCATTACTTTGACATGACGCAGAAACATGCCTGATGAGTAAAATGGAGAGTGGCTGAGTTCCCACTTAGACGATGGATGCCTCTGCCCTGCTACGTTGCTCTTTTTCTAAGTCATTTTCTCCTGAGCTCCAGATGAACTATCTTTACCGGTAAACTGATTTATTCTCTGTGTTTTTTTATTTCTAAACAATGAGTCACAGTGGAACCTGAAAAATTAATAGATATTTTGTGCTGCTTCATTATTCACAGCTGTGCTTGGCCTTAATGTTTAGAATAGTTAGTAATACTGTTTTCTTTGCTTGCAACATAACTTTCACTGTATGAAAACAAATACATTACTATTACTATTCCTGGAAGCCTTTCCTGGCAGGGATTGAAGGCAAGAGTCACAGGTAAGCAATAAAAAATTGCATCTTTTCCAGCCACAGGAGGGATTCCATTTTTTTTGCTCTCTGAAAAAAAAGTCAATACATTATCACCATAGCAATGCTCGCTCTGAGCTTAACAGTTTCTGTGAGGAGAGGAAATGCATGCAGCGGTTTGTCGTGTATGAAAAATTACTTCAGATGGGTCCCCTAAGAAATATAGCACCCAATGCTGCATCTCTTCTTTGCTCCTCATGATACTAACAAGAGAATAGCAGAATTTGGAAACTTGCCAGGCTACTAAAATTCACTGAATTCTTGTGCATTATTTAAATACCTAAATGCTATGAGTGATAACTTTTTCTTTCTCCCTTCATATATTTAATTTCTCCTTTAACATAGACAGTGGATATTCCTCAGACAATGAATTCACTGAAGAACCTATTATTTAGGAATTTCTGTGGTTTTTTGTACTGAACGGGAAAGAGATGAAGGTTATTTTAGCAAAGACAGAGAGACATTTCCTTCATTCCACTACCATCCCCTGGCTCCAAAATGGCAAAGACCTAACATTTTACCTAGGAACAAGTCTGCATTTTGTGCTCTTGGAACTATGGAAAGCAAAAACCCTTACCAAAAGCAGCATTCCTTAAGGAAATTTTCTGGAAAAAAACCCAAAAACAACAACCTGCTCACTGCAATCTTTAGATGTTCTGCTTAATTAAAACTCACTGGAATCTAGGGCACACAACGTGTGTGAATAAAATTGGACTGTAATTAAGAAATGTTTTCAACAAACGCCCCATTCCCATTGTACATGATTATATGGACTGCAAAAATACCCTGAAAACATGGTCCTGTTATCTGTTAACATCGTAGCATTGTCAGTGTTGTCTTTTCTAGTTATGAAACAACAATTTTCTTCATAACTCTTGACAAGTCATATAAAACAGATATTACTCACTGATAATCCCAATCTTCTAACTCTTTTGGACCCAAGTTACTGAGCTCTGGGCACAATCTACAGCTTCAAACTGCATATAAAAGTTGAAAAGGTTGTGATATTTTGTGACATGTTGCTTTTCACTGTAATAGTAAATTTTATGTGCAGGAAGCCCAGATCTTTTGGGTCTCTGAGAGTGTATGTCTACTTCCCATAGACACTGAGATCCATCAAAGTTCTCCCCTTTTTCCACCCAAGATGTGAGACAAACAGAAAGGTATCAAGAGACTTTCACAACAAGGGAAACGATACATGAGAGAATTTAGAGGCATAGGCAATATATGCAAAACTCAAAGATAATTTTTTAGTTAGCTAAATCATTTCCATAGGTTTAATATCTTCCAGGAATAATTTGGAAAAAAATAATATCCACAAACTGCCAGTTCTATTAAAAAGAGATACAGTATCTCTTTATAGTATCTTTCATCAGTGAAACCCTCATTAAGGAAAATACAAAAACTATGCTGGGACTTGGACTGTAGTATTCTGGCATAAAAATGGGTGCCTTACACCCTACGCATCAAAATTAACTACCCTTCTGCTATTTTTACATGGCTCTTAAAAAGAAATTTCTCTGTAATTTTGAAGAGAAACTCCATATCCAGTCTTTTGATATATTCTCCCGGGAAGTTTTGGTTTACAGCCCTTTCAGCTAGAGGAGGTAATAGGATATAAGTCTCTTATTTCCTTGGCAACTGTGCTAACTATTAGGTTATTCTATGAAAGAAAAGAGTGAGCCCAGCTGAGTTCTCTAAGGAAGAGACTGTTGGTGCTTACTTCCAAGTAAAAGCTTTCTCAGGCACTCTGCACTGCCCTGTGACTGTCTGCTAAACACATTTTGCTGCAAGTGGATAAGATGATAAGATGATAGAAACCATAAAAGACGCCACAACTTATATATAATGTATTTGGCCTGGTCACTAACAGAAGAGCATTTAACACCGCTGATAACAGCATTCAAATAAATATATTTAAACAATAACTTGGCCCATACTGTTAACCTAAAAATGGGCCAGGAAGCCAAGGGCAAATGGCACCCACGACCTCGAATCTGCACTGCTTAGGGCTGGCGCCTGGATGAACAGATATGTCTTGGATGGAGGTAATCCAACACAGACACAATGAATGATCTAAGATTTAAGTAGTGTGCTCAAGATCACCCTGTGGCCCTCTTTTATTTCAACACAGATGTACAAGAACACAGATAAGTTAGAGCTCATGTTTCCTCAAAGTTTTCATTCAAAATCTTATAAAGGCTTAAAATTTTTTTTTTTAATAAGAGTTAAAGTTAGAAATTTCTTACATTACTTTAATCCCTGTCTTTTTTTTTTTTAAATTTTACTTTTAAACCAGCAGTCTCACCTGGAATAAACCCAGAGTATTCTGGTTCATAAAAGGGCTCCACAGTCAAAAGACAACCTTGTAACTGAATACAGCTACACCAAGGACAGCATCAGTTCAAATGTTCCCACAATGATAAGATATAAATGCAGTTTTCAACCTGTTCTACTTTTGGAAGTTTAGCCATTTTTCAGTAGCATATAGAACAATTTAAGCTCACTGACAGAAAAATCATCATGCTTTTCTTAAATACTTAGGTGGTGATGTTTGTTTTTTTTTTTCTTTAGAAGGAATTTACAGTCTCTGGAAGGCTAGGTATCACAGATTAAAACTCGTTATGCTGGACAAGCATCTTGTCCTGCAGTCCTTTCGCATGCACAATTTTCACTTGCCTTTCTTTTTCTTTTAAATGAGAGTTCTGCATGATGCGCGTTTTGGGTTCAGTTGATCTCCCATTTCCTAATTATTTTTTTTTTTATGGAGAGGGTCCCTCCTCATAACTTGTTTCCAGATGGTGGCTGAATTTCTCTCTTATTTCCACGGGAAACACTTTCCCAAAATCCATAACAGGAAAGCCAACCGACAGATGTGTATAAGATAAAAGCATTCTTCTCTCACAAACATAGCAAATTAAAATTATACAGGAATCTATATTCACCTAGCTTCACTCCACCTTTAAAATATTCTATCTTGCATTTGATTTATTGTCAAGGTAACATAAAATTACAATTACATTTATCCTGAAAAGCAACTGAATAATGAGTCAATATGAACTACACTGAACTACCCCATGATATTTATTCCATCATTTTCACTAGCTTTAAATCTAATACAGTCTTCAGCATAACAATCTCTTCCCAGTCTTCTTTTAAGAGGAAAAGCTGAGATTTTTCTATGCTTAAGGCATGTCACTTTCATGGGGGAAAAAATGTAATAGGCATAATAGAACACAAAATCTACCAACAGTTGTTTAAGGGAACAAAGCTATAAAGAAATTTTTAAAATATGAACAGTTCTTCAAAAAAAAATAAAATAAAAAGGTGACAGTGGTTCCTTATTTGTCTTTCTGGGAATTACCAGGGAATCCAGTCATTAAGGAAGATACACTCAGCAGCACTGAGGTAATGGATCCTAAAGGGAAACAGGAAAGGGACAAACTCCAAAGAACTTACTATCCTGAGAAATTTGTCCTAAATAAGTTTATCTCCTAATGAACAAGGGAAACATCTTTTAAGGAATTCTTCTTTACCTGAACATGTAGGACATTTTTATTGTCCTTTTAAATCATGCTCAGACTTTGTTTTAAAATGTATTACTGACTTCTAAAAGTCCTTGAAAAGTTATTTGATTTCTGGAGTTTAGACCAAATCAGAAGTACAGCGTCAACATTTGACTCCTCGCTACAGAAAGAAGAGTCACGTACCAGGCTTCAGCCTGTAATCTACACATATCCTCTGAATTAAATATCCAAGTTTAGGATCAGCTTCTGAATAGAGGGGAGGCTAAGCTCAAACCACAGACTGGACTTGAAAGGTGCTTGCTTTCACAGACATTGACATCAACCACCCTGTTGTTTCCTATTTACATTCTTATGAAGAAACCATTATTCAGTCCCAGCTCTGTGGTATTAATTCTGCCTTCCAAGTGGGGCACACAGAATAAATGCATTGCACAACAGTAGTTTTAGTAACTTCCTTTCATCTCTTTGCTCTTAATGTTACACGTAGAGCCCAAACCATTCCTTGCCCTCCTGTTCGAAATGCCCATGTAGTCTGACAGCTGTCTCTAACTGTATGTGCAATTTTATGCCCAGTACTTGGTATGCTTCCAGTAACAGTCCTAACACCACCTATTAATCTGGTCATTAATGTCCTAATTGCATTTTGTCATTTCAGGAGAGGGAGAGGTTGTTTTGGATGAGAGTTTACATCTTCTTCAGTAAAAAAATATTTTACCAAATTTGTTCCCATTTAACGCCTAAACACTCCTTCAGCAAATATTCTTCCTTGGGAGCAGCTTCTGACTCATAAATAGATCAGGTGCCCTTCTCCATTAACCTCCTGGGATAACATGTGCTGTCTCTAAAGTGACTGTGTGTAAGACAACTCATTTGGAAAGCTATATACAGCTGTGGACAGGACAGCGTTTCAAAGGTTCTCCAAGACTTTGTTGCAGACTTCCCTCTATATTAATCCCTGAAACTGTCATGGTCAGTCAAAGAAGGAATGAGCATGTAAATAAAATGTAAATAATTTCTTTTATCAAGAGACTAGTTTTGTACTTTTCAAGCCTTTCAGCAGGATCTCCCTTAAGATATGAGTAGAATTGAAAAGTCCAGCAGAATTATTTCAACTTTACCCCTGAGCTGAGCTTCATGGTGTTTGTCCGGGTTAGAGAGCAATGCATCTGATTGCCAGTTGGTTTCCAGCACTTGCAAGATGCGTGACTCACTGAGCGTCCTGACTCAGCAGGCAAAGTAGAAATGGGACATACATCCACGTGACCAAACTCAGCCCGGGGTTTCGTGGGGCTACTGAGTGAGAAGTCAGTGGTTCCCTTTCTTCTTTGCATTCCTGGACAGCTGTTGCACAACTAGAGCTGTGGTGAAATGATCAGATTGACCTTCTCAGCCTGCTAAGTGGAATGAAGATATTGAGTAAACTGTGTTCAGAGCACTAAATCCCACCACTGAGTAGTGCTGAGAAGAGTAGTTTCAGACAGCCCTAGGCAGAGTCTCAGAAAGTCTGTGTTAAATTTGCATAGGACTAGATAAAGGAATTCCCCACAAAGGACTGTCATGAGATCATCAGTATCCAAATAGTCTAACCTTTCATTTTTTAACTGACCAAAATTCATTAAAATAGTCTGCTCTGGGACTTCATAGGCAACTTGTGTTTTTCTTTCAACTACAGAGCACCCTGCAGAGCATACAAGTTCATAAGTCAAATTACATTATTAAGGCCTCTTACCTTACACTATGTTATCATCTGGGATGATAGCTCCAGGGAGAATCACTTGAAGCACAGTTAGCCCAATGCCAGCAACTCATAGGTTTCTGTTTCCCCATCTCTGACATATTCTGAATGATCTGCTGGGTCCAGAAAGCATTTCAAGGGACTGTTTCCGCTTTGTGACAGAAATCTGCTGTGTCAGCCCGCTACTTTGAGACCCATCCTGAATGTGTATTCATTTCAATTGCCAACACAGGCCTGATTCCGTCGCCTGAACAAAGGCACTAAAGGCACCTCCCTGCCTCCATCTGCCACTGAAGAAAGGTGCAGGTCTCTCACAGGACTTACAGAATCATAGAATCATAGAATGGTTAGACTTGGAAGGGACCTTAAAAGATCCTCGAGTGCCAGCCCCCCTACTGTGGGCAGGGACGCCTCCCATCAGAACAGGTTTCCTGAGTGTCATAACCCACTGGTCCTCTGTACAGGATATCAAAAGACATTCTGAATTCTCCAGAGGATCTCAGATGACACTTATCAGTTATGTTTGGGTGATGTGTTTCTGCCATAAGACCAGAGCTAGATAATTTCACTCCTAGCAAAGGCTGTCAGTTCTTTCAGTACTTTTTGCAGTGGAAGGGCCGTTCTCCAGTCAGATCTTGAGCCAGCAGTATCTCAGGCTGTCACTTAAAACATCTAAATGAATATTAAAGATGAAACCACGACAAAATCCTAGCAAATATGTTATCAGTATAAAGAAGAATATGTAGATTCAACTACATTCATTGTTTTATGATTTTGCTGTTTCCTCTCATGTTTCTTTCAGAGGGGACACAGTTAGATGAACTCATCCCCTCCCTTCCAAATGGGGAGATTCAGGCACAAAAAATAGTGCTGAGGAGAATCTGGTCTTTACAACTCTATACAGGACTACAGAATCTAGATCATAGGGCTCTCTAGTGATGTAGCTGAATCCAGTTTATATAAGGTGTGAGAAATGGTATCCAGTTGCAACAATTATGGTGTGCTTCAGCAACAATCCTCCATGTGTATAATCTGTTTTGGAACACAGAGTCATCATGCAGATTTCCTCATCAACTCAAACTCTTATTGAAAGACAGGAAGAAACCTTCTTTCACGGGAAATATTCCAGCAAGATGACTTTTGTTGTGATATCAATTAAAAGGCAGCCTCATTTATCATAACAAAATTTTATCTTTTTACTGTTGAAATATGAAGATCCTGTAGTCTGAATGACACCAGAATCAGTCTGTGGATTTACCCAATCAAATACCAGGCTTGTAATTTAGGTCATCATAGCCTCCATTTAAAAACATGGGAGAAGAGATAGAAGACTCAGGCACATCCTCATGTACTCTCAATAGCACCTCCAGATGGCAAACTAGCCCACCTATCGTCTGAGTCACCCACTGTTGAAAATCAAAGGCAATTACATGCCTGATACTGGAACTTCAGCTATTTGCCTAAAATTAGTGTGGAAAAATCTGCACTCTAAAATTTTTCAATGTACTGGCTGATTAAACTACTGTTGACTCTTACAGAATGAACAGCAATTTGCAGAGCAGAAAGCAGAACTAGAAAACCCCCAAAATATATTCTATATCTATAATCTATTTCTATATCTATATTCTACATCTATATATATTTGCATAAGCAAACCAAATAGTCAGATGAAGCACTATTCAAGTTCAGCAGTCCTAAAAAAGTTTTCCATTCTTTTCATCACCACCAATCAGATCCCAAAGGATATTTTTAACAAAATTGCCTTAGATTTTGCCCAAAGCAGTTAAACTAATCCAGTTTGCAAGTAATTTTATCAGACTGACTGGTTGATCTCTCTCTAATTTGTTAATAATTGTAACATTTTACTAATCCATTTCTCTGTCTCTTCTTATTCATTGTTGCTTGTTGACTGTATTTGTTTCTTATTATCTCCTGATAAATTATGTGGCAAGGCATGTTTTCAAGGTTTCTAGAAAAAGTTCTTGCATGCTAGTATTTGCGAGCTTTAGCTGTATGGTTGATACCCAAATAAATCACTTCCTGTTTCATAAACAAACAAGAGGGGGAAAGGGAGTATGATGAAGGCTTGGTCTCCATAAAACCATAGAATGGTTTGAGTTGGAAGGGACCTTAAAGACCATCAAGTTCCAATCCCCCTGCCATGGGCAGGGACACCTCCCACTCGACCCAGGTTGCTCAAAGTCCCATCCAGCCTGGCCTTGAATACTTCCCAGGGATGGTGCATCCACAACCTCTCTGGGCAACCTGTTCCAGTGCCTCACCACCCTCACAGGAAAGAATTTCTTCCTGATATCTCATCTAAATCTCCCCTCTTTCAGTTTAAAACCATTGCCCCTTGCCCTATCACTACACTTCCTGACAAAGAGTCCCTCCCCATCTTTCCTGTAAGCCCTATTCAAGTACTGGGCATGAAGCTGGCATGAAGCTGGTGTCTGCAGATGAACCTAGACCTTGAGATATGCCCTCACCTTCCACAGTTCAGATTGCCCTAAGTGCTACTACTATAGCAGAAAAGAGTCAAATAAGACAATAAAGAGTATCAATTTGTTTTTCTTATGAGGCTTCCTGTGACCTGCTTTTCCAAATTGTAGTAATGGCTGACCCATTTCTTCCCAGAACCAATATTTAAAACTCTAACATTTTGGCTCTCAGTTCAGATTTTGACTAGACAAGGCTCAGCCAACACTTGTTTCTTTTGCTACATTTATCCTAGGCTAGTCACTTTAGAGTTATTAAAGGAAGTTATAGGTTTAATTCAGTAGAAACCAAGAATCAAGGTTAAATTTATTTAATTACTAGAGTCAAAAAGCTCCAGCCTGGTTGCCTGTTTATCTCTAAATTGACCTGACAGAAAGCATAGCCTCATGTTCATAAAAAATTATGGGGAAAACTTCAAAGAAATACGTTTCTTTTCTCATCATACCTTTTATATATCCTAAACTACACAACATATTAATTTCCAAAGCCTTTCTAAAACATTACCTACTACTAGCTATGATCATCTAAACTGAATTTATATTAGCTTCTATTACCAAATTGCCATAGCTAAGTTACTAATATAACAACTTTGAACTCGCATGCTTTCAAAAACAGATTACTAAGCATCCAAGACATTTCATCTTCCTAAAGATATAGCTTTCCTTTCCTTACTTGACATCAACTAAGATTTTGAAATGGTAACTAGAGTCCTTCTACTGGTAAACAAACTTCTGTTTATCAACATTCTTCATCACTTCTCTTTATCAACAGGCTTCAGTTAATTTTATGCAAATAAAGCAAACTTCTTAAACAAATTTTTCCCCTCACTGCATTTCTGGAAAGTCAAATATACTTACTAGCTTCATCATTGATTTTATACAGAGCTGGTCAGAAAGTCTTAAATCTTTAAGAGCTATTCCTGGGCTGTTCTTTAATATCCCTAAGAGAGGGATCACCTTATCTTCACATGTATCTAGAAGTTTCAGGGGGCTATGTGGCCTTTGGCCTCAGCAAAAACATGTTAACTGAGGTTCAGACAAGAACAAATTAAGTCTTGGTTTTCTATTTTTCTCAGAACATGGCAGAAGTAAAATTCTGGAAATTCACAAGGCAAAAAAGATCTAAGAAAAACAAAACTATAAATTGTAGAAGCACAGAAAACTTGCTGCTGAATGTCCTAAAACTGGGACAAGTTAAGGGACCAGTCAACCCAACAACTTAAAGCAGCAGCCGAAAGCATTTCCAATATAATAAAAAAAAATGGTTTGCAAGGGAAAACTAATAAGATGAGCTGAAGCTAGGAGCTTTCTAATAATTAAATCTGAGGACTACACTGGGATATAGCTTCAGCTAAAGGTGAACTGGTATGGAAAATAAAATTACAGTAGCTGGTTAGCAAGATTCTTGAACAGTGAAATACAACTTTTTCTATTGTGGACGCCAAGGAATGAAGTTGGTCAGGCTTGCTGGAAGACCTTTGGCTGAAATGACTGAGCAAGAGTTTAAGGTCTAAAAAGAAATAAATATATTTTGATTTTACTTGCTCTTACAACAGAACAAAGCTATAGTCAAAGGTAAATTCCTCACCTGTAATCAAGTAAATGGGTGCCTAGCAGCAGAAATCAAAAGCATGTCTCCCCTCATCCCATTCTAGAAAGAATTGCACCATGAGCCATATCTGCTTTCATATTTTGCTACTTTGCATTGCATCAAGATGAGCAAAGGAACTGGAAAAGCATCATAAGTGCCTGATTAAAAGATGTCTAAAGTTTTTAGGTACTATTTATCTATTTCAAGCTCTAATTAAAATACGGTGGACACCTCTGGAGGGCAATTCATTTCAACATAAAAACATATGCCTCAGACAGGTGGGATGAATTGCTCTTTGGAAATACTTGTCTCTTTTAATTTACTATGGAAAGAGCTTTTCTAGTCTAGGCAACACAGCTAATACATACGTAGCTCGTTAAAATAAGTGAATCCTACCTGGAGGATATTGATTATTAGCTGCTAGTGATAGACTGAGGTATGTTATGTATTCAGTTAAATTTGAAGCCAGATCAGTCTCAGATGTCTAAACTTCAGATGGTTAAAATAAGCCTTCCCTTTTTATGATAAGAATGACTACCCTAGAGAAGGGGTTGTAAGTCACCTTCCAGCTTATTCCAAGTGTGAGTGCAAGCAGGAAATACTTGAAAATTTCACCAAAATGTAGCTAAGTGAATTTATATTACACTTCATTGATTTAAAATCGTGATTCCAATAACTGTTTTGAATGGAGGGAAGTGCTAAGACGCTTGTCAGGTTATCCTAAAATCAAGAGTTACACATTGCACTTCCAGGTTATTTCTGAGCACTATGTTGCAAACAGTTCTAGTCTCACATCACATGCAAATGGCTCTGGAAGAAAGGAATGGAGATAGTCCATCTGTATAAGACTACTTATTTTGTATACTGCTCCAAATACTTGTATCTGTATGACTTTATACAGACATAGCATTTACAAAGCTGATGATTCACTTTGGGTAAAACTTCACTGAATATCTTTCTTGTATTTTTGTTCTTTGCGATTTTTTAGTTAGTAACACCACTTTTTAAGAGAAGGAGAGCATTCAAAATTGAACTAATTGGATAACACACCTGCTCTATAGCTACTCAGTAGTCAATCGATCACAATTTAAGAAGTTTGTTTAAAAATATAGAAGAAGAAAATATCAATTTTACAAAGAAATTCATTCTACTTTTTGCTCTGTAGACTATAAAAATATAGGGTGTGTAAACAGATAGAAATGTAACCCACACAGGTAAGTTTGTACTTAAAAAGAATGGCTGTTCTTTCACCTGATGTCTAATGATTCCTACAACACAGTATATTAGCCTGGCACTAAATTTATATATCAAGAACGTGACTTAGTGAACAATTTTTCACAAAATATTTGAGAAATCACAATCTTTGATTCCTAATCGCATTAAGGCAACAAACATTATAATGTCCTTTACATAGCTGTTACTTTAAAAATTGCTATTTTTAAAACCTTAAATTTGATGACTAGAACTTAAAATTGCCCATATTGATGCTTGCTTATGAATCATTTGTTTCTAAATACTTCTTTAATGTCTTCAGGGAAACATATAAAACATATACATGAGTAGTGGTTTTGATATACTGACAAATATGATTATAATATCCTGAATGTCTTTGCTGACCTTTGGGGTACAGACAATAGATACGGTCAGATGTATTCCTTGTTCCAGCTAAGCACTTTTGTATTGCAATTTGAAGGATGTTTGTGTCTTGCTAGCAGGAATCCATTATCAGGAATCCAACCCAGTCACAATTACTTAGAAGAAGTGCAATGGCAGGAGGAGTAAGTATAATTCAACATCATGGTTTATAAAGATAGAATCACTTCTTTTCTCCTCCACTTTTCCATTCACTAATCAAGGATTACATTAAGTCCTTTTTGATACACCACTGTGCTTAGATGTTATGGTAACATAGGTCGAGGCCAGTAGGTTGATGGAGGTCATTCTCCCTCTCCACTCTGCATTGGTGAGGCCACAANAGTATGGATCCTCTAAGGACTCAGGAAAAAAAGCCTGCCTTACTTTGTGAAAAAATAGTACGCAGCTGTGAATGAGCTAAGGCATACGATTCCCAGCTGATAAACTTAAAGGCAGTCCAAGCTCAGAGAGAATGCTATTACTGGGGGTGAGAGAAGGAAGGAAAAGAAGGTGAGAGATGGAGTGTGAACTGAAAGCTAGCAGTTGGTTTTTGTCTGCTTGATGTTAATCAGGTAGTTATTAATTTGTTTATTTCATAGTCTAGACATTGTTGATGTTTGAACTGAAATATTGTGTAATACTAACCTGGAAGCCTGTACCTATAGTTCTGTCAAAGAGGAAAAAGAAGACTTATTTAATGAGACCTACTTTTATATAAGAGCATAACTAATGCTTTTTCATATTTGGTTGTCTAGTACAGCAGTCCTTTCTGTCACTTGAAGAGTGACGTAAAAATAATTGCGGAGTAGTTTGTACTTCTGATACTAGCACAAAATTAGTGTTCCAGTTCACTTCTTTTAAAAGATCTTTAAGTAGCAGGACAGTCCTAGGGGGTTGGTGGAAATAAGAAAAAAAAAATATATATCTTTGACTCTGGAGCTACGGTATTTGGAGTCCTTATTATGGCTTGTCCCTATGATCAGTTACTTTTAAAAAGCTTAGTCCTGTAGATCTTCCTAATGTCTGCTTTCAGTGTTAATGGAATGAAAAGTGCCTGGATGCTTCAGGGTAATGTAAGTACTCCAAGAAAATAACATTATGTAGGTGGGTCAGTGGCATTTGCTGCAAGTAAGAAATGATGATGGATGTAGATGTTTTTTTCAGTGTATGTATATGTATACCATCATGCTCTGGTGTGACCTTACTTTTTCTTGTTTGTCATAACTCTGTTTACTGTACTATAATTTATGTCTTGTGATTTTTATCCATTTGCAGGAATTTTATGTTTTCCTTTCCTGTGTCGTTGCCCTCTCTGTAAGCTGTTTGAGGTTGTAACCGGTGTTAGAATACACTCTCAAGAAGTTGTGTCTGGTTCTCAGACATCCAGATTAGGATGAGTCTTTCCAAAGATTGATCATGTTACTTGTGGGCTTTCATAATTATTCTTTATCTTNCGTTTTCCTTTCCTGCGTCGTCCCCCTCTCTGTAGGCTGTTTGATTACTTTTTTTCTTCTATCTTCAGGTGTTCTTCCTTCTAAAACAGAAGCTATTTTTAAAGGGATAGCAAAATAGACGACTGCTTAGTAGGTTGTAAGTAGTAGTAGTTGTGTCTGGCTTTCAGACATCCAGATTAGAGTCTTTCCAAACATTGATCATGTTACTTGTGTGCTTTCATAATTATTCTTTATCTTAAGACTCTTAATAACATTTTAAATACATATTAAAACATCCATTAGAATTAACCATATGTTCCATTCCTGTTCAGAGTAACGTTTCAGTTGCTGGTTATAGCTGTTTCTTGAACAAGCCACTTAATTTTTGCTGTGGCTACAATTGTCATCCAAAGAGCATTTGAAGAGGTTCTAAGAAGATATATGGTTTGTTTAGGGCATTGTCTAAATTTCTTCAATGCGTTTTTTGGTTCTCCCAAATACAAAAGCTCTGTTCAAATGCAGAATGGTGCTTAGGTCTGCTTCTATATGCTCTTCTTCTTGCAAAGGTGTTTCTGTTTGTATTTTTCACTCTTGGGGTATGAATTTCACTTAATCCCTGCATGTACCTTTGTAGGCTCCTAGCTCAGTCTGCTGTGATATCACTTTATTTTCTTGTCACAGCTTGTAGTCTAAAATATAGATGTGCTTGGGTAACTGAAGTCTATGCTTTCCCAAAGTCTGATGGAGAATATTGATGGTTTTCCTCTGTCTGTTGGTTTCTGATTCGCATTACAATCCGGTCCCAAATTAGAGACTTCATGGTCCTTCCAAAACATGTCTGGCTGAACTGTCATTTACTTAATAAAGCCCTCAAAAAATTCTCCCTTGGGTTTCTTATATGAATCTAATAATTTTCAAAAGTGGCTTTCCTTAAAACACGACACTCTTCAAAAACATTACCCTATCCTTCCACAATTGAAGTTGAACGCTTCAGATAGTACAATATTTTTCAACACAAACAACCAAAAAATGTCTCACTAGTCTTTTGACCCTCGCAGTTTTGCATATTTTTTGGGGGGGGTTAGGTGATTTTAGTAGTTTATTTTCATGTTATTTAATTAGTGTGATACCTATATGAAGGTAAACGGAACTAGATTCTTATTTGAATCTCTCCTGTTGTAGTAACTTCTAGGAGAATTCTGGTTAGATCCAGTTCCTGACCTACTGTCTTCTCATCCCTCTCCTCTCTCAGGTTTTTTTTCCCTCTCCCTTTACAGTACACATTCTTCACATCTTTTATTTCTTCCTTTGCTTGTATTACCGTAGAAAACTTTTTTGGAATGAGCTGATGAGATAAATGTTTGACAGGTTTTTGGGGTGAGAAGGGGGAGGTGGTTTCTTTGCTCATCTGTTGTTCTAAACTCCTGTGGGATTAGGAGAGAAACACGTCTTGGTCTGCTAACTCCACCTCTGCAAATGATTTCATTAGTCATACTACAATACGTTGAAATACGGCGTGCCTAGAATTAGCTCAGTGTAGATGTTCCCTCACTAGAGACCTATTAGCCTAGGGGTTATAGTATTCTTCCAAGTATCAAATATTGAAGGACACTGAAATTCACTCTGATTCAAAGTCTCAGTTTTAGCCAAGAGCTTATGTTTCTTATACATCTTCAAATAGGTCAGTAAAGAGGCTGTGGAGTTTTAGTTTGGTTGGGTTTTTTTAATCTCCTGCCCTCTCACATCTCAGGCATGGCTATGCATTTAAATAGTCCATGAAAAAACAGAACAAATTCAGCACAAAATCAGAGGAAAAAAACCCAACCAAACATTAAGATAACCTTTCATTTAGGGGGACCGGAACAATTTCCTGGGAAATAGAATATGTAGTATAGGATGCAGATGATCTGTTTTCAAGAGAATTCACAGGGAACATGAGCATCAAATTAATCTTGTGAAGCTGTACCAGGGTTGGTTGTTTTATTTTTGTATGCTGCTACATATGTCTGGATATCAAGACATCATTTTTGAGTTAAGAACGTAATTCCACCCTTCCCCCTCCACCTAGCCTATAGAGCTGAGAGAATGTTAAAAATCACCTCCACCTAACGTGAGTGGGCTTCAGTCTCGCACAGCTTCTAAACTACAGAGTCACACAGCTCTGCTCTGATGCATGTGAATGTATGTACATGCATGTGATGGAGGGAAGTAAATGAAAGATCCTATCTATTTCACTCAGTACTTGGTTCCTTAACTAGATCTACTCAAGTCACACTGGTGAATTTAGCTGTATTACCTAGGACTTACTTCCCAATGGAGACAAATTTTTCTTCAGTGGGCATAAGCTGCTAGTAAAGAGAAAGAAGACACTTTTCCCAGCATGGGTTTTATATTTAATGTGTTATTAAACATGACAGCAGTCTTATCAGAGACTGTGCCCTGTTTGCTTTGTAAGAAAGCTAGCAAAGAAGATGAATAAGGAATGCTGGAGTCAACCTCCATGTCAGAGGCAAAGAAATAGAAGAAAACTGACTCAAGAAAACAAATATGCAAGCAAGTAGCATGTCTCTGAGCACTCAGATGACTACTTTGAAATGCATCTCTTGCAGAGGGAAGGTGACTTTTCAGAGGCTTTCCTGACATTCTTTGAGATTTCTCAGTGTACCACACTGGCTATGAGAAAATCCATTATTTTTCCCCCCCCTAACTTTCCAACTAAAGAAAGAGATCCTGATAATCTAAAGCAGATGCTACATGTTATAAACAGTTCATGGATCCTGCACCTGTAGATGTCAAATTTACACTAAATTGTAAGATCTGAGATTTTAGAGTCTCCAGAAGTGATACTTCTATATAAATCATGGTAAAGCTTTATGAAAAAGTAAATGAAATGAAAGAAGATAAAACATACAACAGCAATAACACTTGGATTAATTTACAGAAGATGGTGATCTGAAGGAAACTCTTCAAAACTGTTATAGGTACAGCATCTGATCATTCTAAATGGAGGTGGAGAAAGCCACTTGAATTTGGGGGAGAAAAGAATAGAATTAAATGGACTCCTCATTCTGAGTTAGAGAAATGGGAGTGGAAGGGGAAGCAAGGATTGAGGAAGACAGTTGGGTAAGATCCGTTCCCTGTCTTATTAGGTCAGTCACAAGCCTCCAGAACAAAGACCCAATTCCCAATGTACTACAGCAGAACTGGCAAGATCCATACCTTTAGATGCAGAGTCCAGCATAGGAAGCAACAGAGATGGAGAATGTCCCACAAATAGTGGCCAAGCGGGCTTTGCACAAATGTTTTGAAAGATATCAAAATCTCAGTAGAATAATAAATCGTGGGTTGCATACTAGCCTCTTGGTTTAGCTCTTTATGCTGCTAGAAATATCACAAACGGTTCTTGTTCTTGGGACCGGTTGAAATGGGAAGCTCCTTTTGGCTGCCCTACTGGCACATATTAGTAAGAAAATCATCTGCCAAGTGACTACTGTAGTAGTTCTTAGTAATTATAAGTCTGCAGGGCAAAATAATAAATAAATAAATCCTGCAGGCAATAACGTGGCTAGTGCAGCCACAGGTACACGGACAGACCTCAGAGTTCAGTAAATGCAACGTGACGATTCACACATAGAAAGACTCTCCTGTTTGAACGTAAGGCTGA
This sequence comes from Thinocorus orbignyianus, assembly GCA_013400375.1. Taxonomy (NCBI): domain Eukaryota; kingdom Metazoa; phylum Chordata; class Aves; order Ciconiiformes; family Thinocoridae; genus Thinocorus; species Thinocorus orbignyianus. Next base: position 41,375 of record VXBW01002935.1, read on the forward strand.
GAAAGAACTGAGCTATTAATTTAACTGAACTCTGGGACTCTGCATTTTCAAAACAACACAAAGCTTTAAAAGATTTAATTTAATTTACAGCTGCTCAAGAAAACTGCTTTAAGTAACTTACTTAAAACAGTTTTCTAAACATATGTTACTAACAGTTACTAAAAATATGTCCATGGATAACTGTGTGGGTTTCTAAGCAATTGCACCATGGACTACTTTTTTTTTCTGCTATCACATCTTCAGTTTCCTGGCTAGACTTTCAAAGCTTTCACTGACAACAAAATTGTCCTAAATGTATCTCTGGCATCTCGCTCTTCATCTGGAATTTGAATTTAAAATTGACCTGGTTTGTCCATTTGAGAAGTCTCAATAACGTGATATCAGCCTTCTGTAAAAACACAGTAGAAATGAAAATGTAGCCTCATCCCATTTTTCTTTTTGGGATACACAGGATTATTGATTGCAGATCAGCATGTTTGAACTGCTAGGGGTTTTTTTCTGCCAAGGCAATTTAGTTTCCAATAGAGTTGAAGCGTTCCATGCCTTGTAAAAAAGGGATGTAGTTTCATGTCTATTGAATCGTTTCTGGCAGAAGACTGGTCTTGATGACCCAAGTGGGTTTTTCCAGTCCTGTCTTTCTATGGTAAGACTTTTTCAACGAGATTGCATTATAGTCTATATTTTATTTCTTAATAGTATACGACAATCCAATAAATGTTATTCCATATGTTATCTTGGAGAGGACTTGAGGTTTCTGAGTTTCAGTCCAAGGTCCTATTTCAAAGCTTAATGGCATATGTAGATTTGAATATCTAACTGCACTATGTCTTCCTTTTAACCTAGATAATATTTTCAAAGCAATAATATCTTACAAGATATTGCTAATCTTTGTGGGTTTCTAGTACTTTTTTTTCCTTTGAATTTTTTCCATTTCGTTCACAGACTACAGTGCTGTTGGTTAAAATATTCTATATTTCTTCCTCATTATATATATATATGTATACACACCACATTTACTTGAATGTGTGTCTATTTTTATTTATTATAATGCCAGTCACATTCCCGTGGCAGAAGAAAGATGTTGGGGTTTTCTTTGTTGATTTTTCCCACTGTAATCCAAAGAAGTCATGATCTTAACTTCAAGAGCTGATATATATGGCTCAACAGTACGAAATGCCAGAGTTGGAAGCTTTTACTTTTTGTACTTTGAGTTTTTATTTTTCTACTTTGAGTTTGGCTAAGATAGAATTAAAGTCTAAACACTGGCACATAGAAAGTATAGAAACAAAAGCAGGTGAAGGGATGCACAGAGGGACTTTTTGGTTAGCAAGCTCTTTGGAATTTGTGACAGCTGGCATAAAAAAATAAAGTGGGGTACAGTATTTTTGTTTGTTTTCCTTTAGCATGTCTCTACAATTAAAATTGGGAAAACTTGATTTGCAAAAACGTGACAAAGCAAATAAATTTGGAGAATTTAATTTTATTTTTTTTTTTAAATTTTATGAACATGTGAGCTTTGTTTTCTTTCATTTGTGCTGTATACAGGAACTAAATACAAGAAAGCATAAGTTGGTGTCACTACTAGACCTGAAAAATAATTGGATAGAGAGGAACAAGCATCTCCATTGTAGGAACGGAGAAGGTGGCCTTGTCTCTAATACTGAGGTAGCGTAGTGTCTGTCCTTTACTTTTTATCATTAAAGAACTCTTTATAATTGAAAAGTACAGGACAAGAACTATGTTGTAAAGTTTTGCAGATTGTGGTGGTTTTCTGAGTGTTCTCCCCTCCTATTAATATAGTCTCAAAATAAATACTGACAATGTAAAATAGAGATGTATGTACATTACAGAGTAAATATAGACTTTGTTGGACTATGTGATGAAGAATGATCTCTTCAACTAAAGACATTAACTGCTTCTCAACACATCTTGACAGTGACAAAAGCCTAGTGACGAAGAGATTATTTTTTCCCTCAACATTATTATTGCTTTAAGTCCTATTTGTGGAGAAATGGTAATAACTAGTTGCTTCAGGTGAATAAAAATACTCTAACATCACCTCCTTGTAGTAAATTGCAAGCTTTATTGCAGAAGTGCTGAATTCTGTGGTTTGTAACTCCTTGGCTGCAATTTGCTACGTAAACTGTTATCTTTTTGAAGTGACCTTATTCCAGACTCCTTGCTTGCTTGTGAAGAAGTTAATATATTGGTTTGTATCAAATTTTGACAGCTTAAAAAAATCCAAGGCTTAGAAACATAATTCAAAAGTGTAAGGGTGAGTTTATGAAAGCATGGAACTTTCCTCCCTTACATCCAGTCGTGCAGGGTACTGGAGCTTTTGAATTACCTGGTGGAAATTCTTGTTTTGCTGTGTTGAAACTGCCATTTGTACAACGCTGATCCATGCAAGCAGTGACGATGAACAAGAGTGACTGCCAGATTCTGACTCTGGATGACTTCTGAACAATTTGTTCTGCTAAAACTTATAAATAAGGGTGCCAAGTGAGTGAACGTAACTGCTGCGAAAACCCCACCTTAAAGCAAAAGGGAGAGGCTGACTGGCAACGTGCTTCATTCTGCAACAGCAAGCAGATGACAACAAGCAGGGAAAGAGTTGAGTATTGTCAGAAGTAAGACACATTCTGGCTGCAAAGCCCTTCGTAGTAGATTTCAGTTGGCTGAGTTGGTTTTGATGGTATAATAAATCCACCTTTCAAACATGCACTGTTAGATCAAAAACTCTGCAGTTACATAAAGCAATGGGCTAATCTGGTGTAAAGAGACTCCAAAAATATATTACCACCTTTTTTAAAAAAAAACAACAAACAAAACCACAACCAAAACAACCCCCAAACAAACAAACAAAACACAAAAAACCCAACCCCACACAACCAAACCCCCAAATTTGAACCTACAATAATTTCATGCTAACTACAGAAGTATTGTCAATATCAGATATAGCATAAGCCTGGTCCAGAGGAAATATGTACTCCTGAGAGTTCTTACGTGGCATAGTACTGGGATTATTGTTCAGAATCAGTCTCAGAGAAAGAATACAAAGGAAGAGTATCACTGTCCTATTAAAAAAGGAAAAAGAGGCTTCCTCTGAGGACCAAACAAGAAGTGAAAATGTGGCTGTAAATAAGGAATAAACATTCAGCTCCCCATTTATGCCATTAACAACAGCCTCACAAGCTTGGAGGCTACTTTGTGTTTCAAGAGAAAGATCTGGGAGGTGGACTGTATGAAGATTTGGAGGTCTTCTTTCTTGGCAACTACTAATTACATTGTCAAACGCTATTGCTCGTAGAAGGTGGACTCTGCTCTGTGGACACTTAGCAAGACTGTCTTCCAAAAGCAAAAAGACTTGGGATGAAAAGAGATGGGGAGTAGCAGTTGCAGCTTGCAAAGAAGAGTGCTCACCACGCTGTGTGTGGCTCTGTACAACACAAGCCCAGACAAATTCCAGAGTTTGGAGCAATATGCAAGAATTGCAATAAATTGCATCACTTTCATAAAAGTTTGCCAGCACTTAGCTTTTATAGCACATGCATTAAGATGGCTACGACAGCATTAGTACAAACAATAATTTAAAGATTTGACAGACTGTGTTATGCCAGAAGATAACCCATTTGTCAGGCAGTGTGTGTCTGGTGAAGGAAAAATGACTATTTGGATATAAAGTAGCAGTTTACAACACAGAACACAAAAATGACCTAAAAGGTGGGGGGCTTCTTGTTTTCTTTTCCTGGTTCTTGCCTGCAAGAATAATTTTAGGTAATCCCTAAACAGGAGCTAGGCAGATCTGCTACTCTGACTCTTAGAGGGAATGCAATTTGGAGGTGGTTAGCACCATAAGATATGACACTTGTGTTTTTTGTGGCTCCTTTTATCACTGATGGATTATTCTTTTCTTTTTCTTTTCCATTATGTCGTTAGTATTTGAAATACTTCTTGGATGATTTCTGGTTCTTCTAACTGCACTCAAGAGTGGCGGCTTCTTCAGCGATGGCACTAATCTGCCTGTCTTTCTGCTACATGGACAGCTACTTCTGAGAAAACCTGTATGAATTTATTGGGTTTGACACCCCCATCTCTCTGTTTAAATGAAAAACAAACAAACAAACAAAAACACAACAAAACCACCAAAAAACAAACTTGAAATTTGTGTGAATACTTAAGCATTGGTGGGCAATAAACAAGCTTAATAAAAATGATAGTCGCATAGGTCTCTTGTATTTGCTGTTATGCAGAAAGAAATTGTTTGCAAAAATATTCCGTACTCAGAATCAGCAGAGTTTCAGGGTTTATTTTAGACCCTCTTTTGGAGAGAAGAAAAAAGAAAACATACCAGAATGCACCTTTGTCAGATGGGTTTTCTACAGACTGCAATCCAAACCACATTTGGTATGCAGAGTTTTTTGTTGTTAGTAACGTGTACTCTGGTTTGTACACCGTAAGTTTTCCACTGTGTAAAGCAGTAGAAAATCAGCAAAACTGCAGGGCTAAAATTCGAACAGATAAAAAGCAATTATGTAAGAAAGTAATTTGGGTGTTAGGAGGTAATACAAGATATACTGTAAAATAGATAATGTAGTAGCCTACTACCATGCCTCTAAGAGCAGGTAAGGTATCGTGGACCCATCCACAGTGATTTAGGGAAATCTTGGCCCTATGCGGCAACAGGACTTAATGAACTCTGCACTAAGTAAGAAAGAGAGGGTATTTATTGTTCCTTGAAAAGATCCTGCCTAGTGTTACGGAGCACAGAAACAGGTGTGGGATGTTGGTACACTGTGACTCAGCTGCTGCAGTCGATCACACAAGACTTCTTGCACACAAGCCACATGCCCATGCTCTGGTACACAGCCTCATGGCAATGCAGTGAGGCTACAAGGGCTGCCCCTCTTCAAAGCAGGAGTTCTTGCATCTTGCACAACTACAGTGGGACATCTATCATAGAACGGTTAGAGTTGGAAGGGACCCTAAAGACCATTGAGTGCCAACCCTCCTGCCACGGGCAGGGACACCTCCCACTAGAGCAGGGTGCTCAAAGCCCCATCCAGCCTGACCTTGAACACTCCCAGGGATGAGGCATCAACAACTTCTCTGGGCAACCTGTTCCAGTGCCTCACCAGCCTCACAGGAAAGAATTTCTTCCTAATATCTAATCTAAATCTCCCCTCCTCCAATTTAAAACCATCACCTATCACTCCACTCCCTGACAAAGAGTCCCTCTCCAGCTCTCCTGTAGGCTCCCTTCAGATACTGGAAGGCTGTTAGAAGGTCTCCCTGGAGCCTTCTCTTCTCTGGGCCAAACAACCCCAACTCTCCCAGCTTGTCTTCATAGGAGAGGTGCTCTAGTCCCCAGATCATCTTCATGGCTCCCCTCTGGACTGGCTCCAACAGGGCCATGTGCTTCTTATGTTGAGGACTCCAGAGCTGGACACAGTACTCCAGGTGCGGTCTCATGAGAGCAGAGCAGTGGGTGAGAATCACCTTCCGCAACCTGCTGGTCTTCTTTTGATGCAGCCCAGGATGGGGTTGGCTTTCTGGGCTGCCAGCACACATCTCGTCTCATGTTGAGCTTCTCATCCACAAGCACCCCCAAGTCTTTCTCCTCAGGGCTGCTCTCCAGCCATCCTCTGCCCAATCCATGTTTGTGCCTGGGATTGCAGGACCATGTGCTTGGCTTGGTCGAACTTAGAATCAGAGAATGGCTAGAGTTGGAAGGGACCTTCAAGATCATCAAGTTCCAACACCCCTGCCATGGGATTTGCACAGGCCCACCTCTCCAGGTCCTTCTAGATGGCATCCCTTTCCTCCAGCAGACTGAAGGCGACCACCGCACAGCCTAGTGTCCTTGGAAGACTTGCTGAGGATGTGCTCAACCACGTTGTCCATGCCACCAACAAAGATGTTCAGTGGTACCCCTCCCAGTCTTGAGGAGGAACGCCAGTTGCCAAGCAGGCCGGCCAGACAGACAGACGCCCTAAAGGAGGTGCAAGCGAGGCCCCGCAAGGCCCAGCCCGGGGGTACCTGCGCCCCTGCTCAGCAGGTGCGGACCCCCCACCC
>VXBW01002935.1:56476-78780 GCA_013400375.1 Thinocorus orbignyianus
CTTATGAGGGAGATGCTCCAATCCTTTAATCATCTTTGTTTTCCTATGCTGGTCTCGCTCTGGTAGTTTCCTGTCTCTCATAAACTATTTCCATCAAATCCAAAACTACAAGCTCCTCTGAATAAAATTAACTTTATTGTAGCCAAAGACAATGCAAAGAGAAAGTAAGGTAAGGTTAAAAAGTATAAGCCTGTCATTTGTAGTTTAAATTCATTAGAATAATCTAAATTGCTGCTGAAAAATTTTAGGGGTTTGCAAATGAATATAGTTGGAAGCCTCTTCTCTAATGTGTGCTGTGCTGCCTCATGATCTCTGTCAGTCTGGAAAAATGTGTAGCTAAGTGTTTTAACCTTAACAGGGTCAAACTCTGAACTCTTCATTTATTTCTCCAGTGTTCTGCTTGTTGCAGTTGATAACATCACTCATCTTTTCCGCTGTGCTAATGACTGTCTTTATACAGATCTGCAGACAGTCATTTACATTACATTGAGATGAGCTTGTTCTTAAATAATACCTTATTTTCCTGTTTGTATTATTTCAGCATCTTCTTTCTTATTTTGATAGTTTCACCATGAGTTATGTGTGTTGTTAGGACTCACCTCTTACCTGGTTTTGCCTTTCTGTTCTCTTCCTCTAGCCAATGCATTATTCTTTCTAACAGATGTGCTCATACGTCTTCATTACACTTGTATGTTTTCAGAGAAGTCATGTGTTTATCCATTTCTCTTCAAACAATTCTCTATCCCATTTTATTTCTAGAATGTACTGTCATACAGGGTAGGCCATTGACAGCTGTAAACTGGTGAGTTTTCAGTTGTTTACATCACGTGGTTGCATCTTCTGCTATTCAGTGAACACAGTGTAGAATTTACTTGGTTCACTTGTGATGATGATCACTCAAAGGATGTTATACTGTCATTAGCCACTTGTGATGTGCTTTTTCTTAATCAGTGCAGTTCCTCTTAAACTTCATGGAGTATCTTCCCTAAACTAACGTTCTGCTGGTATTTCTATGTAAGGTAGACTTGTATGGATTTTGATTTTGGTGGCTGTTTATAAATAGGAAGGTGGCCAAAGGTGCAGATACTGTCATCTTTGCTAAGGTCAAATGACTTTTGTATAAAAAATAAAAGTACAGAATCTGAAAAATGGTTGCAAAGGTCAAGAGATGAAGAAGTACTTTCCTCTACACAACTTGAGGTAGAATATTTCCTTGTATGTGTTCTTACAGATCTAATTTCATAGATAGCATTGCAGCAAATAACGACAAATCGGATAATTGCAAAAAAGAAACTACAACTGTCAGTGGTTGTATTGAGAGACTGTTCTCTTTGTGTTGAGAACGCTTTGTAGGGGTGCTTTCTTGTGTGTTCTCTTTATATGAGATAAATATATGCTGCTTCAGAAGCCTTTTTGGTTATGAAAGACATCCAGATACTGTTTTGTACTTTTGCACTTTTGTTGTGCTTAAATGAAAATCGGATTATTTTAAAAAAGCTAGTTGTTTAAAAAGTTAATGTTGTACTAAAAATAATGTAGATTGATGTCACAGGCTTGAAAAATAGTTCTGAGTTGTGAAACTGAAGTAACAATTAAAAATATGTGCATTTTCAACTCACAAACAGTAGCACATTAAAGTCATTAACAGTCAAGTAGTAAAATGGCTTTTTTCTTCTGGATTAGAGCAAGCAGAGAAGCTCCAGACGATTCTGATGTGGTTGTTAGTTTTACCCACCTTCAAGATGTTTGATGTCTTAACTATATGTAACTTTGTATTCCTCCCCAGGCAGTGTTTTCTCAAATCCATCAGTCTCTTGTTTTGAGTTTTTTAACCTTTTCTTTTCAGATGCCTTACAAACCCAATATAGCCTGTCCTTCCAGTCTGCTGCTGTTTTCCTTTAAGCCTGTCTTAATTGGATTGTGGTTGATGTTCCTTACCCTGATTTACGGATTTAGATGACGGGATTTTAATGATTTTTCCATTTGTGGATATACTGCTTAAGCCCTGACTTTCCTTTTATATTGGCATGGTTGAAAATTCAGAATGCTTGATTAATGCAAAGAAGATAGCACATAATCTGGTAATGGTTTGCGGGGCATACACATGGCAGCTAGAATGACAGTTGGGCCATTGCCCACCTTACTAAAAATTTGAGTTCCTGAAGCGTTAAATCCTAGGCTAACTAAGTGAAGATGATAGCAGTGCTTTTAAGTAACTGAGGTCATTTGAGGATAATATTGTCGCTGACAATCAAAAATACTAGGCTTTTATTATGTGGGGAAAAAATCAACTGTCATCTCTTAGTGTTGTTTTGAGATCTGCCTGTCATGCCAAGCAGTTATCTTCTTCAGTAATTCTGACTGCTGAGTTCATTAAAAAAATCTGTAGCCTTTGATGAAAAATAATAGTATTCCCAGTAGTTTTCAGTAACAGTAGGTAACCTACAGATTCCTTCAGGGCAGGGAGAGCAGAGTCCAGAGTCAGTAAGTTCATAGACAGTACAAAACTGGGACGAGCTGCTCATACATCCAGTGGTTGTGTTTCCATTTGCAGGGACCTGGACAGGATGGAGAATTGGACGGAGGTGAGTCTTACGAAATGCAACAAGGGGAAATGCAGAATCCTGCATCGGGGGATGCAGGGGTCTGACCAGCTGGAAGGCAGTGCTGCAGAGGAGTAGCTTGGCATGCTGGTAGACAACAAGCTGACTGAACCAGTTTGACTGCTGTGGCAAAGAATACAGGCAACCTTCTGGACTGGGTTAGGAAGAGTGTTGCCAGCAAGTTGAAGGAAGTGCTCTCTGCTCAGTACTGTTGAGACAGCATCTGGATTGTTGAGTTCTGGACTTCCTGGTAAAAGAGAAGGATGTGCTGGAGAGAATCCAGATCAGGGCCACAAAGATCATTGAGGGTCTGGAGCATTTCTTCTGTGAGGAAAGGCTGAGAGAGCTGGGACTTCTGATGCTGGAGAAGAGAAGGTTCGGGGGTATCTTATCAACGTAGGCAGGAAATGAAGAAGAGTGGACCAGATTGTTCTCAGTAGTGCCCATTGACAGGACAAAAGGCAATGGGCACAAATCACAAACAGTGAAATTCCATCTGAACACAAGAAACACTGCTGTAGGGGTGGTCAATCACTGGAACAGGTTGTTCAGGGAAGTTGTCAGGTCTCCATCCTTGGAGTACTCAAAATCCAACTCTATGGTGATCTATGGTTGAGCAGGGGGCGTTCATAGAATTAGTTGGAGAATTACAGAATTCCAACCAATTACAGGTTGGAAGGGACTTCTGGAAAACATCTGGTCCTCACCTTTCTGCTCAAGCAGGATCTCCCAGAGGTGGTTTCCCAAGGCCATATCCAGATGGATTCTGAATATCACGAAGGATGGAAACTCCACAACCGCTCTGAGCAACCCTCACAGTGTAAAAAGTGTTACCTCAAGAGAGATTCCATGATTTTTTTTTAATTTCTAGGGAAATAGACCATAAAGAGAAGGGATCTGTAGGAGGTTAACCTAGCTCTTTTCTGACAGGAGGTGTCAGGGAGCAAATATGTGGCATGCTGAACAATTAGTTCTCTCAGTAGATTTGTGTTGCAAAATGTGGTCATCACATTACTGGAAACATGTATTGGACCACCATGCTATCACTCAGTAGAAGTAAAGGAAGTATGAGGGGAACTGAAAAGGCTACAATGGTTGCAGTTTAAAATTAATTAAAACTACATGTTTGTCCTAAGGCTCTTGTAGGAAGAGGTGTATGGATGGTAACAAGATCCAAATGCAAGTCCTTTATTACTTAAAATATTTTTAATATATTTTAAAGTCATTTGTGTATTAGAACCTTGCTGAGGTAGTGGGTGAGTGTCTAGTAGGAATTAGTCTGCAGACTTGGGATATTGCTCCAGAAATTCTAGCTTTCCTCTTCTGCAGCCTGTCTTCCAATGGTTTTGTTGGTTTATTTTTCTTGTTTTGCTGGCAGCTATCACATTCAAACTTCTACTGTATCCCAACAGGCAAAAATACTGTCTGTGAGCCAACTGCTGTGCAAGTGAGCTACTTTGGCTGTGATTTTTGGCAGAAGCAGTAACTTATTTTCCCTACCTTGCCTGCCACTGTGCATGGAGGTGTTTTTCATGAAGCAGTTCACAAAGCAAGTGTTCTCTTGTTAGAGATATTCTAAAATCCGGCGATACTATCCAGTGGCTACTGAATTTTGTTTGTAAAAAGGCAGAGTTTTGTAGATTTTGTTGCCGAGTTATGGTGAAAGTATTTAGATGAGTATGTGTATTTCTTAAGAAATGTACGTTCTTGGATTTTTTTCTATTTTTACTTGTGATTTGTAAGGTAAATATTTCAGTGGTAGAAGGAATGATGAGCTGTGGCTACTTAGTCATCAAAGGGGTGTATCTGCGAAGGCAAAAAGTAGAACATGGAAAGTCTTAGGAAAGTTCAGTTGTAGGGCACTTTAGGACAACCTCTGAACATGATGAAACATCTGCTATGTCCAGTTAACTTGAAGCATTTTCACTGTAACTGATAGATTTGTGTTGGAGGGACTTAGATGGGGTAACCCACAAGCGAGCTAAGGACAGAATTAGGAGTTAAGTCGTGTAGACTGGACATAGTACTTGAGCATCTCTCATTTAACAGTTACAGAGTTAATCTTAAAACACCTACCCTTAAGTGACATTCTCTATGCCAATGTTGTAGAAGGTATGCAGCGTTCTGATTATGTGAGTTGTTTACTTCAAGTTGCTTTATGGGGCGTGTTGCAAGACAGTTTCTCATTGTAGATACTTAGGATTTTGGCATCTGAAATAGCAGTAGTGTGGAAATCGTGTTGAAGTTGGAGAAATTAAAGGAGATTTTCATTGGAAGGATACTTAATGGTTAGATAAATATGAGAAGTTTTGTACGTAGAGGCTCTTAAGGGAAGTAGTTGCTTACGGGTAAGGCTGCTCTAGATTGTAGCTTCTGTAAATGCAGGGGTGTTCCAAAATAGGGAGTATGAAAGGCAAGCAGCGACTTTGGTATGTTTTACAACAATATTCAATGTTTGCATTCTGTCACTGTTGCCTCTCTATCTCCTTGCCGACATCCAGACTCCATGTATTTTTCTTGCTATTTAATTCTGTGGTCCATAAAACTTCCTTTCCATCTATTTATTGATTAGGGCATTAAAGCTCTGTCCACTTTGGTTTATTTCTTAACGTTGTCAACTCCCTCACGTGAACCATTGCTTGTTTGTTCCAAGCTTTAGTTAAACTTCCACTTTGCATCTGTTTTTCTTTTGGCTGTGTGTTTGCCAGATGCTTTTCAGTTGTTAACTGCAAGCCTGGGTGTGCTGTAAAATAAGATTAAAAAGCAACTTATTTCTTGTAATAAGGCAGGAAATACAGTCCCACAACTTTGAGATCTCTTCAGATCTTCTGGTCAGCCTCAAGAACCCTTTTTCTTTTATTATCCCCTTTACTATCTTTTGCAGCTCTTATAGTAGAACTTGTGTAGCAGTGAGACATTTGAATAGTAAGTTCCCTGCTGACAAGTGCACTGCTGTTTATCAGCTGTGGTTCTTCATTATTGTATTCGATATTAAGATGCCTTGAAGCTAGATTACAAATTAACAGCTGTTTCGGAGTGCTTTGGAAGATGGAGTAAATGACATGGGAGATAGAGAAGTCCAGCAGAACAGAGGCAGTGATTGTTTTAATGTCTCTCCGTAATGGCTGTGCCTTCGTCTTTGTGATCACGTGTCAGGTAGATTATCTGCTTACAGCAGCTGAAGAAAAAAACCTCTCCTGTTATTGTAGTTCATTAGAAGAGTACCTCCATGGCTGAAAACTCTGATACAGATCTGATAGAAATAACAGCTCTGCCATTTGTTAAAACAATACCAACCAGTAATGAAGGCACAAATAGAGAAAGAACAGGCTAGAGAGTAGTTAGGTATTTCCACAAGTACCATGAAATTCCCCCTTAGTGTGGTTGGAAAAGCTGACTGAGGCAATTTCAGAGCTATTAGGAATTACCTTGGAGAACTCATACAAGATACATGAGGTTTTAGAACACTAGTATGAAGCAAATTGGTAAACAGTGCCTGGCTGAAAAATGGATAAAGAAGGACTCAAGGTACTCTACAACAGTTTCTGGTGACTATATTTCTAAAAGTATTGAAAAAATTATATAAACGCAGGTGGTAAATTAGACACAAAATGGAGCTTTGATGAACCCTGTCTGGGAAATTTAATATTTAGTTGTCTAAACAAATTTTTCAAAAATAAAAAGTGGGAAAATAGCCCAAAAGTATGGAAAGTAATTATGGAACATGTGTCAAGCATTTAGTATTTCACCAAAAGAAATACTTATTTTAAATGTTAAGCTTGTTCTAAAATCAGATGATGGTTGAGTTTGTATCCAGTGCCATTGTAGTCTGTCCTTCAACTCAGAGTTTACTCAGAACTGAACTAGACATTAGAATATCTTTGAGTATACCAGAGTTCTCCATGGGCCTGCACCAAGAAGCAAGTGCTGATGCAGATGCAAGTGAGAAAAGCCGCTGTTGCCCCTGTCGTCTTGTTGGCTGGGCCGTAGCCTTCCTCAAGAGAAATTTTGGGGTGTGTTGCCTTCCACTTGTCAATTTGGCTGCCCCTGTTATAGATTGAATTACTACTGTAAGGTGGGTTTAAAATTGCACAGAAGGCCACCCTGGAGAGGTTCCGGGGAATGGGTGCTGTCAAGGGAGGGGAGGTGGGAGAGCCCTTGTTCTCCATCTGGATCTGTCCTAGGTCCTGAACCGATCAGTCTCCTCACTGACAGCTTCAGTGTTGGAGTTGAGATTGTAGACGCAAGAGCTCATAGAGGACACAAGGCTGGATAAGATTACAGTTATACTGAAGCTAATAACCTCAACGAATGCTTAGCGTCAGGGGAAAAAATCAGTATGCACGAACGTGAAAACAAAAGTGAATAAAAGCAAAGGTAGAAGTTCCTCATGACAGGTTCTACCCAGTGCATAGAATTGTAAAGGAAATGTGGTTCAGAAGTGTCATGCTGTTGCAGTGTTTCTGTATTCCTCTTAATACAAGCATATATTCTAAGTGTGGTAGGGTGGTTTTCATACCTTGTTCTCTTGTTACCTTTGCACAGTATTGTAGATTTGGCTATGCTGACTAATTCCCATAGGAGTCTGCTCTTATTCCTGAATTTGCTGTGTTTGCTGATCCAGATGGTGAACAGATGAAAAGCTCAGTATGTCTCTGTTTGGAAGCGTAATAAGAAACATGGCATGACACCAGGAAAAATGCTAAACTTGGAATGAGAAAAAAATGTATTCTTTCCACAAGGTACAAGCAAACTTATTGTGCAGTCAAATTTTGGTTTGGTGTGTAAACGAACAGGGAGGATCATGGGATAGTTGAGATTGGAAGGAACCTCTGCAGACTGTCAAATCCATCCTTCCTGCTCAAAGCAAGGTCAACCAAAGCAGGTTGCTCCGGACACTGTTCAGTTGAATTTTGAATATCTTCAAGGATGGAGAACCTATAGCTACTCAGGGTGACCTGTTTCCAGTGTTTCGCTACTCTTACAGTTCTTATGTTTAAATGGAACCTCCTGTATTTCAGTTTCTTCCACATTGTTTCTCTGCCTGTCACTGGATATTGCTCAATGGAGTCTGGCTCCATCATCATTACTCTCTTCCATCAGGTATTTATCCACATTGAGAAGATCTACCACCCCGTGCTTTCTCTTTTTTTCAGATAAGCAATCTCTGCTTGCTCAGTTTTCCCTCTTATGACAGTCCCTTCTTAGGGCTTGCTTCAGTAAGTGAGCAGCTCAGAATGGTCATGGTACTCCAGAGGTGCTGTTATCAGTGCTATGTAGAGTGTAAGAACCAACTCCCTCAGCCTGCTGGCAACGTTCTTTCTAACCCAGCCCAGAAGGCTGTGTTACTGGCTCGTGTTCAATATGTCCACCATGAGGATGCACAGGTCTCTTTCTGTGAAGCTACTTTCCAGTCAGTTGGCTGACAGTTTGTTCAGGTACCTGAGATTATTCCTCTCCAGGTGCAGGACTTTGTATTTCCCTGTGTTTAAACTTGATGAGATTACTGGTGGCCCATTTCTTCAGTCTGTTGAGGTCCCTCTGAATGGTGGCACAAATCCTCCAAGTTTTGTACTATCCGCATACTGGCTGGAAGGTGCACTCTCTCCCATTATTCACAACTCTTTGATCAAGTAAAGGCCCATTTTCAGTCCACACTTACCTAGTTTGTACTTTGTCAGTTTGTGTATGGGGATGTTGTAACTGACAGTGTCAAAAGCCTTATTAAAAGTTGAAATAAATAAAAGTTTCTTCTCTCCAGACATGTACTAAGCCGGCCTTCTCATTGTAGAAGGCTACCAGGTTGGGCAAGCATTATTTCGTCTTCATAAATTCAAGCTGACTGTCTGCTGTCACCATTTTGTCCATTGTATGTTCAGATCACCCAGTCTTCCTTCCTGCCCTTCTTGAAGATAGGAGTGGCGTTTATTTTCTTCCACTTCTCAGGGACCTGTGCTATTCACTGTGACCTTTGAAAGGCTGAGAGTGGCCTTGCAGTATCATCGGCCACCTCCCACAGCACTTGTGGGTGCTTGCTGTCAGGTCCTGTTGACTTATTTAAATGTTCCCTGAGCTGAACTTTGTTCACTGAGGGTAAGTCGTCATTACTCAGACTTGCCCTCTGGTCTTGAGGACATGGTATTGCTGAAGGCTAGTTTTGCCAGTAAACATGTAGGTGACCCATGTCCCTCGTGACCAGACTCTTCCCTCATTTAGCATTAGGCTTAGATTTTTCCCTAGTCTTCATTTTGCTACTGATTCACCTATAGAAGCCAGTCTTGGTCTTAAAGTCCCTTGCCAAATTAAACTCCAGGTGGATTTGGCTTTTATAACCCCATTCCTGAACACTCATACAAGTGTCTCTGTATTTCTCCTGGGTGAGGTGACCCTGCTTTCACCTCTTGTATGCTTTCTTGTTATGCTTGAGTTTTGAGTTCCTTGTTCATCCATGCAGGCCTCCTGTCCCCTTTGCTTCGCTTCCTGCGTGTGTGAACAGACTATTCTTGAGCTTGGAAGTGATCCTTGAAAATAAGTCAGCTCTCTGCACCCTTTTCTCTCCAGAGTACTGTATATTATGAGAATTCTTCAGAGTAGGTCACTGAACAGGCCAAAGTCTGTTCTTCTGAAGTTTAGGATTGTGATCCTGCTTTTAACTTGCTCCCTTTTAAGTTCCTGAACTTCACCTGCATTATCACTGCATGCGTGACTGCCCGCAGCCTTCATGCACCTGACTGGTTCTTATTTGTTAGGTCCAGCAAAAGTGCCTTCCTTCATTGACTACCTTGATCACTGCTGTTGTGAAATTATCTTCCATGCACTCCAGAAAGCATTGGTTGTGCTCTGCTGTGTTCCCTTCCAGCAGATTTTGGTATAGTTAACATCCCTCATGAATGTAGGGTGTCTTACAGGCCTCATCTGCTTCTTCTTGATCAAACTGTGTGTAGCAGACACCCAAAACAATACTGAAAACAATACTGGTCATACTGACCTGCTTTCCAATTCCAACTCGTAAGCTCTCAGTTGGCTCACCAACTGTTTTATGTTTGGTCTGAATCACAAAAAAAGACAAGAACAATGCAGTTGGTGTTCTGCAACAGCTGTGATAAGAGTTCTCGGGATGTCTGGATGTGGGAAGGTAAAGGAAAACCATCAAACTAAATGGTAGAACGTGAAAATTACTGTCTTTGCTACTTTCTTTGAAGTATAAATTATATCTCCCAGATACTAAAAGAGGAGAGTAATTAAGTCATTGCATTTTCTGGGCAGTCGTTCTATGTTGATACGGCTTTGTTTACTCAAAAGAGTCTCTTTCTTCCTCATCTCCTTTTAGTAGTAAAGTCTTTGAAAAAAATGTGGCAATCTGATTTTGTAATGCACTTATTCAAAGCTAAAAATCTCAAAGGCACGTAGACTCAGGCAAATCAAATACTGCCCAGTTTGCTGGGTAGAACTTACAGTATATGAAATGAGGCACTGTGGCTGATGCTTGACTGCTTTGAACCAATTTATCTTCCTGTAGTTTTGCTGTCTTTATGGCAAACATGATATTCCATCATGTAGTGACAGCCTACGGATAATGTGTTTTGTAATTTGTAGATCCTTTATAGCAGTAATATACCTCTACAAAGCAAGCTGCTAAACAGCACTAGTTATTATGTGATTTCTGCACATAAAGAAAAGAATATTGCTGACCTTGGGCTGTTACTCAGTATGGGGCAGCTGAGGAAAATGGAGAAGGAAACTTAATTTCATTACTTTTCAGCCAACGTCTACTCGCATTTCACTGCCCTTTAGTAAAGTCTGTTGGCAGATTTAGAGCTTTACAAGGGAACTCGATGCTGTGAGGAAAGACTCTGAGACATGATGGTGACTACATGAGTGATAATAGCTTGCAGCCGCCGGCTACTTGACAATTTCAGCTTGGGGTTTCACTTTGGGCGGTTCAGAAGCAAATACTTAGTGCTTTTTGTCCACCCAAATTGACCACCAGCAGCAATAATCCACCAAGGAGAGGGAACAGAAGAACTGTTTGATATCACAAATTTGACAGTGTTTCATTTCACTGTCACTGAGTGGGTGCTGCCTCTCATGAGCATTTCTACTAGTCCTTGAATGCTTAAGGTAGCTGTGCAAAGTAAGCACCCATGGAAAGAAAATAATGCCATATATTTGTCATCTGTCTAGTCACAGCGTGACTTTGATAGACCTCTTCTGTCCACTTTTCAGCAATGTACCTCTTCCTGAAGATACTTGGCCATCGAGCCAGAGCAGGCAAGTTTAAGCAAAAAGACCAAGTCAAAGTCAGTTGGAAGATTTAAAAATTTTAGCAGGTGCTAGTATGCAGCTTAATAATTTAACTAGTTTTTCAAAAATGTCCTCAAAGATTTAATCAACGGTAGAATGGCTGGGTCTAATGCTGTACTAATTGCCGTGACCTTTGGTTACACATTTCAGATGGAAGCAAAGGTTTTTAGGTCAGGCAGGAGGTGAGTAATGCTTTTGTGGCTCCTATTCTGCCTCAGCAGCAGAGACAGAGTAATAATCGTTCCACTCGTCAGTGACACTTTTAGTATCACATACAGCCTAAGAAGAGCTATTAAGGTTGACATAATGTTAACCCATATTGAGTAACTCCGTAACAACACTGGGGAGGGAGGGAAGGAAACACTCAACACAAAGCTTCCTTCTCAAGTTTAAGCTTAGGAATTGCAGTTCAGGACTGTTGTGACTTTGAGGGAAGATCGCTCTGTTTGTGTTTCCTCAGCTCTTTTGAACAGAGAGCAATGGTATTGGGACAACTGAGGAGTGTCCCTCCAGTAGTGCCCCAAATATTGCAAGTCATAGCTAATGCTGGTTTTGGTTTGAAAACAAATGAACTAAACGTGCTTTTATTTCCTTCCACTGTAGGTGCCACAAAGATGAATAGAAGTTGCAATCATGTCTTTTAACAGCTATTTTACCTATTTTAAGTCTTCTGGTAGTCAGTTGCTTCCCCTCTCCCCGCTTTGGTTTGAAGCAATTGTTCTGTGTCCCAGGGTTGAAAATAGTGAAACTTTGCTCTTTTCAACGGATTTTTATGTGAAGGCTATAATAGCATTCATTCTTGGTTTGGGTCCATTTGCCAGAATTATTTTCTTGTCTTTTCATGTTCTGCGCTCATTTGACTTCCTTTGTGGTCCAGTTCAAAACTGCTAACTTAGTCTCAAATGTTAAAATGGCTTGAAGCACTTTGCAGAAAACCTGCCTAAGATTTGCTGATAAATCGGTGTTTGGTTTGTGTGAACTAAGTGGTATCAACAGCCAAGTTGAAAGGTAAAGGCTTAAGGCCTTCTGCCATTGGAAGCAGGTTGTCAGCATAGAGTTTCAGGACCTTTACAAATCACAGCTTAAAGCAATTTACAATTGTTAACCAAAATCATAATTAATAATTTAGCTAAAAAATCCAACTGAGCCATATCGGGTCTTGTTAATCTTCAGGCGGTAGAAGAGTCAGGCTTATAATTAACACATGTGGTTTCCAACAGGAAATTACTCATAATCTGCTTAACGTTGTTTTTCATGAATATACTTGCTGATGTTTTATCCTTTCTATCTGAATATTAAAACCTCCTGGCATAATGATATATAACGCTAGAACTGTGGATAATCATGTATATCTTTTTATGCAGATACATTTTAAAACTTAGTATTAGAAATTTGCATTGTAATGATAGATTTCTCAGAACTATTTATAAAACTAATGTTGATAAAGGGTTCTTCTTTTTTAACTAATCACTTAGTAGTTCTGAACTTCTGTTTGGATACAGGGGCAAAGAATACTTCCCAACAGAATGTCGGTATGTCAGTATCCTTGAGGTTATGTTTTGTTTTAAGCGAGAGTAGGGAGATAAATGTGAATTCTCAACATGGCATTTCTATATGCAAGTTGTTTCCATGTAAAAAAATTGTTTACATCTAAAACTTGCTGAAGATAATGACCGCTACGGTGGAGTGCTTGGAAGAGTTTATACTTGAAGCATTTTTAGTGGTTGATGTATGAATGAGAGAGATCATAGCATCACCACTTGGAGTTTGAAAGAGGAAGTGAGTCCATTGCTGATCTTTCCTGCTTGCTAATTAAGAGACAGCAGTACCTAGGTATCACTGACAAATGAATTTAGTCTGCAAAATGGTGGGGCTTTTGTCACTTTGTAAATGACCCCAATCTTAAGGAGGGAAAAAAGAAAAAAAACCTGACCTTTGGGCGTTTCTAGATACAGATATATATACACACACGCACTCAAAGAAATACATACGAAAAATACAGGGATTTGTCCTGTGGAATGTTTACAAGGTGAAAAAGTGCTTATAATGTTTGCAGACTATAAAAAATTTGGAAAGTTTGCAAGGATTTTGGCAGGCAGGATTACACTTGAAATGTCTTGGCAACTTGAGTTGGGTCCTTTTAAAAAGAAAAAAAAACAACGCTTATCAAATTGTCTTGGTAAGTGCAAATTGCATTGTGTTTAAAAGGCAATAATTAACAGCACAACTATAGAAAGAGTATTGGAAACCGAGTTTGATGGTTTGTAGGAAAATGTTTTCAAGTTACTCTGGTTTACAGAGGTCTGTCATGGTGTATTGCTGTGAAGCTGCCCAATAGTACCTGCAGTACAGTTAAAAGTGACCTTGGAGGCATGTGAGGCAATTCTTCTTCCTCTCCTCAACAACAAAACATAAATACTACTTTCTGTTTTGGTTGATGCTGTTTACTTGTGGTATGGATTAAGAATGCCCATAAGTCCAAAATAAATCCAGACTTTTACATTTAAAATTAGAGTGAAAGTTTCTCAACAGGTTATTTGGTCTGGAGAAGAAGATGAAGTGGCTACACAATGGAAAAGACTGCGCTGTTCTTTATATTTGACAGCAGAATAAGAATTAACTGCATTAAAATTTAATAAGAAAGAAAAGCTTCCATAATTTAAGACTAACTAAATAGTGAAATGGACTATGGGGTTTGATTATAGAAATTTGGACGTTAAAGGTTGTGTGAAATTTCTTTCCCCTTGCTTCTTAAATAAGTTGTATACCGTTATATATTAAAATTGTACTGTTGAAGGAACTGTAGGGTGTTATCTAGGTTCTCTTTATAAGCTTTAGTACTGGGGAGAGTGTGGGGGTAAGGGTTCCCCCTTACTGAATCACTTTCCTTAACTCCGGGAAAATGGTGGTGGTTCCTTGTAAGAGAAGTGGTGTGAACTGACTTGTTCCTGCGTCTTGGCATGGAGTGTACCTCCCTCTTTATTAATAGTGAAGATGGAAAAGTGATGAAATTTCTGGCAAGCAGCTTTCTTGGGATACTCTGCAGGGATTCTTTGTTGGGGCTTGTTTTCTGACTGATGGCCATTAGTTATACTTTCATTTCCAGCTTTTGACTGCTTGGCCATGGACCTGTATACTCTTGCAGTCTGAATGCTGTACAGGAGAGGATAATAAGCAATATGGTTTCAGTCCCACATTGTATTTATAATAAAATTGTCTGACTCAGGTTCTCCTGATTCTTCAATCTCTTTCGAGTTTGTTACCTGAAAGTGCAATTTCTTACTGTCTGTGATTTTGAGGTTCTGTAGTTTTATTTTCTGACTAATCTGAACTGTGAACTATTTGAGTAACTTAGAAGTGGCACACAGGAACATTAGAAACTGTTGCTTAAAGTCCTGTATAGGGTGAGCTGTATGCTGCACAGATAACATCTGGTTTTGGGTGGGTTTTTTTGTGTGTGGAGGGTTTGTAATCTGAACAGACCAGAGAAATGTAGAGTAGGTTAAAAAAGCATATGTCTCAAATGGAGTAATCTCAGTGATGGTGACAAAACAATTGTGTGTGTGTGTGTATGGGGTCTTTCTTTTTAAGTTTGTTTTTGTTGTTTCTTTCTCTTGTTATTTTTACTGGGTAGCAAAATGTAGGAGGAGAAGAAGAATGTGATAAGAATGAGTTGCGGGAAGAAGAGGATTAGGGGATGTGTGTTAGCTAGAGTTGTACGTGAAGGGATGAAAATGAAAAGTCTGTAAACTGAGGGTGGGAAAAGTTCAGATGAAATTTAAAAAAGCTGTGTTCAAAAGTTGCAGTTTCTTCCATCAACTGAATTTTCTGCCAAATGATACAGTTTCAAAGCTTCCTTTTTGTCTTAGAAGGCTTGACTGTCTGTGTGGTAAAGCCTTCACAAAACACATGTTCTTTGCTAACAGATTGTATTACTGAGAATCATCAGTAACTCTTGATTCTAGCATTAGTGTGGCACTAATGGATTTGTAATAGAAACAGTAGGGTAAGTCAGTAAAACGTACAGAGATTTATTTTTATTTTTTTGTCTGTCAAAGCATATATTCTGCTTGAATTGATGAAAGTAAAGGCCCTTAATTGTGGAGCATTAGGAAAGCATAATTTTAAGTCCTTTGTATGCTGGTTTATACTCTGAAATTCTGAAATTGGTTCCCTTTGCTTAGGTGAAAAAATTTTTTTGGGGGGTTCTGACTTTTTCCTCTGCTGGTGCTGCTTTTTACAATGGGGTATGGTACATAGTTTAATTCTTTTATTCTTTTCTGCTCTTTTTCAGAAGCAAGAAACTTTTTAGCAAGAAAAAATTGAAAAGGAAACAGAAGACTAAATTGAAAGTAAAAACACGCAACAAGGTGAGTTTGTAACTAACTCAACAAAGTTCTGACTCAGAATGAAAATAATTTGAATTGAGAAAATATAAGAAAAATAACTAGCAATTTATTTGTTTAGAAAATTTAATACTAGACCATTATTGGTTCTCCATTTATTGTATTCTACATTACTGTGAAACCTATATTATATGAACCACATTTTTGGTTCTCCAGTTCCTAAAATGTAAATGTTGCTAAACATGTTGGTATTTCAGTATGAATTTAAGAGATGCATGTCTAACTAATAGTTAGAAACTACTGCTGCACAGAGTTCTAACCATATTGGCTAAAGGAAAAAGGGAACATCCAATGTCTAAGGAATCCAAAGTTACCTTTGGAAATTCTTCCATAATGGAATAGATGATACCTACCCATTTTTATTGGTATTTTCTTCCTGTGTAACCCCTGCCCTCATCACTTTAGGTGCATGGGAGCAGTCTAGTGGACCTCTGAAAATGTTTACATGTTTAGGTGTTGCAAAGAAGAAATCTGGACAGAACCAACAGCAATTTAAAATACTGCTCTGCTGCGTTCATTCTCTGTTAGAGAGCAGTTATTTCTCTAAGCTAGAGCCTTAGAGGGATTTTCATGAAGGCTCACTGCAGGCATGGAGGGGTCTTCCTAGTTCCCATTGTAGTCAGTAAAGAGAAAATAACTCTTTTCTGCAGTGGTTCTGAAGGACAGAACCACTGAAATATCCAGTGAAAACACTTTCTAGTCAGTTGAATGTCCTTATAATACAAATACATTGTAGATCAAATTGGCCATCTTATCCTTATTTGCCAAATGTCATGTAGTTAGTCTATCTGAAGACATATGACTTTGGGAGGGTGAAGCAAGCCTTATATCTCTTCATTTGGTATTGCTTTTTTGGGTAGTCACCAGATGGTTCCACTTATCTAAAGCAGTGCAGCTCCAGACTATAGTATAGAAGGGCCTTATCTTCTCTTCTGTTCTCAGTACTGTACAGTGAAATATTTCTGGTCCAAACTGAATTTTTCAACCTTTTCTTCAGTTGCTATGGTATTAGAAGCTTTAACCCTTTTCCCTTCGTGATTTTATCAGATTCACTGTGTGCAGAAAACCAAGTTAGAAATTTGAAGAAATTTTGCAGGATGTAGTTAGTCTTTGTGTGTTCTGTCTGGTGACAGACACTTGTGCTTTTAAAATAAGATAACTCTTCAGCTGTGATCATTGTTATATAAAGAGAACAATGTCTTTCTGGATAGTGGTGCCTTAATTAAACTGCAAAGTAGGAAGCTAAACCTGGAGCTGTTTTTCCCAAGACAGTCGAATGTGCTTCTTGGATTTAGTTGTATTGGATAAATGGATTGGCAGGATCTCTTCTGAATGACCAAAGACCGCATGAGAATATAAAAGGCTGGTTCTTGTCAGTAGTTACAGGTTTGGCACTAACTGATGATTTCTGTACCTCGTGCCAGTGCAGGGTTGTTTTCAAGATTTTTCTTGGATGTTAAACAGCTTCTGTTTGAAGCATTAAGTGAGATTTATCTGACTTTGAAAGGCATAATGGGTTTTTACATGTCTGTTACTGATGCCTTTGTTCTAGACAGTCTTTGAGGCGGGCCAGGGTTGACCAGCAGGGTACTGGTGTTTGTTTTGAGGCACCAAGGTACGGAAAGGCATCCATGCTTATTCCTGCGTGGTAGCAAGAAATCATGTGTTTGCTGAAAAATTTAACTGAAGAGGGAAAGATACAATCAGCTTCATATCTTTGGGTCATCAGACTTTGTTTACTGAAAAAATGGGATGATTTTTGGTTTTGTTTATTTCCTTGGTGGGTTTTTTTTGGTTGATTTTGTTGTTGTGGTTTTTTTTCCCCATATGCTTTTCAATGAACCCCCATGTTTACCAGTGCAGAAGAAGCTCGATGATCGTTTTTGCACAGGAATGTCTGAAAATTGGCATGTATGTTATTGTCAGGAAAATGTGAGTTTCCATTTGAAGCCTTAAAATAAAGCAGATTGAAAAGACCATCACCGCTGCATGTTCTGAGCAGGAGAGCTTGTGTGCATCAGTTTGTTTTTTAAGAATCAAGGCATTTTAGTCTGAACAACCATGGGAGCTTTCTCTTAATATGCTTGATAGAGGCAGGGAAGACCTTAAATTAAGGAACCCCCAAAGCTGTTTTATACCCTGTGCTTACTCAAAATGGTAATTGAGTAATTGAAGAGGAGAGAACATTAGAAAGAAGTAATTGCTGAGCAACTGGAAGAAAATTACTTGTACCATTTAAGCATTAAATGCTATAACATTTTAAGTATATAACATTAATTGATGTTTACTGCAGGCCAGTAGTTTCAGCCTTACTCTGCTTGTAAGTTGATGTTGTGCTATGATCACTTCTGTATGAAGTATGGTTAACTTTTGATTTTCTGCATTTTTTGGTTGGTTGTTGTTTGTTTGTTTTAACAGCTGTAAAGGTTTTCCATATGGGTGCAGTGTGTTTTGGCTTTGGAAATTCAGTGCTGAATAGAGTGACTTAAATAGAAAAGAAATATGTGATGATTAGATGTTGCTGTAGCACCTTGGATTCTTCCCCCTGCCCCCACCTAACCCTCCTTTCATGGTTTTTTTGTTTATGGCAACTCACTAGAAAATTGTAAGCTGTGTAACTTGCCTCAGCTGTATGAATAGTGGTGCATCCCCTCCCTTCCCCTTTTTCAGCCCCCAGAGTTTTCCCTCTTTATTGTTAATTCATAAAAGTGCTGCTTAGGACACTTAGCTGAGCGATTGGATGGGAAGCCAGAGTTCATCACCTTCTGTTCTCATAATGTTACTTGAAGAATACCGAAAACTTGGAGTCTGCCAGAGATGGAGAATGTACTTGTAATGATCGACAGCCACCTGTTTAGTTTATGCAGAAGTTTTAAGCTATGCTTTTTTAGGTTTTTACAAATAGAAGGGATAAAGCCTTTGGAAAGGACAAGTCACATAGCAGACAAATTTATTGTAAGCTAATGATTAAATATACAAGTTGGATCAACTTGGATAAATATTTGTCTAATTAAAAACACACATAGTTTCTCAAATAATTTGGCAGTGTTTTCAGTGGCTTTTGTATTATTTGGTGTTTCAACCTCAAGAGGGCATCACTTTCTAAGAGATGTTTGAACCAATCAAAGAATTTGGTGAGGTTCTACACTCTGCCTTATGCACAGGTTATTGTAACCTTGCCTACCTAAAAACAGATAAACTTTCTTCTCCTAGATTATAGTCTATTTCCATTACACCTGAGAATAAACTATTATTACAGTCATCTGGTTCAAGAAAAAGGAAATACATTGATCAGAAAATAAGCTACACGTGGATTCTGTCTTTTGGGAAAACAGTTTATCGAGGTGTGAGACAAGTGTAAAGGAGTCTGGGTTTTGTTTTTCCCACTTCTTTTCTTGAGTTTACTGGAACATTATGAAAGACTGAGAAGAGTTCTTGTGAGTGTAGTTGCTCTAGTTTATGAACCAAACCTGTATTGTTTAATCTCCTCCGTAATTCTTCCTTCCATTTAGCAAGGACTATAAGTTTACATGGACAAATCACACGTCAGGGTATGGACATCTGTGCTTCATTCTGTTTCTCATAAGATAGCCTCTTACATTTTAGAAACAAAAGTAATGCCCAAGAAATAAAATTTTGTCTACATTTATTAAAAATGTGTTTATGATTCTTTACTTCCATTGTTATTGCAACTTCTCAGACTTGCATTTAGAATTCATTATTCAGCAGTTCCATATTGAATTGTTATTCCTTTGCTATCTTCTAAACTTCAAGAGAAGGGCTTTTCTGATTTTATCTTAAGTATTTGGAGAACATCATCTGCTTCTGTTTTGTCTACCTGAACTACAGAAAATTTTTGTGAGGAATTGAATTAGGCTTATTGCCTTTACAGAATTTTTTTTTTCCCCTATCTGTTTCTCTGAAAAAGATGCCCTGTCCCTCCTGACTGCTGAAATGACCTTTCGTCACTGTTACCTCACCTTGTGTGGTTTCTAGTTGAGAATCTCCATTTTGGAGTTCAGTATGGCACATTTTGTAAGAATAATATCATGTTTAAAAACTGCTCTTCCCTTCCACCGAAATTTCATTTTAGATGTTCTCTATAGCACAAATAAATTTTTGCAGCACTCAAGAGAGAAGTTGTGATGAATACTGGGTATCTGTTAAAATTTATGATGTATGTTTCATCATGCATCTTAATTTGAGAAGGTGCATTTTTGATTTATGATGATACCAAGTTGAAACAACAAGGGTAGAGACTTCAGAATGTCCCACTTTCTTACAGCTCACGCAAAAAAAACTAATTCAAAAGACATGATTCTTTTTTCCAGTCTTGAAGATCTGCTTTTTTTGAAAGTGATAGCAATTTTATATTCCAAGAAACCAAATGCTTTGGGAGCAAAAAATAAATGTAGACCCTATCATTTCGTCTGCAACTCCAGCATCGTAGTAGCTGGACCTCTTAATGCTATGTGTTGAAGTATTCCAGTAACCATTAAAAAGAGTATATTCAGAGGTGCAGAAAAAGTAGTTGCTGCTCTTTACCTTATCCACAGTCCCATGAAGCGAGGGTTCAAATGTCTGTGGATCTTGATGCATTTAACACCAAGAAAACAAGCTATTAGGGAGATATTTCTTTTCTTGAAATAGTATATCCCATAGTGCAAGAGAGCAAGATTATTAACAATCCTAGATCTGTGTAAAATTAAGAAGGTGCTTCACTGAGTTCTTAGAAGTTGACTACCGTTTTGGCTCTCAACTTTCACTGTTCTCCTCGGCAATGCAGAACTATTTTGTGTGAATGTGAAATGCAGTGTTACTAAGAGGATTGTTATAACTTAAAAAAAACCCAGAACTTAGTAGTTTGATATGAGAATTACTAAGTGGAATTCTGTAAGCACAGTTAGTGGTTAGATTGTCATCACAATCTTTTCTACCTCAAAATCTGTGAGTTGGTAGCATGAATCTCATACTATTGGGGAAATTTGTATGGCTGTGTAGAAGAGAGAACAAATGCCATGCCTCTTACTAGCTGCAGAAAAGGAAGCTTCCAGTCGATGATGGGATGTGAGCTGAAGTCTCAGTTTCCTAGCATGATCAGTGCATCTGACCTCAGTGAAGTTAGGAATCTGTTGTAGTCTGGAAAGGAAAAAACTTACCTCATATGGAAAAAAAACTTTTTGATGTCTGTTTTGAATGCTTTCCACTTCCACTGTTGAAGAAAACTTGAAAAAGAAAAGAGATGGGGAAGCTGCTCATTGAATGAGCATTAAAGGAGCAGAAAGTTTTCCTGTTCTTTGATATTTTATTCTTTTTTTTTAAATCAGCTCCATCTCTGCTTTTTGTAAAAGAAATCTAAGAAGGTGGTTTTTATACAACCTGATCATATACCTCCACTTTTGAGCAAATATTTGTTTTGAAGACCTGGAAACTATAAATATAATAGTTAAAGCTCCTTGGAGACTTGAGCAAATTGATCACAAATAAATTCATTTTTTGCCAAAGTCTGTGGGAGGAGAGAGAGAGAAACCAACGTGATGGTCGGAAGTTCCCTTCCTGCACTCTAACCAGAAATGATGACTCTTGTCATTCCTTGCCTTCCTTTTACCTTGAGACATGCTAAGCATTTGTATGTTTATACATTCAATGGGAGTTCCATTGAGGGTTTTTTCTCCTCAAATGAAAGGCAGTAAACAGTGAAAATCATAATGATCCTTAGGGTTTAACCTGTTCTTGCAGCCCAACAATGTACTGTTCAAAAATAGCTTTAATAAGTACAGTCATAAGGCTGATTTTTTTTTTAAACTGACAAAACCAGGTGATGAATTTAAAAATTCCTTTTAAGGGACATTGTTAGGATTGCTACTGTATCTGTCACGTGTATAACAATGGAACATAAGATGCGTATAGTTTCAAAGAATTCACAGTTCTCAGAGTTAAGGTATTGTGAAGGAAAGGTGGCGGTACAAACTAAGAAGTGTAAACAGTGGGTTAACATAGATCTAGGAATTAAACTGGTTCTGAGTGGTATATTCAAGTGCTACACTGTTCAGATAGAGCAGGGTTTTCTGTAAAATCTTATATTGTATTGAAGCCTGGGTAAGAAATTGCCTATAACTCGTTTGGGCACTGCTGTACTGTTGTGGAGCAGAAAGATAAAATGGTTAAAGTGCTTACTGTTTAAAAGCATTAGGTAAGGGATGTTTTAATAGTTTAAAGCATCAGGAATAAGGAAGGAGTTTATTTTTGAAAATTAGTCAACCCATTATTAATAGGCGAGGAAACATACATTGATATTTCATCTAGCTCTGTAATGTCTAAAATTATCTGTGCTGGTTAAACAATTTGGCCAACCTATTTCAAAAGGGGACGTGAGCTACAGAACTTGGGCTGTTCTGGAACAAAGACTGAGTTGAACTGACAAAAAAAGAACTGGAATGGAAACTTCACAGAAGTTGTAATTATAATACATGGTACTAATTAGATAAGTGAACTTCAGGTAAAAAAAAAAAAAAGGATCCACATATTTTTCTCTTCCTGTAACTGTCAGTAGGTTAGGAAATGCATAGTAAATTTACTGAATAGTTTTTTTAACCTGTGTAGTTCAACTGAGCTAGCTTTAAAGCTGAAAGCTGATATTGTGTGTTTGCCTTAACAGCAGCTGCAAAAACTCTTGGGGTATGTGTATGGATATTTGACATACAGAAGAGTCATATGTTATAACGGTTTAGTTTTCTGGTGCCAAATACAGTTTAAAGTATGTAGTAGCTCATTATCATTGGTATCAGTCCAAGTCTATTTTGATGCAGTTTGATACTAGAATAACACAGGAGGCTGTGTTTTCAGTTCTAGCACTGATTGATATTGTGGGGTTTTGACAGCAGCTTTATTATTTCAAAGATACTTATAGTGAACAAAGACTAATGTTGTCATTCAATCTCTAACACCAGAAGTTCTGTTGTGCTTAAAAAAAAAAAAAAAAAAAAAAAAA
>VXBW01002935.1:78811-231644 GCA_013400375.1 Thinocorus orbignyianus
CAGACTTTCAGTATGCCTGTAGGGAGCTTTTTCCAGCTTTTTAAAAAAAAAAAAAAAAATTCTCTATTATCTTTAATTTTGTTCTTGCTGCGAACACTGACACCGGGTAAGAAAAGTTAACATGTGTTAAGTTGGTAAAATAGGCTACAGACCAAACCATTGCTTGCAATAATTTTGCAAGAAAGGATATGCAAATATGTACCAGTATAGTTAGAATAATACTGTAGCCAGAAATAAAAGGAAATATGTTAACTGTGAAATATTTTTGTGTTATTTTAAATTTTTTGTTAACTTTTGGAACATATGGTATTAAATGATCTAAGTTTGAAGCCTGTGTTATTTCTGGTAATACTGAAAACAAAACTGCAGATAAAAGCATCTGGTAAGCCATTGCTGTGTTGTGATGTACAAAGTTGGGGATACCATACTGTAGAAAAATTACACCCCATTAAAACATTATCTAGTTCACTTGTTCTCAAACTTCTTTTTCCCTCTTCCCTGCTAGATTTAAGTCCTATTTCCCATCACTGCTCTCAGTTGCTATGCGTATTTCCACTCTGATCTGTTCCAACTCACTGTAATGAGTCGGAAATGCGAAAGCACACTGTGTGTGCTTTCCTGCCAAATAACCATGGTCATTCATAGTATTTATCCCCCTTAAATAAAAAGAAAGAAAAAGACAAAAAGCTTCCACCTTTGGTGTCCCCCAAGCGTACAAGAAACAAACCAAAATAACCTTGGTAAGTTAGTCATGACCCTCATTCAGCCTAGCCTAACGCTCCTCCAAATTTTGCCTTGCCTGTTCAAGCAAATTTACTGTACTTTTAGAATCATAGAATGATTGGAGTTGGAAGGGACCTTGAAGATCAAGTTCCAACCCCCCTGCCGTGGGCAGGGACACCTCCCACTAGAGCAGATTGCTCAAAGCCCCATCCAGCCTGGCCTTGCAAGAAAGGGTATGCAAATACGTACCAGTATGGTTAGAATAATACTACAGCCAGAAATAATAGGAAATATGTAAACTATGAAATATTTTTGAGTTAATTTAATTATTTTGTTAAATTTTGGAACACATGGTATTAAAAGGCTTTTTTAACCTAAACCTTCTCTCTTTATGTAGTTTCTGTACCCTCTCTCTACATCAAGGTCTTATAGGGAATTGCCATGTGGCTGAAGTCCAGTTTTTCATAGCCTGTGCTCAAACCAGCCTATTCCACGTAGTATGCAACCTAAGATGAAATACAACACTGCCTGGGGAATATTTTTATTGGGTTGTGGATCTTGTTTAGGTCTACCATTTCTTCTGTTCCATCTTACTCTTGCAGAAAGGGAGACTATGGGGCAAAATTAAAAAGGTGTTTTTCAAAAAATGTGTTTTTTTTTTTTCCTTAACAATTTTCCAAGTCTGATGACAGCCTTGTGAAGGCCACTCTGTGTCTTGGCAGTGGCTGACAGCAATATACCAGTAGTAGATATCAAGGAAAGGGTGGGGCAGGGTCGCCGTAGGGTAGGGCATGGGTTGTGGTAGGTTCTCAGAACCATTTCCCTACTCTCACTTTGTGGCTTAGGGCTTCTGAAAACAAGATAGAGTCCTGATAATTCATATGCTTTTTTTTTTCTTTAATACAGTAGTTTGTCCATTAGAGTTTTATTTGTTTTCTATTTATACAAAATCATTATCTCAGCATCCTGTCGTGGGAGTTCTTGAATTTGCCATCTGTTTACATTTAATGACAAAGCAACTATCAGTATTTTTAATTTCTAATATATATTTAGCGAACAGCTTAAACTTTTATTTACCATAGATTACCATAGATTAAAGTGAAGAACTGAATAAAGATATACTGCATTTTAAAATTCGATAATAATAATTAAAAAAACCCAAACAAACTGACCCCTGTTAAGAAGATAAAACCTGAATTCTGCCAGTCTCTTGGCTGTGGCACAGGTTTGAACTGTTCTGTAGCATGATCTGCTTTCATTTTCCATCCCAGTGTCCTTATCTAGTCAGGAGAGGTAGAGAGACTGGAGCCAGATGGAACACATTGAAACTTACTCCTCTTCCTTCTTTCTTCCATGCCTGAAGTGTAATTGGTATTCCAACAGGAAATTTCAGTCTCCTGTTTGAGGGTGATTTGACTAGCCAAAATTATTGAGGCTATTAAAATTACTTGTATTGAGCAAAGCCTGAAACTTCTAATAAACTTGAACTAATTTTGTTTTTCAGACTGAAAACTTAGAGAGTACGATCACCATACCAGATATCAGATTACATAGCAACCCTTCAGCTTTCAATGTTTACTGCAATGTCCGCCATTGTGTGTTGGAGTGGCAAAAAAAGGAAGCATCTGTATCATTGGCTTCAAAGAACAGTGTACAGAGCGGGGATTCGGACAGCGATGAAGAGGAGGAATCCAAAGAGCCACCTATTAAACTCCCAAAGGCAAGTAACTGGGTGTTGTTTAAAGTGTGCTGTGTATGTGATGTAATGATGGTATATTCCTTATGAGGAATAAAGAGCAGCATTATAAGCCAACTGCTCAGAAAATGACTAATTTTGTTGTCCCTGTAGTCCAGAATTGTCTGAATTTATGAATTAGGAAGTTCTATATACCTGCCAGATAATTAATTTTAAGGTCAATTAAATGTTAGGTAAGCATTCAACTTGTACTCCATTATAAGTAATAGTATTTGAAAATAATTTATCACCTCAAAAGTCAACACAAACTGCAAATAAGGCAGCTCTTGTATCTGTCAGGGACTACTAGCTGGTATGAGAAAGGGTGCTTTCTCTTGCTTTACCAGCAAAAAAAAATAAATCTTTCTGCTGTTGGAATTCAGTTGGTGGAGTGTTTTCTAAGATGATTCAGCAGGTATACATATAATTGCAGGAGCTGTCAATTATTCTTACTACCTTACTTGTTAATCTTTCCCCTTTTTTGGCTTTAGTATCTTGGCACTGATAACTATAGGTAGTAATGCACGTTAGGGTTTTGGATGTTATAGTTGGACAGTTAGGGTAGATTTTTACTATTTACTACTTCTATGCTTGTAGCAGGATTAATGGTGAAAAGTCAGAAATAATCTATATAGGAGCTACTGACTTTTTTTCTTAATTTTTTAAAAATTTGCCGATTCACTTGTTTTGTATAATGTAACTTGTCTGCATTTAGTTTTCTTCATTGCTAGCTTATTAATGCTATGAGTCCCGCTTCTTTTGTTATTCTTCTGAGTCTAAAAAAGCATATTCAGAACAACTTCCCGTGTTTACATTTGCCCTAAGAACAACACAAATACTGAATTAAGAAGGTTGCTGCAGCAGTGATTATGTAGAATGTTCTAGTCACTCAGAAAATTAGGATTTTATAGGTGATTGTGTTTAGTATTATCTGAAGGTAAAGTTGGCGTTCTGGAAATAGTGGTGAAGAATTGCAGAGGAACATAACTGAGTCAAGTAACTGCAACTCAGTAACTAAAATTTCATGGTTGATAGTTGTGAAATAATGTGAAGTCAGTAGGAATAAAGTTATTGTTTATGAACTGCATCTGACTCCTTGTGAGGAGTGAATTAAACGAATCAGCAAATGCTTGTGAATGCTTGATTTGAAATATTAAGTAAAAGGTGATGTAGCTATTAGCATAAAGAGTGGAATGGGATTTTAAAGAGATTCTGATACTATAAGAGGTTTATTTGAAGGTGAAGAGGCCTGTTTTCAGAAGCCTCCCCAGTTTGTTGATCTCAGATAGTGGAAAAAACAAACAGACAAACAAAAAAAAAAACCTTAACCCCACCCAAAACCTGTGCAGATAAGGCAAAATCCCAGTGGAACTATCTGTTGTCATTTCCGACTGTAGTGGAAGTTCACCTCGCTTCCTCCACTGTGTTAGGATCTCTGCTTTTTCCAGCTACCTGTCAGCTGCTGTCCAAAGATTGGGAAGAATAGGATAAACTTCTCCCATAGATACTATCACTGAAAAGAAAGAGTATTTCCGAAAAGGACTGCAGTGTATTTTAGCCTGCAAGATGATACTGAGTTTTGGATCCTGAAAACCCATCTGTGCTGTTATTTTGTTGACAGGTTTTTGTCCCCTGTAGATACCATGCATGTATTTTTCCTGACTCCATCGAAGATATGAACTGTAAGGTGCAATTCACAGGAAAAAAGCTTTTGCACTTTGAAGACTTGATTTTATTATGTTTCTGTTCTTCCTTCAAAACCCAAACAAGTTGTAAAATAACTTTTGAAAGACAGGAATGGAAATAAATTGAATGACAGCAAAGACAGTTACAGGGCATCCATTAGAACTTACAGCTAACTGTCAAAACAGATCTGTTTTGAGCATGAGTGGCAGTTCCATTTTATTTATTTTCACAGTTCAGTCTCTTTCCTTAGGTTTTACTCAGGGGTGAATCTACAGTAAACACTGTACACACTTGGGTTCTGCTTCTAACAGTAGCACATAGAAAAGTTTTGAAGATCTAGCTGCTTATTTGTAATGAGTTAACCTTGTTCAGTTTTCTTTCGTCCTCCTCATTGTCACATACTGAGTTTGAGATGGAAATGACAGGGAACAGTCAGTGGAGAGAAGCATAACTGTAATCTCAAAATATTCAGGAATGCTAAAAGGGAGAGTTAGGAGTGGCTGTAACAGCACTCTTACAGAACTTGTATTGGCACAATTCATATCTGTGATGAGTACATATGGAGTTCTAGTGACAAGTCATTAATCTTTACTTTTGTAACAATATTAAAAAATAATCTCAGACTTTGGAGGGGTAATTACTAGTGCTGCCGGTATTAGCTGCCAAATGTACCATTATTCAAGTTGGGAAGTCAGGTTGCAAGCCAGTTCTAGCTTGCTGGTTCATGCTAATGAACAAGGAAAAAGAGGTCTGTCAAATGAAGTGTGAACTCAATCAAAATTCCATGGGCTCAGAGACACAATTTGTCTTACATGGTCCAAAAAATGTTAAGTTTTCTTATATTTTCAGGGAAGTATTACTCTACTTAAATACGCTCTTTCATATAGTGACATTACTTCCGTGTAATATTTGCTAATGCAGTTGTGTAGGTGGGTTCTTGATTCTGATTCTCTTTCGAATTATCATTGTGCTCAGTCCTACATTTCTGTTATTCAAAGAACTGTATTGTTCTTTTATACCTTTATTGATGAAGACCCAAAAATATTTTATTAGCAGATAGATATTCTGAGATTTCTGTACCTTTTTAGATCATTGAAGTTGGATTATGTGAAGTCTTTGAACTGATAAAGGAGACGAGATTTTCGCATCCATCCTTGTGTCTCAGGAGCCTACAAGCCCTACTTAATGTGCTCCAGGGCCAACAACCAGAAGGCCTTCAATCAGAGCCTCCTGAAGTCCTAGGTAATATCTCATCTGTTACTGTATTTGTATTATACATTTGTAATTGCATTGGACAGAAGAAGGCGGTTCATAGCATGTGTTTGTGAGATAGTAACATGCTTTTTTTTCAGCAGACTGACTTTATTCTGGAGTGTGACTTCCTTATGGTGTATGTAACCAGTACTGTTTCAGCATTAATCTTTTGTAGAAGAGGAATATTGGCATCTAAAGGCGCATATATATATATATATAAAAAAATCATTTTCTTGCTGTGTAATGCAGTTTCACTGAAACATAGTGAAGCTTACAAATTGTGATTCATTTGTCGTACTGAAGCTATAGAATACCCGCTCTTACTGGGAAGAAGATAGTTCTACAGTGAGCTTCTCTTGTGGTCTGCTGTGATCTATAGTTTAGCTATTTAATCTTGTAATTTGTATAAAACTGCTAAATGAAGTGTCAGAATTCTTGCTTTTACTGCCTCTGGCCATCTGAAAGTTTCCCTGAAAATTCATTTTGCCTTTAATGGTATTGAAAATAAAAGTTGAACTTCTGGTGGCTTTGAATATATGATTGATTATGTCCTTTCAGCTAAAAAACAATTATCTGTTGTTAATTCATAGTTTATAATGTTTATATAACTGGAAGGAAGGCTAGAATATAGTATCTGTTGGTTAAAAATAAAAATAAATTTTATCTTAAATTTCTATATTTTCCTGTGTTATGGCTCAACACTGTTGTATTTCCAAAGATGACAGTAATTTGCTACAGCTTTTATTTTTGTTATCGTTGCACAGAGTATTGAAGGCTTTATCTTGATTACTGCCTTAGTGATTACTTTTATATAATATAAAAAAATTGAGGTGGATTTCTGTTCACACCTTGATTGTTACAGATTTTCAACTGCTAAACAGTGCTTGAAAAGAGGCATACGATCACAATAATTTTCAAGCTTTGATTTGAAATGCTCGTTTCTGAGAAATGGGATGTGCTTCAACGTGGGTAATGGTCATAAAGATTAGACAAGGTTGGTCAAGACCCACACATCATCTCAGTGATGAGGTAGACTGAATAGGCAGGTAAAGTAACTCCTTCTGGACCATTTCTTATTAATAGGTTCCACTATAACAGAAGGACTTAGGTTTTCTTTGGCCACTGTGATTATCAAGAGTCTATGTTTTCTGGCTGAAGAAGAATGAAAAGTTAAGGATGTTGTAGGCCTATTTAAATGGCATGCTTTCTTCTCTCTCTGGAAATAGGACTGAACTGAATGGCTGAGGAATGATTTATCACATGTTTTGCAAGTTAAATTTCCCATTGACCAGCAAATTGTTTGGTATGATTTTTGCAACTTGTCTGTGTAATTTCTGTGTTTTATCTGCAGAATCCCTGTTCCAGCTTCTTCTGGAGATAACTGTCCGTAGCACAGGAATGAATGACAGCACAGGACAGTCCCTGACAGCACTTTCCTGCGCTTGCCTCTTCAGTTTGGTGGCTGCCTGGGGAGAGACGGGAAGAACGTTGCAAGCAATCTCTGCTATCCTCACCAATAACGGCAGCCATGCTTGTCAGACTATTCAGGTTTTGCACTAAAACTTCTCTGTGTCTGGGAATTTATGTAAACGATGTGTACATATGTTCTGAGAAGATCTGAGTAGATATTTCTTTGTCTCTCTTGAGTTGGAAAGAGAACAAAAAATGCAGCGTTTAAAAGACAATTTTTTTTCACTCACTATTTGTTTCACTGTTTAGGTGCCAACCATTTTAAACTCTCTCCAGCGGAGCGTGCAGGCAGTTCTGGTGGGCAAAATCCAAATCCAGGACTGGTTCAGTAATGGGATAAAGAAGGCAGCCTTGATGCACAAATGGCCATTGAAAGAAATATCTGTAGATGATGACGACCAGTGCCTACTTCAGAGTGATGGGTTTTTCCTCTATCTCTTATGTAAAGATGGACTTTACAAAATCGGCTCTGGATATAGTGGGACAGTGAGGGTAATGTGATTCCTTCTTGTCTGATTAAGATAGTCAATATTGTAACTTAATTTCTATGATGTCTTGTTCCCATTAAGAGTCTTTTGTATCTTACTAGTGATCAGATCTTTTACAGCTTGTCAGAATTTTTCTGATGATTGTTAAGAGAATTTTACAGCACTTTCTTACAATTTTTACTTCTCAATATTGTTGAAGACATTGTTATTTAGTTGGTAAATGATTATTCGTAAAGTTGTCACTCTGATATTTGTTAAAAGATTGGAGTTTTTTTGCTTTTCAGGGCCATATATACAATTCTACATCCCGCATCAAAAACAGAAAGGAAAAAAAGTCTTGGTTAGGCTATGCTCAGGTAGGTGAATAATTAAAACATAAAACGTGTACCCCACCCCAATCCCTCGTGAGTAATTTAAGTAGACTTTGGCTTTAGAGTAAGCTTACATGGGTATTGTATTGTTCTTTTGGCTTCACTTATAAGATTCAGTTTTTTGGTACTGATTTCTAAATTGTGGAAGATGAGGGGTGTGTGATGGTACTGGCGTATAGAAAGAAGTAATGAAAAGTGTCATTGATTTGTATTGTCACCGTAAAAACTTTAAGAAGCACACATTGATTAACCATACAATTCATAAACATGGTGGTTTAACACATACATCTATGAATTGTACAGTCAATTGACAATACCACTGCAAAGTTAACTATATTTGGATGCTTTATTGTTTTTTAAATTAGTTGGAATATCAACCACCTTTTCTTATAGTTTTGCCATTCATTATAAAACTAGTGTGTTTTTTTTATAATCTTATTACTACTGAATGCACTCTCAAAAACACAAACCAAAATAAGAAAAATCCAATACAAACCCAAAAACTGACTTTCAGAGAAGAGTTAGTTTACTTCATTTTTTTTCTGAGCAATTTTTATTGTATGTTTACAATTAACTAAGTGATCTCATTGTCCCAGTGTGAAATTTAGTGTGTTCTTTGGCACACATATGAAATGCTGTTGTTAATTACAAATATATATCCTATTATTACTGTTATTTTTTTATATGTATATGAAATCTGATTTTGTTTGGTATTAAAACAGATGGATCACCAAAAGGTCTACTGGCCCAATACATGTGTGTGCAGATGCATTCATTCAGGAGCCTGTTTTATCAGTTTGGAAAGGAATAGTATCCATACAGTTGCATGTTTGAGTTACACATTTGATTATTCTGTACATAGCTACAAATATACTTGATACTCTTCTTTGAGTGCTTGTACAGGTGTACGCGCTCACATAGTGACTATATCTGAAGGCACTGCTATTTGGAAAAATGTCACTTTGGTTATGTTTATAGGCAGATATGTAAGTTGTACTTACTGCTATGTGTATGTCTGTAGAAGAGGTGAGAAGTGCACTTGGTCTTATTTCCATTCATGTGCTTGATTAAATCAGCTCAAATTCAAGTGATTTTTCTTATTTTATTGTATACGTTGTTCTAGACTGAAGCTTTTCTGTCTGATTTAATGCTCTTTTCCTAGTTTGTGTAGGTTTCTTTTTCCTCATTTCACAGATTGAATTATCCAGGAAAATTCAAGTAGTTTAGATGGAAGAAAAAGGGTTGGTTGGATTTTCCTGTTGCTGTAAGATGATTGTAATTAGGGTCACTGACTCTTTGACAAATGAAGATATTCTGAGGTTAAGCCTTACTGTTCTCCTTGTGAAACGCATTCATTCTTGGATGTGTAGAATGCCCATCTGAGGCCAGTCATGGTTCAAGCAAGTGCACACCAGTGTCACATCTCCTGCTACGACATAGTGTTGTCAGAATCATTACTTAGTCATTATTCATATTGGCCTCTGCAGCCCTCCTGTCAGTGAATGCTATCTTGCTTGGCCTCAGTCATCTCAAATAAGTATGTTCCTGAGTGCCCTTAAGTAATCTTTTTGCTTTGCTGTAGCTGCTTTTTAGCAGAAGTGCTTTTGAAGTGTAAATTCCCCAACTCCCTTAAAATCTTTGAAGATTCACAGGCATGGTAGTATAGAAAAAGATAGAAGAGCAAAGTTCCTCACATGATGCAAACGTGGGGGCTTATGCAACCTTTCTGGTTTAAGCTAAAGGAAAACTTACTTGACTGTGTTTATTTAAAAGTGCACTCATAGATGTAAACAATAAAACTTAAATGTGAGTTTCCGATACAGGCAAATCTTTTTACTTCTAAACTGATGACTGAATCAAACCTTTAAAAAAAAATATCTATATACACATGATCAGAGAGAAGATACTGTTTTGGTATGCCAAAGTAGACTTCTTGATATGGGCTGTGGACCAGAATAGGTGATTTTTGGGGAAATGAAGGCATTCTGCACATGGAGAAACAGAAAGATGAAATGATTAGTCCTGAGTATCTCTCTTCCCCTAGATCTGGTTATGGGTTAAGAGATTAGCAGTATAAGAGCTCATTGTGTGTAACCTTGTGCTGTGGCTGCTGTCACCAAAATTACCATATATGTTTGGGAATTTCTTTGATGAAGAGCTCAGAATAAAGATGCAGAATCTCATTAGAGTGGGAGTCAAACTAGTTAACTTTTTGAAAAAATTTCTCATTTAATGCAGATATGAATTATTAATTCTCACTTATATATCAGACAATATATGCATCTGCTTCCTGGGAATCCTGTGAATCTTTTGTTGATTTGAGGACAGAAACATTAGTTTTGCTGTGACTTTTAACTGTAATTTTATACACATATAGAATGGAACTGCTACATGTGGCTTTAAAAGCTGTATATGAGCTTCAGCGTGCTGATTTGTAGCTTTTAGAAAGAACGGAGGAAAGGGGTTAAATTTCCAGGTTTTATTGTGGAATTTGATTAGTGGAAAAAAGTTGATTATCAAAATGAAGCAGATTTGATGTTAAAGGTTTTCAAAATCTTTAAACATGGCCTAAAATAGCGATTGCATTTTTTTCACTTTTGACAATATCCTTTGATGTATTTAAGAATATTTTTGTACCTATATATATATTTATGTTCTTACTTTTACCAGGGTTATTTATTATATAGAGATGCGAATAATCACAGTATGACAGCCATAAGAATAAACCCTGAAACTTTGGAGCAAGACGGTACAGTTGCTTTTCCAGGTATGAACCTCCAGATATGAGAAGATGGTTATAGTTTACTGTTTACATGCTATGTATTTTCAGGTAAGCAGAAGAGAAATTGAGACAGATTTTGAGATCACAGACAGACTGCTTTTTGATGACTTTGCTGTGCCGGGGCACCTGCAGTGTTTCGTTCAGATATCTTGCATCTTACTCCAGCTACTGGAATAATATTGCAACATTTTAGAATTTATGGTGATCTTAATTTAAAGATTCTGAGAGCTTAACTTCCTTCTTGAGGAAACTTTATTTCTTTCTCTTTTGAACTTTGAGCATTTGGCTCTCATATGGCTGTTGCTAGACTCTCCTACAAACTACGATGAAAACCATTTGGTTTCTAATATAGGTAGAAATAGAAATACATACAAAAAGCAAAGGAGACTAATGAATACTGATGGACCATGCTTCTTATGTTTAAATTGGTGGTGGGGTTTTGTTTATTTGTTTGGGGATTATTTTTTTTTGTAGTTTTGTTTTCATGTGGGTTTTTCCACAATGGAGCCTTGTAGTTTTGGTCTCTATTTAGAAAATTAAGATGTTTCTGGAACATACTTTAATGGCCTCCTGGTGAAACAAATCTATTCTTAAGCACTCGTGTAAACAGTAGAAGGACACAGGAGTATCTGCCAATCGAACAATGATATTCTATAGATCAGAGGAAGGGTTTTGTGTGGCATCCTGACGTAAGGAGGCACTGACTGAACCCTCAGAAAAATTCCCTAGGCTTTCTTTATTTCAAACACAAACATTACTTTTTGAAACAAACTGTGAATGTAGACTCTAGTCTATCCAGCTTTCTGCAAGTACTTTAAATATGGATGTCTGCTTAAGCTGCTTGGTCTTTGTGGGGCTGTGTAAGAAATTTGAGCGAGAGCACATTCAAGGACATGACAAATTGCCTTGTAGGGTTGTTTCTCCACTTTCTTCACCTTAAGGCAACTTCTTCAACCAGTAGGGTCCTTTGAGTTCCTTAATTATATTGCCATTACTAACCAAATCAGTACTCTTCACGCAAGTCTTGAGAGACACTCAGGCACGTTTAACGTCTACACCTCTGAGCTGTTAGTTTTCTTCTGCAAATCTCAGTGACAAGTGTCACTCTGCAAGACAGCCTTGTGTTTCTACTGTTAAAAGGCACAAATTAAACAAATGTATGACATAAACAAAAATACGTTCATCTTTCAGTGCAAAAGTAAGTCTTACTATCTGTGGGAGTACGTGTTCAGAAATCTCTCAAACTATTTCGCACAAATGCATTTCCTGTGGTTTGTGCTGATGTCAAAAAGCTGCATGTTCTTCGTAACGTTTTGTATTTCAGCCTTTGAACTTTGCTGTTTTACTTTCTGCATTTCTGCACATTTATCTCAGTACTATATTGTAAGCAGATATGGCCTTTGGCTAGGACAAATTCAAAGGGGTTCACTTCTTATTTCCATTTCTCATTAGAAGGAAAGAAATTAAAGTGGGAGGAGGGCATGTGACCTATCCTGAGGAAACCTGAGTAGGTACATAACTCTAAATAGTAGCGGCTGCCCTACTGTAATCTTAATAATGACTTGCAACATGTTGAAGTTCTGAAAAACCACACCGGATAGAGCTGTAGGGTAGTAAACTTGCTAATAGCTGAACAGTGATACGACTCCAGCTATTTCCTCCTAACTGGTATGGTATTCAGACATGGTTCTCTCTGGAGTTAACCTCTTTCAGATGCCTGGGTTGGTGATAATGCATTTAAATAAGGTATTCGTATTTATTCCTACAGAGATATGTAGAAGATTAGGAGTTCATTAGATGTGATTAGGAGCTGATCCTAGCTAGAAGTCGCGTGACCTTAGAAAACTCAGTGGGCTATGGAAGATTATCTTCCCTTTGCTCAGTCAGTAGGATCCACCAGCTTCTTGAAACTATAAACATCTATTTCGAAGGGCAATCTTTCCGCTCTGATAGATGATTCAGCAAATCTGACAATGTATCTGGAACTAGTAGATTGTGTGTCAACAGTCTTGTATCTGATGCCTTTGCCAGGTTTTATACACTGTCTTTGAGCTGTGGATTTGTCTTCCCAGTCTAAATAACATAAAAGAATCCCGAGCTCTGTGAGATTCTCTAGGTGATTTGACCTGAATTTACAGAGGAGATCTTCATCTTGACTGTTTCTTTAACAGTAGTGCTTACTGCATACTTTACAAAAAGGTTGCTGTGTTCAGCTGAAGTGGTTGAAGTTCTGTGGTACATGGTTTCATTGTTCTTTGAAATGACACATGAGTATCTTGGAACACAGGACTATTCCCTTAGCCTGAAAATTATTGTGAACTGAGGGTAGCCTAGATGACCTCAGGAGTATCAGACACAGGTTTCACTGTCTAAATACAGAAGGTGATGCTTGACAATCATCTTCCCTGGAATTCTCTACAGAGGTTGTGATTAACAGGTGTCTGTACCTTTGTCCTTTAAGTAAAACATGAGCCCTTTCTGTTCTGATCATCTCCACACAGAAATCTTGGATGTCTTCATTCCCAGAGTAATTTTCCAAAATCAGGTTGAATAAGACTGCACTTGATCCGGTACCTGAAGGGAGCCTACAAGGGGAGATGGGGAGGGACTCTTGGTAAAGGAGTGTAGCAATAGGACAAGGGGGTAATGGTTTTAAACTGGAAGAGGGAAGATTTAGATTAGATATCAGGAAGAAATTCTTTACTGTGAGGTTAGTGAGGCCCAGGGAAGCTGTGGATGCCCCATCCCTGGAAGTGTTCAAGGCCAGGCTGGATGGGGCTTTGAGCAACCTGCTCTAGTGGGAGGTGTCCCTTCCCATGGCAGGGGGGTTGGAACTCAATGATCTTCAAGGTCCCTTCCAACCTGAACCATTCTGTGATCATAAGAGCTCCTTGCTAGCAGAAACTATCTTACTTTTTGCAGATATTCCGTTTTCTATTTTCCCCATTAATTTGGTATTTAATGCTGGATGTTATCTAATCAAGTGCTAATTTTTAGGAAGAATTCTGAAGAACACATATTTTAAAAAAATAAAATTATCCCTGTTCCAGCTTTCTTCTATGAACACACCTATCAAATGCAGAAGCAGCTCCAAAAATTATTTACTGAGAGGCTCACTTCCTCTTGAAATTACTCAAGAGTAGGCCAAACAATATAATACGGACCCAGTGGTGGCCAGAATATCCTGTTTCCTTGACTCCTATGTGAGCATGTGATCTTCAGCCATACATGGGATCTTAATACATACCAATTTCCTGTGACTTTTCAGAAGTGTCATTTAGTTAATTTTTGGACCTTATCTTCAAGTTATTCACACATCTTTTGTTTTATCACTAATATGACTTTGTAGCATAGAGAATTAGTAACGTGAACTCGATTGTGGTCATTAAAACTGAGATTATTTTTGAGAGCGCAGTAAGTCAATTATCTGCCCTTCTCTGTGCTGCTTCCTGCTTACCTTCTTCGTGATTCATACCTGTACGTGCTATAAGGGCGAGGTTGTCTGCTGTAGGTCTGTTACTTCTGGATGTGAGAATTAGAGAAGGCCTCCTAATGCCTGTTCTCTTCCTGGTAAGATACCGTGTTGGACTAGGCAGCACAGCAGGGAAAAGTAAACCAGTTTATGGGTTTGTGAATACTGTGGGGGTTTCTCAGGTCTATTATTTTTAATAAAACGCTCCAGCTAGCCAGCAAAAAATAGCAAATTTGTTGGTTATGCTAGAAATGTATTATGTATGCTTCATTTAGCATTAAAATTGTTAGATACATTGTCTGATACTGGATCTTCACACTCTTAAGTATCTGTCCTGTAGTATTTTTGGAACAGGTTTCTTTATGTAATCAATGAAACAAGCACCTTTCAAGCAGTATAGCGTCAATCTCTTTGTTAGTAGATGCACCAGCAGAGCAGGAAGAGAAGAAGAGGTGATGTAGGGACATACTTTTAAACTTGTAGAGAAAGTGATCTTTTTCTTTTTTTCCCCCTTATATGAGCAGAATTCTTTCACTACCTTATTTTTCTTGGAAACAGCTAAGCCGTTTTCAACAAATGTGTGATGCGTTCAAGTATATGCTGTGTAGTTTTCCAAAAGCCCTGTATTTTTGGTTAATAGTTTGGTGAAATTTATAAACAATGGAAAAATGAGATGAATAATGAAAAGTTTGATTCTGGTTCATTTATTTCTGTAGGTTTTGTATGCTGGACTTCTCTTGAAAGATAATAGATATTTAAAAAAAAAAGCCGTTGAGGAAGGAGGTGGACTGACAGTCCTAGAAAATTATAATTTAGTTGTGTTATGGTAGTTTAGAATATCCCTCACAGGTGAATATTAAATGCTTTTGCAGTTAAATATTGGGTTAAATTCTTACATTTCATAGAATGGAAAGTGCTTTAACTCTTCAAGGGACGAAGGAGTATAATATGCTTTTGGAGAGACAGGAGATCCTAGCATAAAATAATGTTATCAGAACAGTATGATCTTTCTTTAGACAAACTAGATCTCTTAAAGGCTGGTTGTAGTGAAAATGAATTAGATTAGCGGAGAACAGCGTATGCATGTTAATATAAACTGATGCAGTGTGCTTCTTCTTTCACAGATTGTCATACTGAAGGGCAGAATATCCTCTTCACTGATGGAGAATATATTAATCAAATAGCAGCATCTAGAGATGTAAGTGTTACGCATGATGGATGACTTATTTTTCTCCCAGCTGAATTATTGTACAATACTCAGAACTTCCTTTTCGCTTAATTTTTGGCTTTTTCTTTGCTAGCACAACTAAGGAAGAAATCCACACAACTAGAGATAATGAGAAACTACTGTATTTGTGCATAAAGGAGCAGTATTTTGATATTTATCCACACAATTTTCATTTGTGATGGATTTTTTCAGAGGAGTTTTAAGAAACTTGTTTGTTACTTGTTCTGAGGGAAAAAAAAATCTTATGCATGGAATAATGGCTTTCTAACATGTTATTCTGCAGGTTTTCTGTGAGATAAGCTATGTAGAGTTTAATTATTTTTTTTTTTCTAATTTGATTTCCTGTAGTTGCTTTGGTACTTGTTGGGGAATTTCAACCAGATTCAATAGAAGAGATATGGAAGATATACTACATTCAGTATATTTTTATATGAAAATTGCCTGTTGGCCAAAGCTCTGGGAACCCAAATAAGTGCTTCTGTTAGGGGCAAAACAGCCCCTATGTTTTGTTACAGCTGTTCTGTGTTTTGTTTGGCAGATGATTAATACATTTTAATTCTGAACTGATCAGGTTTTTTGACAGTGAGAAAGCTATAAAACGGGGATGGCGCAAGGGTGTGGGCTAA
This sequence comes from Thinocorus orbignyianus, assembly GCA_013400375.1. Lineage (NCBI taxonomy): Eukaryota > Metazoa > Chordata > Aves > Ciconiiformes > Thinocoridae > Thinocorus > Thinocorus orbignyianus. The sequence continues at coordinate 94,647 of VXBW01002935.1, forward strand.
GGCAGGACTGGCAAGACATGAGAGACATGCAACTATAAGAAAACCGTGATTAATCAATTTCCCTACTAATGGAACTTGTTTGTTTTGGTTTTTTAACATGGCTGGATGAAGATACTTCATCTGCATACATGAACAAAGTCCTGTTTTAGCTACTCTTTAAAGCTGTCACTCTTAAACTGCACTCTTAAATTTTGGGCTCTGAATCAGCAGAAGTTGAGGGTGTAAAAGATGTAAATTGTTATAAAAGCAAGATTTCTACATTAAGATTCAGTGTCAATTATTTCTGTAGCAATCTGATATTTTTGTAGTGTTCATAGTGTTATAGAATTCAGTGTTTGTTTAAGGTCATTCAGATGCTTATCCTCAGCTCATACTTCTTGTTGATTTCTGTATTTTCTCTCCTGTAATACGTTTTAATTTATCAATGTGTCCTCTGATAATTTACTCAGAAATAGTATTATACTGACACACCTAGGCCATGAAAAGTAACTCATACGTTTATTATGCAGTATAAAGTAGATGTTATTTTTTAATTTATTTATTGCAGGATGGCTTTGTAGTGCGAATATTTGCAACAAGTACTGAGCCAGTACTGCAACAGGAATTGCAGCTTAAGCTTGCACGAAAATGCTTACATGCCTGTGGCATCTCATTGTTTGATCTGGAGAAAGACTTGCACATTATCAGTAAGTCCTCTTCTTTGAAGGTTAATAACAAGACTAGTAATTCCAATAATAAAACTGAGACACTGCTCTTCCCTTGTTTACTTTTATTATGTGCAGGATGGTATAGATCCATTATAAACACATGGAGAAGTACAAGGGTTTTGAAACTGCTTAAGTGGTATTTGACTCATAGTAATCCATACATTCGTTTTGAATGGCCTTTCTGTCTGCAGCACTGTCTGTGGTTTTCCAGTATTGTACTCTAGATGTATAGTAAATATATATAATTGTTTGAACGCCTTGGACTTGGACTTCGTAATAGTGCTCATATAACACCCAGTCAAGCTGTGGAACTCCTTTCTGTGAGTCAGTTAACAAAAGGTAAAAGGACCACTGGCTGGGCTAATGCAAAAGAAATGCATTGGACAGTACTAAGTATGTGGAAACAACCTTTGCATCAGAATTTGAGATGCAGACTTGTTGGTGTCCCTGAAGGTATTTTGGTGAAATATCACTTGGGTTTTGCTTTGATTTTTTTTTTCCTGTTGGGTGTCTGCATTTGGCACTGTTAGAACAAAAACATATTTGACTACATGGACCTCTTCTCTGACCAAATACAGTTGGCATTAGGCTAGTGCTTTTGTCCTCTCTGAATAACTCTGCCAGGTGTAGCCCAGTAAACTTTCTTCTGGCAGCAAACCTTTTAACTTCCTTAGAACCTTTGTAGTGAAAAAAAGAAAAACTCTCACTGGCAGACTTAAGTCCATAAACTAGTCTGTGGAACTGCCTGGTTAAACTGTCTGGTTAACATAGTCTTCCTCGCACAGGTACAGGGTTTGACGAGGAATCAGCTGTCCTTGGTGCTGGAAGAGAGTTTGCACTCATGAAAACTGCTAGTGGCAAGGTACTGAAAATGTTCTCTCCTAAATAGCAAATTGCTTCCATTTATTTCTATGTGGGTTTTTTGGGTTTTTTTTGTGTGATTGTGTTAGTTTTTTAAAAATTTAATTATTTTCCACAATTCCCTTTGGCCTTTTTAGTGTGTTGGAACGAGTTTGTTTAACTGCATTTAAATATCTTTTTCAGAGCCCACTCTAAAGGGGAAAGGTTATTTGAAAACATAAAGAGATGATGTTGGAATCATTGGGAAATCAGTCACTTGAATTTATTCCTAAGCCATTCTTAGAGACAGCATGGGGCTTTTTAGGTTTGGGGGACAAAATTACCTCTTGTCCACAAATTCCACAAAGTTTTGCAAAATTTTTTACCTCAACTTTTCATAAACAGTACGACCATAGTATCTTATTTATATCCCATCGTGACTTTTTTTTCTTCTGATCCTTCTGAGAATTACTGACTTCCCTTTTGCAGAGTTTTCAATTGATTCCTTTGAACCTGTTCTTAATGATTTAATACGTTGGTCCTCCTCAGTGGGGACTGTTTTGCAGAGATATTTGCATACTCATTGAAATTTAGGCATAATTTTGCTTATTGTCACTATGGCTTTTTACATTTACTATGTTCCAGTTTGGGAAACTAATGTTATTTTACTTGTATAGGCATAGCTCTTGGTTGCACTGCGTTCAGAATTGTGTTGCTTTATTTGTATGAACACCTTGTTCTGTTTCTATCAAAACAGTAAGATTGGTAAAAATGTTCATAATAACCTTAACTTTTTTTTCCTAATAAAATATAGTAGCATGAAACACAATCTTATCAAACAGAGCTCTTCATACATTAGAGCAGATTAATTTTGATCTTCAGACTAACAAATGCCTCTTCAGTGTAAAATTAACAAATTTTCTGGTTTTGGTCTCTATAAAGTTGTGTGTTTAGGTATGAAGTACACTTTATAAGATAATTAAAGGTGGCTTTAGGTGCCTGCATAGGTTAACCCACCCATTTTGTAGTCCTGTGGGGCAGCATGGCTCTAGAGGAAAATTTTTAGTCTGTGTCAGTAGTTTTGTCTTTGTGTGAAATATTTCAGTCTGTTACTGCTTACATGTGTAGTGGCCGCTGTGTATTTATTGAAAATAAGTTTCACAAATGTGTTGAAGCATATTAAAATTTGTAGTAATTTGATATTTTAAATTCTAGTTATAATACCATCTTGTTTTTATACAGACTAGACATTTATCTGAAGTGTTTTATATGCTTCACTTCCTCTTAAGTAGTTTCTTTTGAATGGTGCTTTCTTCTGTGTTCTACTCATCTAGCCAGACAATTATATATGAAAGCTAACTCTGTGGCCCAGCAGAAAACACATTTCAAAACAAGAAGAATCTAATCAGAAATTTTCCCCCATGTCCTTGTTTCAGCTGGGATAGACTTAATTTTCATTCTACAGCTGCTTTATTTTGGATTTTTTTATGAGAAGGATGTTGATAACACATTATTTTAGTTGTTGCTAAGTAATGTTTATGTTAGTCAAGGACTTTTTCAGCTTCCCATAGAAGCTGAGAGGGAGCATAGACAGGAGAAGCAAGTTTAAAGTGCTGTGGCATAACTGAAAACGGTAAACTGATTTCTTCTAGATTTATTATACTGGCAAATATCAGAGCCTTGGAATCAAACAAGGTGGTCCTTCAGCAGGAAAATGGGTTGAACTCCCAATCACAAAATCTCCAAAGATTATTCAGTTCTCTGTTGGACATGATGGGTCACATGCCTTACTTGTTGCTGAAGACGGAAGCATATTCTTCACGGGCTCTGCTAGTAAAGGAGAGGATGGTGAATCAAGTATGTATTATGCTTGCTTGATCAGTGGTCATATATATTAAAACAAGGTTTTAATAAGTAGAGAATTTAATATTTTTTTTTAAATAAACTTATGTAATATTTTTCTGTGAACTTCCTGCACAGATATTGTCATATATAGTCTTCTGAGATGGCAACGAGGGCTTATTTTTCCTATGTGCTGACTTGTAAAGTTTATGAAGTTAGTTCAGTATATATATGTAAAAGAAACACTTGAGTCTTTACTGAAAGACACCTAGCTAATAATGACTTTGCTTGCCATTGAATTTTTTGAGAGAATCCAGTGTAATCCAATACAAATTAGACTAGGAAATCATGTGGATGAATTTTTTAATTTTTTTTTCTTAAGAAGTTGTCTGAAAACTGACCTCTAATTAGAAAACTGATGTTATTGTGCTTTTGAAGCTTTTTGGTAGAATAACTTGCAATTTACTTATTTATTTAAAGCTAAAAGCAGACGACAGTCAAAACCATATAAGCCTAAAAAAATTATTAAATTGGAAGGAAAGATTGTCATATCTACAGCGTGCAATAATGGAAGCAGTTCTGTAATTTCAAAAGATGGAGAACTCTACATGTTTGGAAAAGATGCCATTTACTCTGATAGTACAAGTAAGTTAAATATTTGTCTTTTGAGTGATTTCTCGAGTAGAGTAGTTGAAATTAGTCTGGAAGTTTATCCTGATAGATTTCTGAATTTCTGCTGATTCAACCAAATAATGATAGAAGGATAGAAAGAGAAGACAGTTTCCTTAAATTCTATAAAACATATATAGAAGCACTGGTTGCAAATAACTTGAATTAATACTTCTAGTAAGGGGGGGGCGGGGAATAATAATCATTTGCTGAACAAATTTGACACCAGAAGACCACACAGGGAAAAGTCACAGAAATGAGACAAGTTTTATTAGGAGCAAAGGCTGCAAGAAACCAGGCCTTATACACTTCTCTGCTCACAAGACAGCCTGTTTTGAATTTGCAGGTGATCCGGTACATCTCAAATTACTAAAGAAATAAACTTCAGTGGCATTATGACTACTTTATAATTGTTTTTCAGAACAAGTGATTTGTAGCAGGATTTGGTTTGGTTTTGGCTTTCCTTTCTTTGCAGGAGGAATGGCCTAGGCCTAACTCTGCTTTCACACCTTATTCTAGCACTTGTTTTCTTTTTATCTGCTGCTTTTCTCCCTTACTGTTAATTTAAAAGTTGTCAGTATCCGCTAACAATTTTGTTGCATTGCTGAAGTTTCCTTGTCAGGTAGAAAGTGCAATTTGCCACTCAACTGTTTTATGTCTTACAGGTTTAGTAACAGATTTGAAAGGCCATTTTGTGACTCAGGTAGCCATGGGCAAAGCTCATACCTGTGTGTTAATGAAGAACGGAGAAGTTTGGACATTTGGTGTAAATAATAAGGGACAGTGTGGACGAGACACAGGCTCCATGAGCCAGGGAGGAAAAGGTGAGTGACCTAGGTTTTTTCCTATTGTGTACTGGAAAAATCACAAATGAAAACATGGCTAAACATTTTATTATAAAATATAATTCCAATACTAACGTTTAAGTATGTGCAGCGTGCTTCAAAAAACCAAACCAGGTGTGGGTACTTTCACTTCAACTGTCAGGTATTTAGTATTCTGCAAATAAAAAATAAGTGTCTTGATTGTTTTTCTTTTGTTGGTGAAAAAGGTTTTCTTAAAGACAAATGAATAAAACCAAACCTCATCACTCCTTATCTTACTCTATGCCATTGTCCTAGCAAGAAATATTTTTCTGTTTCCCTGTTTGCGTTCAGTCTTGAGGCTGTTGTTTACCTAAACAGGGCATGAATGCAAATCTACATCTTTCTCCACGAAACTAAACATTTCAGTTAATCCTAAATATAGGAATGAAAAATCATACTTACTCACATTTGCTGGATTGGAGTATTTTATATGTGACGGGTAAATTTAGATGAGATATCAGGAAGAAGTTCTTTCCTGTGAGGGTGGTGAGGCACTGGAACAAGTTGCCCACAGAAGTTGTGGATTCAAATGCACAATAACCCCATCCCTGGAAGTGTTCAAGGCCAGGCTGGATGGGGCTTTGAGCAACCTGCTCTAGTGGGAGGTGTCCCTGCCCATGGCAGAGGGGTTGGAACTCAATGATCTTTAAGGTCCCTTCTAACTCTAACCGTTCTAAGATTCTATGAGATGAACTGTTACTTCTATTCTGAACAGAAATGTTTCATTTCCCTTTCAGTTTTGAAACCTAAATATATAGAATCATACCATGATTTGAGTTGGAAGGACGTTAAAGAACACTGAGTTTCAACCCTCTTGCCCCAGCCCATGGTCAGAGAGGTTTCAAAACTGTCATTGTGCTGGATGAGCATGCACATCAGGCATGCCTAGTCACTCCTTCTAAAATGAGCGTTCTTCAGAGCTTCCTCAGTAGCCACTGTTGGCCTCAGAAAACAGCTGTTTCTTGTTTCACTATCTTCATTAGGTTTTGGGGTTGAGAACATGGCAACAGCAATGGATGAAGACCTAGAAGAGGAACTGGATGAAAAAGACGAGAAGTCTATGATGTGTCCTCCAGGCATGCATAAATGGAAGCTGGAGCAGTGTATGGTGTGTACTGTGTGTGGAGATTGCACAGGCTATGGAGCTAGCTGTGTTAGTAGTGGACGTCCTGACAGAGTACCCGGAGGGTAAGAAAACATATGGAAAGATATTTGCTATAGGGTGTTAAATACTGAAAGCTGATGTTGAATGTCAACTGGGTTGATAAGGTAGCATTACACCTAAAAAGAGTCTGTGCTTTTAAAATCAGAAGTAGGTTAAAATTTTTGTAAATAGCTTGTGATGGCTGCAGGTGATTTAATCTAAATGCGGGGCTTTTTTACATTTCTTAACGTATTATTCTTTACTAGAAGCTGTTGAATGTGAACACTAATGTAATCTATCAATCTGTCTCTTGACAGAGCTGCTGGCTTTGGTATAACCTTCCTTCATCCTATGATGGATGTCTTTAATCTTCTTGTTCCAGTTGCTTTTATCTGTTACTTCAGGGTTGACCTGCATAAAGGGTCACTACTTTACCGATTACCATTACTGTTTCTCCAGCACTGCATGTGCTTGGTGTTTCCTTGTTCGTGTTTCCATGGGGTATATATTTAATTAAACGAAGAAAAGTTAGTGCTGAGAAGTCAGTTCAGATACGTATGGTCTGTGTGTGTTCCCTGGCACCACACAACAGCAGCTGGGATTGAAACCAGCCATCCTTTCCGTTAATCTCTGGGAAAATTATGTGTCCACAGGTGGAACAAATTAATATTGTGTGCTTTAATTACTGAGGCATCAGTAATGCACAAAAATAAAAGGTAGTGATAAAGCAACTCTGTTTGCTGCAGAATCTGTGGCTGTGGCTCAGGTGAGTCAGGCTGCGCTGTATGTGGCTGCTGCAAGGCGTGCGCTAGAGAACTGGATGGCCAGGAAGCAAGGCAAAGAGGAATCCTTGATGCTGTAAAGGAGATGATACCTTTAGATCTCTTGTTGGGTAAGTGATATGAAGTTAGCAAGATGGCTTTCATTTTTCTTACTGCACTTCTTTATTTCTTAATACATTTATTCACACTTTTATTAAATTCAGTCCCACTGCTGACTTCTGAAACTTGAATTGGAATAACAGGTTAGTTTATAAATAGCTTTGTTCTTTCCAGTTAATATTTCAGTTAGTATTTTGATTGTTCTAGATGATAAAACCTTTTATCTTAAGTAATGCAATTCTTTCTTCCCAATCAAATTACCAAACTTTTAAACTTAGAGGGCAGTTATAGTTTAATATTGTTAAAATGGATAAAATGTTACTTATCAGGCAGATTTATTTATTGATGATACAGCGAAGTGGGATCATGCTGGTACATGAAATATTTTCCTATAAACTTGTGCCATTTCAAACTGTGCAATTATGATACTGATGCTGGTACTATAAAGTTGTTGTTGTCTTTTTTTGATAGCTTGAAGATTTTTCAATAATCTTTTTATTAGAGTTTTCTGCAATCACATAAAAGATGGAGGATATTGTTTCTTGAAAACGTTTTTCTTTTATCTCTTAAAATTTTTCAGAGAGAAAGAGCAGCCAGGAATGTGGAATTTACTTTAATAAAACAAAACAAACCCTACAAAACTCTTACCCCCTCCCCAAAAATATCCACCTTAAGACCAAAAAATGCCAACTGATATGATAATTGGAAAATACAGTTTGGGATCTTGCCTTGTAAAATCTGTTATTACAGCATGATTAATATATTCTCTGTACTGCTAACTGGGCAACTGCAGGATTTTGGAGATCAGACTTTCCTTCCGTTTTTTAGGATTACGTAGAGCCATTAATCCTGCATGGATGTATGGATATAGTATCTGATATAGAAAAGGACTGTAAAATAATGAGATGTGTGACTTAGATTGGCAAGATGTATAAATACTTTATCAGTGGAGAGGAGGGGAGGGAGTAGTAATAATAGAAAATTACTTGCTATACTTTGAGCGTGAGAATTCTTTTTTTCCCCCCAAGCAAAAGTTAAATAGAAAACTAGAAGTGGTTTTCTTGGTAAGTTAACGCTAAGGACTCAAAAAAAACCTCACTGTGTAGTCCTGATACTTCCATATAGATATTTCTAAATGTAATTTGCTTGTATATGGCTATCACAGAAACAGTTTTATACTGATGGTGAATATGGCAATAGTAACTCTGCTTCACAGCTCTCTTCTTGTTGCATGACCAGGGAGGAGTTAACGAGTTTTGTGCTGACCTTTGCTTTGCTAACTCCTCTCCTGGCAGGATAGGAGACAATAGCTCTTGGTCCTGTGGTGGCCTTGGCATAGCTTGAGGTGAGGGTCTTCAGCTGATTGACCACATTTGTCTAAAGAAAGACGAAAGTGCTTCCAGGTGGAGTTTTTCTTTGATATTGAGGGCAAGGTATATGTTTTGGGTTTTTTTAGGTTGCTGCAGTTTGCTGAAAAACACAAAATAATTGGAAAAAGGTTGTGCTTATAGTAATTCCATTGTTGCATTCATTCAAGTCCCGTTTCCTGTTTAAAGAAGTGATCATGAATTGTTTCAAATTCCTGTTTAACTAGTTAGCTTGGTGAATAAGTCATATTTATGTCCAGATGTATATGTGCATTAAAAGCAATTGCATGCTTCTTACTATGCATAGAGCATACAGTGGTGAATCATTTTTAAACTAAAAAATATCTAATCTACTTAAAACATTTATAACGTTTAAGCAATTTTAAGCTTGTTTTAATAATAATTCTTTCTGAAACTTTTTTGGGGAAAAAATGAGAACCATGCCAATGCATAACTGAATATAAATATGTGTATGCCTAACAAAGTAAGTTCTAAATGGGATTCAGTGGTGTTGGTGTTGTGGCATATTAATGAAAACTGGGAAATTCAGAAATAAGGCCTAAAACTCTTCTGCAAGTTTACTCAACTTCTTTGTTTCTAAACATTCTCTCAGATCCGTGTAAAGAGCAGGTAGTAAGCAGACTTCAGTTTTCATATACTTCTTCTAGGGTTTATTACCATTGTAACAATTTTAAAGATAGCTTTACATATTTTATTTTATTAATCTATGTAGCTGTCCCTGTTCCTGGAGTTAATATTGAAGAACACCTTCAGTTACGGCAAGAAGAAAAGCGACAACGTGTAAATAGGAGACATAGGTTGGAAGAAGGAAGAGGTAAGTGACTTTCTTATTGATGAGATGCTTGAATACTTTAAACAAACTTCTTTGGCTGTTTTCTAAGGATGGAAGATAATTAATTTGCTCCACTGAACCAATACAGTAATCAAACAAAAATCAAAACCTAAATACGTAGCTTATGTTATTTAGCATTCTTTTGGAAAATTGTGAAAAATCCGTATGTTTAACAAAGTCGACTCAGAGGAATCAGAATTTTGATGGTGAAAAGGAGCATTTTATATCCCTTTCATATAGTTAATTTTTATTTCTTGTTGTTTCCTGGTTGAAGAATAGTTTTTCAAAATGTAGATCCTAAACCATGTTTTATGTGAAGTTTTTATGCTCTCTTATATGAAGAGTTGAAATAACTGCAATCCTGTCCAACCCTATTTACTTATAGTAAGAATTATTTAATTCTTGTTATAAACTATTGAATGACTGTTGTAAAATAGTAAGCAGAATTTCTTATTTTATAAAATGAACATTTTTATATTTGAATACGTGAAAAAAAATTGACATGCTAATGGAATAGAAAACCAAAACCAAACACTGAATCATTTCAAAAATGTAGTGCCTCTTATATTATCTACCTTAGGAATTACTGCAGATTTTCCACAGAACCAGTATGTGTTGTAACAGGTTTTCAGTACTCTTCTTGTTTTAAAATACCTCAGTGTCTTAATTTGTTAAATAAAGCTGAGAGATTTAGACTGATGTAAATCATATTTTAGTGAAGCGTGATGATGTGGTTGGTAAGATTGTTGTGTGTTGAGTAGAGGAGCAACTTCATGGGAATTCTATGTTCTTCAAGTTCCTGGTGTGTTAGTAAATACCATTTTGATACTATTTTTAGGAATTTTATACTGTTTTTACTCGATTCAAAAAATGTATTGTGATCAAACTTTGTTTCTAGACTCCATACCAATGAACCTTGTGGGGCAAATTGTGACTTTATTTCACTAGCATGTAAGAAATTACTGGTCTTACCAGAAATAACGAGCAACAAGGAAGAGAAAGCCTACAGTTTCCTATGCGTGTGAAAAAGGATGAAATATTTATTTTTCTTTGGCTCTTTGTGGTTTTAGCGGTGAGGTGGAGAGAGAAACCCTTTTTTTCTTCCTTTGTCTCAGCCATGTTGGAGCTGTACAGCTAACAATTTTGGGTTGTTTTAAATCCTCATTGAATACCTGGATATTATTGAAAGCTACTGCTGTTCAGCCCAGAAAGGTAATGATGGATCTGGGGAGTAAGTTTGACTTGGAGGGAGGAGCAAGAAGAGAAAAAACAGCATTGAAACATTTCAGTTCACTTCTATTTCTGTGGTTGGACGTAGACCCAGAGCAGCTTATCCTTTTTGTATGCCATCTGTCTCTTTGGGGAGAAACACAAAAAATGGTTTGGGACCTAACAGAATCTCAGGTATGGATTATTATTGCTGTTTTGATAGGTGTATGGGAACTATAGCTAAAAAGATATTGTTGGCCAACTTGTTGAACACATCCATGCTATATTCTGTATCAAAAGAACATTGAAAATCTATACCTGTGTGACTACTACAGGTGGTGAGTGTATCTAAGCTTGGAAGGCTTGGAAATTTTATCTCCTGTTCATTCAGTTCAGAATGACTTACATGATAAAGCTGCAAGTAGCATTTCACAAATACATTGAGAACTTGATTTACATAATGAGCTATAAAAGCTTAATTTGATAATCAATCTCGATTTGCATACTCAGTTGAAAAAGTTGGAGTTTTGTTGATTCTCCATCCAAATGCTACAGTTTTCCATGAGTTGATTGAAGGAAGAGCAACATTCTCGAGAACTCTTATGATGCTCTTGTTTTCATGACATATATATTAAAATATAAAATATATATATATAATATAATATTAAAAAGAATAGACAGACTGTTTAGTTTTCCCCAAAAGTTCTATTATTTGTGCATATGTAACTGAACAAATCTTTGCTAATAAAATAGCTATTTAAAAATCTGAAGAAAGGTTTCAACTTTTCACTTGTCTGAAATCATTGCTTAAAGGCCAGATTAGCTCTGCTAGGGTCTTTCAGGTACTGCAGTGTTTCTTTTGTCAGAATTATGATTTCTAGGTTGTAGTGTGTTAATGTGTACCTTTTGTTCTTTTATGCCCAATCAGTGAGAAAAGTATGTGTAGTTTTTCACAGTCAAGAATAGGAACCATCACTGAATGTTGCCCTTTAGTTACAGTTGGTGTCCTTTATTCAATACAGATGTTTTCAGTAGATCTTGAATGTCTTATATAAACAAGAGGACTTCAAAAACTTTTTAAGTAAATACAGGATCTACTAGGGTGATCTGTTAGGTAACTATTTTTCTTTATTAGTGGTGTAAGTACTTTTTAAAAAAAACCCCAAACCAGCCTGTTGTTCCTTCTTACAAGTATTCCAGATGCAAAAAATAGGGTTTTATAACATAAAGTGCCACCCAATCTAGAACTTTTTCTGTGGAACCTTAATATATACTGCTTCTGTATGTTCCTTATGATACAATCTTCAATTATGTGGCCGTGTAATATTTTTTCAGGTAGCCTGCTACATGCAGTGCACTGGTGTAGAAGTTACCATTTGAGATCATTGATTTCAGTCTTCTGTAATCACAGCTTGCCAAATAGCAATTGTTTAGGGGAAGGTACTAGAAGAAATCAAATTATGTGTAATATAAATTAAAATCAAATAATAAACTCTTTGATAGTTCTGTCGAGTACTTAGATGGCCGAGAATGCAAAAGCATGTAGGTGCATGTTGGGATATTTTCAGTGGGTATGGTTTGCTGTAGCCCACTGCATTATTTAATAAATGCATTCTATTTTGCTAGAAAACAAAATTATTTCTGTGGAAAAATGTTTTATTTTTTTTCCTTTATACTCTTAGTTGCCTATCAAATAAAATCCATCTTGAAAGGTCTGGATCCTGCAGGCCAAGAAAGCAAAGCTTATCTTGATGTTTTCTGGGTTAGGAATATTTAACCTTGCAATTTAGCTGCAGAAAAGCATTCTATAAAAAAGAGGGAGAGTGAATGTCATTTTACATCCTAAAGAATCTGATTTAAAATAGTAGCCCTGTAGTTTACCAGTGACTCCCTGTAACTTGAGCTACTACAAAATAACTGAGAATAGTAATTATTTCCCAAGTAGATCTACATTAGAGGTTTCTAGAAGAGTTTCTTTCAAGTAATACTCCACAGGGATTTTTGAACAAAATTAAGGAAGTATCTAATGCATGGCTGAATTGTTCCACCAGAATAATTCATAGTACCTAAACAATGATGCAAGTAGAGAGCAAATGATCTCTATGAATTGCTCTAGTGTTGTGTTTTCTGTGGTGTTATTTTGGGGGAATAGGAGAGAGTTTACACTGTGCTAGCCCATGACTGAACATACAGGCATCATAATGTAATGAAAATGTAGATACTTCCTGTCATATTATGATTATGTTACAGATTTAGCATGCATAAAAAGCCAAAAAGGGTGACAGACTTGCACATCCTGTCACATGGATTGGGTACAAATTATTTGAAGTGGAGATGCAATGCATTTCATTTTGGGTTCGAGTTCTTTTACAGGATAGGTGGGAGTGTAGAGTTTATAGGAATGTCCAGAAGCAAAGATAAACCTTCTGAGCAAAGCAGGATTTAGGTACTGTTACAGAGTTGTCATCTTGACTGGGAAAGTATAATTCAGATGAGTGGCTTGGCAACTAAAGGCAGCCACGTGCTGGCGTCAGCAGGCTTTTGTGCTTCCTAAACGTTCTCTGTCTCTCAAATCTCTTTTAGTTCTTTAACTCACCCTCATGAACTTCACTTCTGTCCTCCTGAAATTCTCCCTCCTTTTGCTATCTGTGTTCTTAGAACTGAAATGCCAATGGTCGCCTTCAGGACTTTTGTTGTGCAGACATTTTCTGGAATGTCACAGTTTTTTGCCAAGGTTATCTGGAGATCACATCTTCTGTTTGATCACCCACGAATATCTTAGATCTGTGGGCCTGAAACAGCACTCTATGCAGTCCTTTGCATCTCTTTTTGCAATATTTCTATTCTGTGCTTCGCTTTTGTCATGTTGCCATGTCCATTCTCTGTTTCTTGGGCTTTTAATTTCATTAGGAACTTCTTGATAAGCAAGCCCAATTTTTTTTTTCCTACTCACCCCCCTTCCTGTTCTTCACCCAGCTTTCCCCTGTATTGTTTGTCCTTCAAACATTTTTAGCTTTCAGTATCTGCTTGTCATATGTGTCTGTTTTCTTGCCTTTCCCTATTCTGCCCCAGTATACTCCTCATTATATCCCTTCCAACTCAGAAAGAGGGGAAAGCATGGTATCATTTTTTGTGTGAGCCTAAACGCGGGGATGGAGGATATAAAGCACAGTGATTCAGCTCCAGTTGAGAGGAGACTGTGAGAAGTGGGAGCAGTAGCAGTAGCAAGGCAACTAGAGGAAGAATCTGCAAGATGAAAGTAAAGCAGTAGTAAATAAAGATCCTTGATCATTAGAAGGAGTTTTTAATTAACAGCATGCATGTCTTCTGAGATAAAGAGAGTCCAGATAAATGTAGTAGAACCAAAACAAAAAAAAGTCTGCACTGTGTGTAGAAATATGCATGATTAAATTTTTTGGCCGTTATATTAGCTAACACATGAATCTCAAAGCTAGGGGCAAAGGCAGTTGGGAATTTTTAAAACATTTTTCCTTTTCCATTTTCAACTAAATGCTAAAATTTGGGTACTTTTTTGTGTGAAGACATGTTTCTTTATCTGAAGGTTCTAAAGCTAGATAGGCTTGGCCTATCTTCTACTTAAACTTCTTCCCATAGTTTACTAGTAATGAAGGGAACTGATGGACCACAGGAAACCTGAGACAGTGGGCGTCTATGAGAAGTTTAGCCTACATTAACTTGTCAATAAAGTTCAGCTAAAGAAATAGTGTCAATGAATTTGGGAAGGGGGAGGACTACTTGTTTTCAAAGTTTCACATAAGTTGTTAAAAACACGACACAAAGCCTGATTTGGGGCTTTTGGTTAGGACGGGTTTTTTGAGCTTTTTGGTGGTGGTTGTTGGATTGTGTGTTAGGTTTTTTTTTTGTTGATGGGTTGATGGGTTTATTTAAAAAGTCCATGTAAGGACTGGTATTAGCAGCTGCTGATTCATGTGTTCATTGAATGTGAGACTTCTAGAAGGAAGAGATGCCTTCACAGAAATTCTTCGTGACATGGTTAGCTTTTAAAACAGAGAAAAAAACAGCTTTAAGGAACAGATTACTGGTCTGTGATCTACATATAATCAGTCTCATTTAAACTTAATACAGCATTGCTTGGGTAAAGATTTTAAAAAGAAAAAGTGTAGCCTCAAGCAAATCCTAAACACATCATTGCTTTCTTCAAATACTAGTCTTCTCTTGAAGACCTTTACGTAGATGGGAAATATTTTAAAAATAATTTAAAGAGATTTCAAAATTAGTAAGTAGATATGAAAAAAAAAAAAATCGTATGATTTGAATAATTCTCTTCATGGAACAGGTGGGTTTGGATAGCTATTTCCTTTCAAACTGGTAACTCTGCATTTTAAATATGGTCATTAAAAACACTTGCACAGTTTTGGTTTTTTTTAATTTAGCATTGACATGATGTTGTTCTAAATGAGTACTTTGTATGTAATGTTGTAGGATGTAAGCTATGATAATTAATTTTAACTATTAAAGATAGTAATGGGTATTTGCTATTAAATTTTACTCCAGTGTGAGTCTGTTTTACTTCTATCTCTTGGAGTGCAGTTGCATACTTACAAGTTCAGGTAAAAGTGTCACTGTGGGATATTTATGGCTGCTTTGCATAATATTTTAGTCTTATTATCAAGAAATGGCAACTTTCCTTTTATTTATGGTCTTTTGAATTTAGTAAAACAACATTATTATATAATTATTCTTTTTTTTTTTCATTGCTTTTAATTTGAATTTTGTTTAACACACTGTTTCCATTTTGTGAGCTTTCCTACGCATGTGCAAAACGTTTCTCCTCAGGCCCCCTTGTATTTCCTGGTCCTATTTTTATGAACCATCGAGAACAGGCTCTAGCCAGAATCAGATCCCATCCAGCGCAGCTAAAGCATAAACGGGACAAGCACAAAGGTATTTGGTCTTCCTTCCTGGCTGGGGTGGAAATAAGCCCGTCCTCCCAGTTACTTCTTCCACGCGCTGAATCTGTCCTTTCAAAGAACTGCACAAAATGGGTTCTGCCTTTCTTCCTGTTAGTATCTTATTACCTGAGGAGAAAGAAAACGCATTTAAATGTTAACGTTTTTTTCCAGTCTAAGTGTTTGGTAGTCTGCATCATCTTTGTTTTATTTCTTTGTTTTGTTTTGCTTTTACTTTAATGAAGTATGTGTTGTCTTTCTGTGTGTCTCTTCTCATTTCTAATGCTGTCTCATTTCTAAGATTCTTTAATATTAATGTAGGAAATGAGCACCTTTCAGTGACGCAGACTGCTGTGTTGCATTTGTGTTGGTTTTTTGAAGCTTTGTGTTGTGTATCTGGAGTGATTGTTTTTGCATAACAATTTCACACTTGCTATTCTAGCATAAAACTTTTCACCAGTATGTTAATATTATAACAAGCTTTCTTTTAGACATGAATATTTAAAATAATGAAACCAATACTTTTTTTTTTTTAACTAGTGTTAAATGGGGAGAATGCAAATCAAAGGACAGGTTTTATGCTACAGTATTCTTGAGTTAAATGTTCCTTTTGCACAATGTAACTAGGGAGGCATCTTTGGTATTTCTGACCTTTTTGTATGTCCAGAAAGGCCAGTTTGTTTTACCTTGAATTTCTAAATATGTAATTTGTTCAGATATAAGTGATAATTTAAACTAACTATATTAAAGTTCAGCTGTATCAAATCTGGTTACGGTTTGTGTATATCTGTATCTGGATGTATATGTATGTATTTATGTATAAAGGATAAGTATATAAAAGGCAGATTGCAAAACTGATCAAAGTAAGTACAAAACTACTAAAATGGTGAGAGCCCAGAATTAATTTTTAAAGAATAGTTAACCATTCTAACAATTCTATTCATATTTATTTGAGTTGAATCAATGGAAGTTAGTGATAGTATTTGGCACATAATGAGACAAAATTGTATGACAGTTTGAAGCCTTTTGGGGTATAATTTCAGTGTCTGTAGGTGATAGGCCTACCTAGTTATGAACATACTGGATCATGAAATAATCTGAAGTTTCTTTTAGGGAAATGAAAGCAGAATCTGATCCTTTGATATTTACATTACGTATACTAAATCTATTTGGAAAACATATTATCTGAGCTTTAAGTCTTTATGGATTAAATAGAATAATGTATTGTAATCTTTCTGGGAGAGACAAGTTGTTGAAAGACAAAGCATGCAGGACCTAAATGCTCTAATTTGAGTGACAATTCATTGATGACCATTATTCTTGAGCTGGCTAGTACTGCTGGTTGTACTGCTTGCAGACCCTTGACTTCATAGGCAAGTGCAGAAAGGAGAATACTCATCTTGCCTACATCTGTACTTTTTCATCATGTGTTAGTAGTTGGGGCTTACTTCAGCTCAAGTATCTCCTGAGAAAGAGGTATATTTATTAGTGTGAGTTTGAGGCTTGTATTGCTTCTTGGAGTTGTAAGAATAATGCAAAGGTCTGTATTGTGGTGAAAGTTTTTGTCAGATATTCTCTGTAGAACTGAACATTTTCTTTGAGGAAGGTTATATGTGAAGAAACATTCAGTTTCTTCTAGTTCTTTGTGTCTCAGGCTAAACAGATAAGGAAAATTGTAAAGTTTTTGAGTAGGTAAACTTTGAGACCCTTCTCTGTCTCAGAACTGGCTGGAACGTATTTAACATTTTCAGAAGTTCTTTCTCCTTTTTCCAAAGATGGTCAGTGAAAAATGAAATACCAACCTTGTTATAGTTGAGGAACACTAACAAAATGTTTTTCCTCAGGTCTGAACCAAAGGCCTGAAACTCCATTCTGTAACAATGATGGCATTTGTTTTGCCAGCAGAACTCTCATTTATGAGTTATAACTTCACTTGCTGTTGGAACTGAATGAACAACTTATTTCTTCCTGGAAAATAACACCTTGTTTGTTTGTTTGTGTGGTAGCAATATCAACCAAGAGAACTTTTGAGCATGTTTCACAGAGTGAAAAAATATCTTCAGGAGTTAAGAATTTCCTAAGGAAAATGGAGTGGTAGGAGGGGTTGGTTGGCTGTATTTCCACTTACCTTTATTTCCGTTCCCAATTGTGTAAGGTAAAATATTTCCTGGATAAGGAAATGCAAAATTTCTTTCATATAAGTGTACTTGTCTCTACATCTTGCACAATAGTATTTAATGTTTCCTTAAGGATAACCCAGTGCTAAAAAAAAATGAGAGTATATCTAGAACCATCTTTTATTTAAAGACAGGGTTACACATTTATCATTTGAGAAAACAGCAACTTTTTATTAGTAATTGTTGAAGCACTTAAGAGCAGGGCATTTTTCTTACTATGAGGCAGGAAACGTATGTGTGTCTCACATGTTCAGGTGTCTGCAGATCACTTAGTGGGGTCTGGAGAATAAGCCTTATGAGGAGGGACTGAGGGAGCTGGGGTTATTCAGCCTGAAGAAGAGGAGGCTAAGGGGAGACCTTACAGCTCTCTACAATTACCTGAAAGGAGGCTGTAGAGATGTGGGGGTCAGTCTCTTCTCCCAAGTCACAGGTCATAGGACAAGAGGAAATGGCCTCAAGTTGCGCCTGGGGGGGGTTCAGATTGGATATCAGGAAAAATGTTTACACTGAAAGGATTATTAAGCATTGCAGTGGACTGCCTGGGAAGGTGGTTGAGGCACCATCCCTGGAGGTATTCAAAAGATGGGTTGACATAGTGCTAGTTGACATGGTTTAGTGATGAGTTGTTTTTAATCAGAGTTAGGTTGGTGGTTGGACTAGATGATCTAGATGAAAGGTCCCTTCCAACCTAGACAATTCTGTGATTCTGTGTGCCACTGGTATATGTCCAGAATACAACTTCTACTAAAATTTGTTGTTATGACTGTGCACAGGTGACGTGGCTGCTGTGTGTTAGTTACTTTCGTTGTAGGAAGTGTGTGCAGTCATGAGAGACACTTGCAGGACATGTGCATTCCTGGCAGATGACTGTCAAAGTGCATTTGCACAGTGGGAGAGCTTACATTTTTCGTTATAGTCACCAATGATTGTGGGAGGAGGGGAGATGAGCCATACATAGATTTGCAGAACAATTAAGTTTTTTTCAGCTTCTGTCCAAAAAACTTGCATGAAAGAGGGAAGCAGTAAATAGGCTAAATAGGCCGCTTGCTGAATAAATAATTCTGGTGGCAATGTGAGCCCTTAGAACCATTGATTGCTTTTGCATGTAGTTTAATGCAAAAGGAGGCATAAAAAGTTCAAAAATGGTGTATTTGAGAAAAATTAGCTAAAATACTTAGAAGCATATTTCAGAGGGTTTTGTTGTTGTTAAACAGTGATTCTATCTCTTTGTATTTGCTTTTGTTGTTAGTACTAAAAAAAAGCCACAGACAGACCTTCAGAAACAATTCTTCTAATGTACATGCAGTCTGGTAGAACACAATTGATGCTGGTGGAAAAACCTCAAAAATCCCATGACAATTCTTAGAGCCAGACAATTCCTTCGCTGTGTCTCTATTTCACACACATCCAGCAGGTAGTGCAAGTGTAATTGTTTTTGATGAAGGGCACCCACATTTTCAAAGGGATTCTTTACCTGTGCTATTAAACTTAACTCTTCAAAAGCATTACTTAATATTTGTATGCACTGTTCCTTTACTGATGTAAACTACATGGTTATTAATATGGTTTCTGTACTAAGTCGTCACTAGAAAAAAAAGCTTTATTTCCAGACAGTAAGATTTGCTAAAACTGGTTTGTAATAGAAGTGTTGAAATGACTTTATGGTATAAGCAGTTTCCATGCAATAAAAAGGAAGTATTTTGATCAATATGTATAAAAACAGAATTGTATTTTAAGTCTGAAAGATTTGTAATTGTGTAAGTGCTATGCTGCACTTAGTAAATAATGAAGTCTCAGAGTTCAAACTTCCACTAATGATCATTCAGGAAAACGTGTAGAAATGAATAATATAGATTTGAATTAGCAAAACCTTGAGTGCTTTGAGCAGAAATTGTTTCCCTCTATCAGCTTTCTTAATGAAGAAGTAATCAGTCAGAATTATCACAGAAAGATTATGGAGTCTCCTTTGTGCAGTTATTTTTCATTTAATATATTTTCTGTCATTTCTCTGTGCCAAGAGACAGTGTGACTGAAGTCATGTACGGAATTTTTCATTGTGAAAATACACTCTCTTTAGAGCTTTCATGGCCCTCTTTCTGCACAGGTGTAAGTGTTTTAATGGTGATGAGCACATTGTCTCTTTCTTCTGTCACATTGGTTTCCTGATATTGTGAAACTACTTTCCATTGTGACACTCTGACCGTACAGTTTGATTATAGTGGAATTGTTAGATGCTGTAAACATTCTGATTTCTGGAGAAGATAGTGGCTTTCAATAAGTTTATAAATAATACACTTGTTTGTCACTTCGGTGCTTTTATCTGATACAAGAGCAGTTTGACTTCAGGAACCAACAATGTCCTTCTTATTTACTAAGAGAAATCATAGAAACAATGTCTGAACACGTGTCTTCATTGGACAGGAAACAGATGTGGTAGTAGTGAGTATCTTGGCATTGTTAGAAATAAGCTCCGTAAGTAGTTGCTAGTTATGTAAAACAAGGTCTATATGGCCAAGATGGAGTCAAGTAAAGTCCTTAATGAGTAGTAATCAGGGAAAAAAACAGACCACGCTATGCCTGTTGAGTTTAACTTCTGTCTACTTCATAATGCTGTTTTATTGAAGAATGGAAGTGATAGTTGTTAAGCAAAACTTCTGAAGGTGTTTAAATTGCCTGTTTTACTGGTCATTTTTGTCTGCTTTTAGGAAGTGTCTCTTTTAGAGGATGTGATATTTTCCACTGTGTAACTTTGTAGTAAGTTGTTTAGAAGTAGAGTTTCTGTCAGTCTTTCCCATCTGCTTTGTTGCCACATTTTGAGCTGTCTTTCTTACTATTCTGTGAGTTCTTTCTCCTACCTTACAGATGGCTGGGTGGGGAGTTATTTGCTATTCTTGTTCTATTCATTCTTTTAATACAATACTTTTACAAGATACTGGATTTAAAATTATAAGTTTTGTTTGTAGACGGAAGTGGAGAAAGAGGTGAGAAGGATGCCAGCAAAATCACAACTTATCCGCCAGGGGCTGTCCGCTTTGACTGTGAACTGCGAGCCGTACAAGTCAGTTGTGGATTTCACCATTCAGGTAAAAGCAAGCGAATCAGTGTTATTTAGAGCATAGAATTATTTAATTCTTCTTACAATCGCCATATGGTTCCACTGTTTTGTGTTTAATTTTCAGTAAGGTTGAAAAGGTTGTAGTGTTGTCTTATAGCCTACTACGCTGCCTGACAGTGGAAAGGGCTACGATTATATTGAGTTACGTCAGAGCTTTTAAGCAATTTTTGAGTCATTCAAAAACATCTGTATGGTACAGCTCTAGCCCTGCATTGAGGTGCTAGCTGTGATGGGTTGTATAATCTGGTATAGATCTCTTAGTGTTTTGGTAGGGACCATTAACTATGCTGCTCAGAAAGGCTAACCAGTGCTGGTGCAGTACCATGGTCACATGTGCATGAGTCAGAAAAACATTCTGCTTTTGCATTTGTTTTTCAGTGGTTTTGATGGAGAGTGGTGATGTTTACACGTTTGGATATGGGCAGCATGGGCAACTTGGACACGGTGATGTTAATTCCAGGTGAGCTGGTAATTAAAAGACATGATTGTATATTGCTGTACCGTTACATAACAAGCGGTTAAATTTCTTTTTCTCTGTAGCTAGCAAGTGTGAAGCCACAAACATTGTCCAAATACAACTGATAAGCTCTTGTTCTGCACTTATTCCCCATAACCCTCTGGATAGAGATACAGTAACAGTACTGTTGTACTGTGTAAGTAATTTGTTTAGTACATGAAGGCTTCTGTGCATAGTTACTATAATAGCTTTGATAACTGAGTTTGAAATGCTTCTGTCTCTTCAGTTCTCCCTACCTGTGTGAGAGAATGACATTAACATCTCCATAGGAGATCATAATTTCTGTAAAACACTACGTGTGCAATCATTCAAATGGTATTATGTTGTAAACCTGGATTAACCTGTTTCTGTATCTCAATAGTTCAGTTATGATAAAATCTCATTTTGTTTATTATTAATCTACATAATTAAGTCACTAAGCTTGGGTCTCAGCTGCATTTTTGTAGAATTATTTTGGATGTTATCATGAGAGTGCTTTCTTTGGCCAGTGGAAATAGAAAAGTCAACGGAATGTGGAGAGCTATTTGACTATCCATCCACTACTTACGTGCTTTAAGTATGCTCCGTAGTTCTGTCAGCTTTATGGGTTTGACCTTCATTGACTCCAGTGAGAGCATAGATAATTAAATATAGGTGTCTTTATTGTGGAGTTCAATCTAGCCTTAGTGTCTCATCCATAGTATCTTACCCACTCATTAAAGTAAAAAAATCAGTGTCCTGCCCTTGAAAAGAAATGTAATAATGTTCTTTGGACATGTACAGATACCATATAACATGTAAGACGTGGGATTTTGAATAGTAGGAGTCACTGAGGCTTTGTGTATGACCAGTAATGCACAATAACCTTATATAAAAGGCGTGTGGAGTGGAGCATCCATGACCTGTCTTCAGTTCTGTCTTTTCTTTTGTAGCAGTGAGATGAAAATTACTGAACATCTATCCTCCCAATCTCTTTGGAGACTTCCAAATCATGTTTTTTTGGTCACGTTTCTGAAGAAATCTTCATCTTCTTTAACCTTTCATTGGATTCATTAAACAAAAGGGAGAGAGGGAAGGAAGGAAAAAAGAAACTTTACTGGAAGTGTTACGTTGTACTGACTGTTGTGCCTAATGGTAGTCTCTGAACTGTTATCCTTACTAAGTTTGCACTGGACTGGTGAATGCAGTCTGTGTTTCTGCCTGTGGTAGAACCGTATCACAGGGAAGTACTTTTTTTTTTTCATTCCTGGAAACTCTTATGTACTTGTTCAAAGCTACAGCTGCTTTAGCTGGCATTTCAAGTCACTACTAAAATAAGGCCAGTTTATGTCTTAAAGACTGAAGAGGTACAAATAGCAGTGGCATTTGTACTGGTAACTTATTGTCTCCTGTTTCCAACTGGTGAAATCACTTGGCTTTCCTGAAGGCATCGGAGCTATCTGCTGAATCAGGATTGCAGGCAGTAAACCCCACGTCTCTTGCTTATTTAGACAGAAACTGGATGGAGACCAAATGTAGTTCCAAATGAGATCTTAGAAGAGAACATGAAACATCCAGTGCCAAAGGATAGTGCTTGACCAGGCCTAGAAGTTCAGGAGGTAGAAGCGACTTGGCACTGAGCTACAGCAAACCCTAGAGAGTGTCTGAAAAAAGCTTTGAAGAAATTTGGAGTATGTCCCGTGCATGATAACTGGCTATAGTACTATATTGCTATATAGCACCATCATTCAAATGATAATTTCCTCATTGATCTACTTCTTTTTCCAGCTTTAAGTAGAGATCTCTGTCCTCACAGTAAGGGATTCAGAGAAGGAAACAGGGAATCCTTATGCAGAGTTCCACCTCAGTTGGGACGCAGTGGTGCTCAGATGGCCAGCTCCAGCCAGGTCAGTGGTACGTCAGTCATGCAGTGTGTCACATTGCCTGTATTGACCTCAGGAAGACCATCTTCTGAATCCAGAAACTGATACTCAGCTGGTTTTCTGGGAGAGAGAGATGAGGAGAAACAAAACCAAAACAATACAGTAGTAATATTTAGGCAGCCTAGCTAGTATATCTAAATGTGGGGACCTATGAAAACAAGAACTGTGAGGGAGAGTGGAGGAACTTTCATTTTCATCTGAGGATGCCATCTTCATTGTCAAGCAGTGGTGGAATTTCCTCGGCAGTGATTGATGACTTAACCTTTCAGAGACTTCTGTCTTGCAGTGTAAAGATTTAGTAGTAAGTCTTGAAAATGCTTAACTATTTTGAATTCTGCACACCTGTCCAGACATGTCTTTCTCCTTAATTAAGGAGATTCTGGACTCTTCTTTTAGAGTGTGGTAAACACCAAAGATTATTCTTCCTAGTTCAGCAGGAATGAGGTATATTACATACTCTAGAAGGACTTCAGAGTATTCTTTTTATTCACACAAAACAGCGATTAACAGGACAATGTCAATCTCAATAAACCATTAATAGAACTGAAGTGGTGTGGAGGAAGAAGCAATATGCACAAGGTGATGTTGTTTTCTCCAGCAACAATGCCAGCCATTCACGGATGATCCACTTAAAAATGCAAGTGATTTGGTTCCTGGGAGGCTGTTTTTTTTCTGTATCAGTATGCTGGTGCCATGAAACTAGCCTGCATAGGCTTTTTGTTGTAAAATCCACGGTGGCAGATGTTGATGAGCTATTCGCTACATGAAGGATTTGTCAGTCTCTGCTTATATCCTCCTCAAATTAGATGCTGGTGGATAGAAACTCAGTGTGGAAGCAAGAAATGCTTTGCTCTATTTAGTCTTGGTGAAAAATAGCATGACTTGTGTTCAGGTAAGCAAAGGCCTGTTTGCTGCTGATGCTTCTCTCAAAAAGCTGGGACTGAAAACTCCAACATCCTTCTGCTGTTGTTCAAAATTTGCCTGCATTTCTCACACAAACTGTGGACTTGAGCACTACGTTAGAAAGCACATTACCTGGAGGTCAACGCCTAGAATTGGAACAACTGAAGTAAGATGATGCTGATGTGATTTTTGCTTCTGAAGGTTCAGCAATAACGTGGAAAAAAACTGAGCAGACAGTCTGTGGACAGTCAGCTATACTCTATTTGAAGACAAAAGGTAGAGGTGATATCCAATTAATTATCTCTAGGGGGGAAAAAAAACAAAAACCCAAACATGTTCCATCATCTCTGTTTGATAGGACAGTATTTCTAGGCGCATTCTCTAATTATGTTACTTCAGCAGTGGAGTGCAGGTCTTATTTGCGTCCTTTCACCAAACTTCCAGCTACCTGTAAAATCTGAAAGTCACCATTTTTCCTTTTTGACTCCATACTGACCGACTCTGCCTGGCATTGACAGAAGTTTCTACCGGTTTCCTTCCACCCGAGGCAACAGCAACAGTCCGTGGTGAAGCTGAATGTACAGCAGCACCACGGTCAGCTGCCCCGAGTGACGCCTCCCGGGACCTGGCAGCCGGCAGTTGCCTGGACAAGTACCATGGACAGCGGTTGTTGGAACCCTTCAGGCAGGAGAAGTTTTCCAGGATCTCATCTGCTTCCAGAAATGCTTTACCCTTCAGCTCAGAAGAGGGTTTCGGCAGGGACAGCCAAAATGCCTTTGCACCTTCTGCAAGATCATGAGTTAGCTGACACTCCTGCTCCTTTTTGTTCAGCAAATATCTGATACCTGCTCCTTTTTGTTAAGCAAATTTACATTTTTTCCCAAGGGGTCTCAGGTTACTTTCTGTATAGTTGAGGTTGGTCGTTTGTGATTGACCTGTGTCAAGTTCCTGTGCCATATCCAGAAGCGGAAAAAAATCTGTGCATCTGACACTGTGTCCTTCAGCTGCCTCCCAGAGGCATAGTGCTTGCTATTTACCATGGAAATGGAGAAACCCTGGTTATCAAAACTTTGTCTGAGGAGTCTCTCAGACTCTTAAGTGTTTGTGATGAGCTTTTCTGTGTTGAATTTCAGAGTGATCAGGAAATACTCAATAGTATCACAGGTTTTAAATTCCATTTACATCAGTCTTACTGACTTACTATATTTTTCCAAATCTGTTCTCTTCTATCAAGTGAAAACTGGTTTTCTGTAATCTTACTCTCTTTTTTAGATATGTCACTAATTGTTTTAAGCTTTTCCATGTTCAGTTCTTAAATTGATACACTGTAGTTGATCATTGCAAAAGTAGGATGATATTAATAAAAGAGCTGTGTAAGAGGATAACATATTACGTATGTCTACATCAGTTGCTTGTCCAGTTTTGCTCAGGTACTGCCAAGAGAATATCATACACAGCATTCAAATAATGTTGCTGATAGATGCAGTAGACAAAAAAGGGAGATAAATAGTTTTGGTGATAATAGTTAGCTCTCCTGCATCAAAGAGATCAAGCATTCTTTTTTTTTTTTTTTTAACAAGCATAGAATTGATAATTCTGTGCCTGCAGCTATAATAATTTTGAGGGAGAGGAAAAAACTTTAATAAAAATATTTCCCTTTACCAGAAATGCTTTTGGATTAGTACTTAACTACATTTTTTTGTTTCTGCTCCAGTGCTTTTGGAGGTTCCTTAAAGTTAATGGGAGGCAAATGTATAAAACGTTTCATCATTGGTGCTGCTAAGGTTCGCTCTGTGTGTCTGTGTATAATCTTACTGATGTTCAAACCCATGTGCCTATAGACCGACAAAGAGTTTAAAATTTATGGACATCATGTTGTGCATCCTGTACTGAATTTTATGCTGCCCTCCAGTCTCTCCATCTGTGCTAGAATCACCAAGTAGAAGCTACTTTTATTCCAAAGGAATAATTTCCTTCTGTATACCTGGGTTCCCCCTCTAGGTCATCAACGTGTCTTCATGCTGCATTCCTCTCTTCCACATTTTCATATATTCACATCGTCCCATCTACCTTCTTCCCTTTCCCTATTGAACACATGATGCCTTTCCTTCCTCCTGCTTTCTCAACTTCTGTTTTACCTGCAATTCAGCCAGAATCAGAACATGCAGATAACTCCTCTTTTAGCACTTCAGCTGCTAAACCATCGCTAGGAAACTGTGGGCTGACACATTTTTTTAAATATTTTTTTTTTTTAGCATAAAACAACCTGTTCTTATTTTAGACTAACCTACTTTTGAAAGCGCATGTTTAAAAGTAAGTTAAAATAGTGCTGCTGTTCTTTGGGGTCAACATTTCACGACATTGAGTTATTTGGGAATAGCTTGTTCTTCAAATTCAGTCTTTCTAAGTTCACAATAAATTTTAAGTCTGGGTGGACATTCATTATGGGATTTGAAGTCTGGTACAGTTCACGTAGGCTCATTTTGGGATTGAGATAAAAATTCAAGTTTTAGTATCTCTCACTTTTTTTTAATCTTTCTTGCTATTTCTATTCTAAGTCATCACTTCAAGTTTTCTTTCTTTGCTTCTTGATCATCCTATTAGGTTTTTTGCCTTCGTTTTTACTAGAACAAGAAATTTAATTTCTTATACCTGTCTGTATTTGGGAGGCACATAGATTAGACTTCTTTCAGATCTTTCTGGAAAATAGTCTGGGGAGGTTTTTTCTTTCTTGAGTCTGAGTTTGATTGAGAGCAGTTTTTTGATGCCTTCATCTCCTTTAGAAAGCTGATAGAGGTGGGTACACCTTCTCTTTCTCCTGTAATTCCCTAGACGGTGATCTCAGGAGGGCCATATCAGTATTGCTTCTGGTAATTGTATTAGGGTACCAACCATGTAAGGCTTTGATGGCTTCATAATGCAGTCAGGCTTCTAGGTGCTTAACCAGTGTCCTCATGAGATATTTCTGCTGCTGTAGTTCCTTGCAGTATTTTTATATACATATATATATACATGCGTGTATTAGTGTAACTACAGTAATGTTATTGTAATCTTGAAATTATGTATTAAGTTAACCATTTTTATCCTGTAATAATTCCTGAGTTTAACGGAAGAGAGGGTACTTCATCTGGTTCCCTTTCCAAGGGCATAAACGTAAATATCTGCTACAGTCTTTCAAGTCTCTGTTCGTTTAATATGTGAACTGTTGCTTGAACGATTCTGTATAGCACGTGAACATGGAGACTGTATTTCACAGTGATTGAAATCCTTTTAATACTGATGTATGTGTTAAATGTTACTTAAGAATGTATTGACACAAAATTAATTTATTTTTATATAGGGGATGTCCCACTTTGGTGCAAGCATTGCCAGGTCCTAGTACACAAGTTACTGCTGGGAGCAACCATACAGCTATTCTCTTAATGGATGGCCAGGTTTTCACATTTGGAAGTTTCTCAGTAAGGAAATAATATTTACTTATGAGAATAAACTATTAATTAATGTATTGTTCAAAGGCCTTTCAAAACCGCTTGTGCTTGCTCTTACAGAACTGCTCATGACTTCTGTTTGTCTTTTGTGCCTGACATTTAAAAACAGGGCCTCTAATATTGTTGTAGTTAGAAAAGCATGATGCTGGAAATTCTGGGTGAGTTTTGTACTTCCATGAAGATGCTGTTTTAAAACTGGGTTATTTTACAAGGTGCAACATTTTTCTCAAATTCTTATTGCTGCAAGCTCGGTTGCAAATAAGTATCTCTTGCATATTCTGCTATTTGTCTGTCTGCATTTGATAGAAAAAGATAAGCTTCCTGTTTCCTTTCATAGAAATGACAATGAGTTGCAGAAGTTAAGCTTAGAGTTGAGGAGATATTATTGTTCAGTATAACACAGCATAACTGCTACTCTTCTTTCATATCCACATGGCGTATATTCTCTGGTGTCTGTGTGGAATCTATTTTTACAGTCACTGAATAGGCACTTCAACGTCATTCAGTTCCCCTTCATCCTGACTTCAGACTTTTGTGCCTCCTTGTCTTCCCCTCCCACTGCAATCTATCCAGAGTTGTCTGCTGTTCGTGCTTTCCTACTAATGTTCTTTTGGCAAAAGCTAAACTATAGGTATTGAGCTATTTCTATATGCTTTAAGAACTATGTATTACCAAACACAACAGGAGAAATAGCACCTTTTCAAATCTGTCTTTTTACAAAAAAATAAAAAAAGTTGAAGACTGAAGTTTTAGAAGTGGAAAATCGTGTTTTGAATTAAGTATGCCACGAGGTGGCTCCTTGATTAGGTAACATTTTGTTGTTTCTCAGGCTTTTACTAAGACCTTAGGTGTCCCATGTTTTTGTCAAAAGTGACTTGGACACGTTACAGTGTAAGCTTTGGTGACTTGCGGTGGAACAGCCCCTGAAAAACCAAATTCACTCTCAGAAATAGGAATTTTAAAGCCTGCCTGTTGACTTTTTCTAAAAGAAAAAATAAATTTAGACCATACTTTAACCATGTATTCTATGCATCTACTTCTAACACTGTAAAGTTGAAAGTTTGTTGAAAGCTTCATAAAGTCAAGACAAACTCAAAAGCAAGCCCATTTCTTGAAGATGTCTTAACTAAGTTTTCTTGTAGTGTTAGGTAGAAAGAGAAATGAGTAACATGCTGGACAGAAGATGAGATACATGCTGTACATGCATGTTTCTTCTCCCTTACCATTCTGAATAAAAAGTTAGCTTGACTTCATTAGCCGTCAATGAATTTCCTTTGCCTGAGTGAGATAGATGGAGTCTGAACAGGTTTATTGCAGCAGTGCTTACTACATACTCAGCATATGAGCTGTTGGTCCATCTCTCAGAAACTAGTTGTATGTAGGAGATGAGACCCTAGATCTCCAGGTCAGGATGTTAATGAGCACATGCAGAGGTGCTTGCTTAGACAGTTTATGCTATTTTTAGCTCAAGTTTGATGTGCTAGTTGATTTCTAAGTACTTTTAAGAGGTATTTAGTGTGTAAGACTTAGTTAATGTAATTCAGAATTGAGTGGGATTTAGACTTATCTGAATGTACTTTTTTTTTCTCCTTCTTATTAACTCATTTATTGTTCTCCACTGAAGTTACTCAGATACTGAATATTGAAGAAGGATAAAACTTATACGTGATTCTGAGGATGGAAAAGAAGGTTATCCATAGTGGAAAGTTTGAGTTGCATTTAAAAAAAAAAGTTTCACTCAGAAATCTAACTGAATATAGAGGAGAGTATCTGTTAGTAAATTGTTCTTTTTATTTAAAGATGTTAATGCTTCACTTAAAGTAGTCATTGCCTTTGGAAGGTAATTTTTGTGGCAGGATATCTCTTCCCAGTTACAAATTTTGTATTCTGAAACTATTGAAGTAGTTTGTTCGTCTTTGAGACTTATTGTTACTGTTATTTACTCATTCTTGCATTCTCTCTATAGAAAGGCCAGCTTGGTAGACCAATTCTGGACATGCCCTACTGGAATGCAAAACCAGCACCTATGCCTAATATAGGCTCTAAATATGGACGGAAGGCAACATGGATTGGAGCAAGTGGAGACCAGACTTTTCTCCGGATCGACGAAGCTCTCATTAATTCTCATGTGCTTGCTACATCAGAGATATTTGCGAGCAGGCATATAATAGGCAAGACCTCTTATATCATGTTTTAAATGTTTATAAAAGTATTGGAGAATACATAGTTTCAGTCATGCAAACAATAGAGATCAGCAAGTCAAAAATGTGAATAGAGAATTAAAATAGTTTGACTTTCTAGTTAAACTGTATGTGGTGATCCTAGCTCTTTTAGAAATTAATTTTATGAAAAGTAAGAATGTAAAAGTCTAAGCTTTTCTTGCACTTAAATCTTCTTACAATTTGTTTTTTGCTGTAGCAGTATATCTGTTCTTCTACGTTAATGCTTTATGCATAAAAAATGCCACGTAATGAGTGGAATCTTGATGTTTTTCTGGTCTTTTTGCTCTCTGATTTAGGTTTGGTACCAGCTTCAATATCAGAACCTCCTCCTTTTAAATGTCTTCTGATAAACAAAGTAGATGGCAGTTGCAAAACATTCAATGATTCTGAGCAGGAAGACCTTCAAGGTTCTGGTGTGTGTCTGGATCCTGTCTATGATGTTATTTGGAGGCAAGTGTGGATTATAGCTATTAAGGTCATAGTATAGAAATCTTTTTAAAACATTCCAGGAGGCTGGAGATCTGATTATGCTCATTTCCCTAGTAAATAAAATACAACTTTTAGTCTCCCATGTAGCTTTTACATGTTTTTTTTTTTAATTATTTGTAGAAGTAGGCCCAAACGAAACATCTTCTCTTGCCCAATTTTTTTTTTTAATTCTTTTTCGGTTTGGCATGGTTCTCATTCCAGTCTCGTGGTGTTCAGGGGAGTCAAATATATTCTACACCTTTTATTCTTCCCTTGCTTTCCTCCAACGTTGCCCTAAATAATCTTCATCCTTCTCTCACATGTTAATGGTTAAGTTTTAAATAGAAGGGGAGGAGTAATAGTATTCTTTTCAGTTCTGACATTTTGGGACGTCAAAATAAAAACACTTACTTAAATGGCATAGACGTGCAAATTACGACTGTATTTGTTTCACAGTCTTCAGGGTGGTTGCTTTCAGTGGAGTCTTCAGGCAGGCATAGATCATAAACCCTTGGTCCAAAACAGAATCACAACATTCAATTCTTCTGTAATGATTTAAAAGCTATGTCAGCCGGGATCTGAGAGAGAAATTTGAACTGTCATCTTGAGTGCAAGTGATGGATGATCTTTAAACTCTTTGAAGACTTAGGCAAGACAAGAATAATCACTTAGAGTTAAACAGGGAACCAGCTAGTCTGCATTCATCTGGAAAAGATGATGTAGATGAAAAGATCACGTAGTATCATATTGCTAGAAGATTGTTGTGTCCACAGGCTACTTGTATCCTACTTTGGATGTTTTAATCCAAAATTGAGATTCCAGACCTTAATAGCCACTTAACATTGAAGCATGCCTGTTTGCTAGATGTGTTCCTTTGTGATGTCTGAAGTTCTTTGGATGGCTGTACTGTATTATGCACATCCCCAGGATTGTTTGAATCTCGTTAACTGGGTATTAGTTCTTACTTAAATTATGTTGAGATTTGAAATAAGGAAGAGTAGCACCCACATCCCTTAAAGCTCTCAGTCATGATATCATCAGCATGATTAAACACTGAAAGACTTAGTTTATGAGATATGTAGTTACGGCAATGGGAAAGCAGCAAGTTTCAGGGGGGAAAAGGTGATAACATTCACCTTTAGCCGATTAAAATTGTTACTCAGCTTGAGGAAGTTCAAAGTCACATGCTAAAGAAATTATGGGTAAACAGGTTGAGGTAATTTATTGTCTTGCAAAGTTTTGAGGACTTCAGAATTTAATCTGGAGCTTAAATACTTTAACAAAAGAACAGATTCTTGGAGTCTGTACAAATTTATTTCTGTGTTGTATCCCATTCTTAATGGAAAATATTCAAACAGTCTAAAGCAGAGACATGTTAATGAATGTGCCTATTAGTAGTATTTGATATATTAATTACTATTCCTGGGCATTTTTACTCATACCTATTTATACAAAGGTGAGGGAGTTTATCTGTACAGAGACAGCATTCTTGAATACATAGATTTTAAAGACTTTCTTCACAGCTTTATGGCTTACCTTTTCAGGTAGTAGAGAAATTCAAGGGGTTAAACTGATTTTGTGTGTGTATAAACTTGCACATTCCTAACTCATTGAAATCCTGAATACATACTGTGTCCTATAATTTTAGTTAAAAGTATTTCTTTCTCCATTAGACCAACATAACCCCATTTGGAATTTTAGAACAGTCTATCAAGTGAAAGTTCCTTTTGTGCTTTTTCAGAACACTCCCATAGGTCTTCTGTTTCTTCCTTTTACATAGTAGTATCAAAGACTTCATTTTTATCGTTTTCTTTTTCTCCATGTTAATCTATGGTATAGAAAGTCTTTGTATTCCCTTGTTTATGCTGCCCTTTACTATGATCGCTTAAAAACTCGTAAGGTGATGTTATCCATTTAAAAAAGACCAAATGAAATATGTTGGCTTTCTCAAGATCTTTTTACTCTTACTTGAAGGTGAGTAACCCTTTTACTTTCACTAGGCGTCTTTATCATTTTTGAGCACATCTGCTATTATATCTAGTACTTTGCTAGTTACTTCGTGCTTCTATATACATTATATTGTTTTAATATTCATTAGCTTTGAGGACTGTCTAGTGTTTTCTGAAATTTGTAAACCCCTAATATGACTGTTAAACTTGAAGTACAATAAGAATGTTTTTGTGGCTTTCCATGTGCTAGTGCATTAATCTAGTAAAGTTTATACATATTTGGCTTAATGATGTTCAGTTTTAAGAGTTTGTACTAGTAGGTCTATATTTTACGTAAAATAGCTAATAAAATTTTGTTATCAGTTAGGTTTTTGTATTTTTAGTAGGTGAAAGGTTTATTTTTTTTTTTTACTCTGTTTTGTCTTGCTCTAGGTTTCGACCAAATGCTAGGGAACTGTGGAGTTACAATGCAGTAGTTGCTGATTCCAGACTTCCCTCAGCTCCAGACATGCAATCGCGGTGTAGTATTTTGAGTCCAGAACTTGCTCTACCAACAGGTTCCAAAGCCCTGACCACCAGATCCCATGCAGCTTTGCACATTCTAGGTATACATTTATCGTTGATGAGTCAAGAGCTTATATGAAAGAAAGAAACATCACTTAGTGTATCAATGAATTGTAATCTAACAGCTTTCTGACCTTTTTTGAGTCAAAATTTTACTTTGTAGTCTTTCGCCATTGCTCTTAATTAGCACTTATGGTCTGGCTGATATGCATTAATTTTAATAAAAATAGTTATCTTCTGCCATCTTACTGATGCTAGAGGTTTTTAGATTTTAGATTTAGATTTTAGTTCCATTTTAGATGGAACCTGCTCCTAGAGGTCCACAAAAGTAAAAGACGTTCCATTGGGTTTTTTTTGGACAGTTTGCAGAGTAAGATTATTACTGTTAATTTAACCTGGAGTCTCCAGAATAGAGGAAGAAAAAACCCATGCTCTTAAATAAGCTGTTTTTATTGTAGAGTGAATGCAATATCTAAAATAAGAATTTGATTCTTCACATTTTTGTAAAAAGGGATTATAAAAGCCATATGATTTTCTTTTGTAGTCTAAAAAGCCTACCAGAACAGAAAATTAACCCAATGTTTTTATGTATAAACTGGCTATATTCAACGTACCTAGTGTTTCAGAGCACAACTTCGGAAGTTATTTTGGCTCACTTGGTCACTGATTGTGATGAGTGATCAGTTCATTGTTGCGCTCTCTTCATTGTGTGTTAGAGAAATTTTAGCTTGAACAGTACTTCTTTGTGTCTGAGTCAGAGTAAGGCATGTTAGGTACTCGTGTATATGAAACAATGCTTTTATTGACGGCTCTCAAATCTACCCATAACTCAATTGCTACTTCAGCTATTTTTGATTATATGGGAAATGTAAAAAGTAAAACAAACAAAGAAAAAGAGTAAATGAAATCACATTGATCTTCAATAGCGAACCCTGAGATGCTGCAGCAGTGCCCCTTGACCTAACCAAAACTATAGTGGTATTTGGTAGCATATGTGTGGTTTAGGGACAAAACAGTTAAGTTGCTTTGATCTTTTTAACTACTTCATTTCTGTTTCACTGATTACAATCCACAGCAAGAAATTTTGAGTTGTTTTTTGATTTTGTTTTCTTTTAGGTTGTCTTGATACTTTGGCTGCTATGCAGGACTTAAAAATGGGTGTAGCAAATACAGAGGAGGAGACTCAAGCAGTAATGAAAGTTTATTCTAAAGAAGACTATAGTGTTGTTAACAGATTTGAAAGTATGTACGCAGTAAAAATTTTATAGCACAAGCTGATAAGGCTTGCAGAATGAAAGATTTAAGACAGATAAACTGTTTTATTGGGTTTTTTTGCAGGTCATGGAGGAGGCTGGGGTTATTCAGCCCACTCAGTAGAAGCTATCCGTTTCTGTGCTGATACGGATATTTTGTTAGGTGGTCTTGGTCTTTTTGGAGGTAGGGGTGAATACACTGCTAAAATAAAGGTAAGTTTTTTGGTTTTGTTTTAAAAAATGTTATGTCTCAAAATCAGAACTGTAGAAATGCCACCTAAAACCATGACTAATTTTAGTTCTTGAGGGATGAGCAGTTTACTAGCTATTAAAAGCATTAGAAGAAGGCTTCTCAGTAAGAGTAATGAATTTTATGCGGTTAAGATGAGTGAAGTAGAGATCTGAGAATTAACATTCTTAATTGTCAAAAATTGTCCCGTTCTTACCTTCACTAAATGCTATGCTGTCTGACAGGTGTCTTGAGCAGATATGGTAGTGGGTCAAATGGTTCTGTGATCTGTTTACACAAAGCTCAGAGGTCAACCTGCAGAAAATTGAGATTTAAGTTAGTCACATTCTATGTCAGGATACATGAGGGACTGTTTCTCAAAAACAGAAAAAGAGTGCTTATCGCTGAGTAGCTGGAATTCCTTAGATACCAGCTGGGATTCATTCACAGAAAGTGAATGGTACCAAGCATGCTTAACTCTGCTTTGTGCTCAATGTAAGGATGGTTAGCTCTGGAGAAAATTAAATAAATAAACAAACCTGGCTTTGCATAAAAAAAGCTCACATTAAACACAGTGTGATAACAGAGCTCTGGTTTCTGATAAGTAGCTTCTGTTCCTGCATGTAATAAGGATTTCAGAAATTCCCAGAAAGACTTCGTAAAGGAAGGATCCTAATATCTGTCTGAGGTTTATATTAGGTGTGCGTATTCAGAATACATTATAGTTGTTACTTGTCGTTTAGTGGGTTATTGAGTTTTCTTTTACTATTTTTAGATTACTAGGTATTAAGGTTTGTTTCAGAGAAATGGAGGGCATTATGTTTGGCAGTAACATTTGCATAAGATGACAGGAGATCCAAAATAAGTAGTTGTACTTTATTCTAGTTTAACATAATGATTGAGAAGTCCAAATGATTAAGGAAAGCCAAGAAACATAAAAAGGATAAAACAAACATGATTCATGTCTAAATATTGAAGGCAGTAACCATATGAAAGTACTCTAGTATTATTTTTTTAAATTTGTTTCTGGTTGTCTAGGATTAGCTTATAGCCAAGATAAGATTTGACAGTCCTACCACAGACAAGCTGTGTATTAACTCAGTATTGGCAAGAGAAGTCACAGACGTGTATTGTGGTCCGTTTTTCAAACTTATCAAGCTGTAGAAATGATTTTTGACTGAGTAAGAAACCCCAGTTCTTTTGAAAAAGATACCCTCTTTTGTCCTAGTCACCAACTGTTTAGGACACTATTGGCTAGCTCTTTAAACCACTCAAGCTGCCCCTTTCCAGAGAAATTGAGTATATCTTCAGTGGGCTTAAGCCTATGATGGAAAGCCTGTGCTTTCACCCTACTTTGCCTTTTTTTAGGTGCTCTGCATCTGACTTGGCTGCAAGATTTAGGGAGTTTCTCCACTTTAAAATGTGTCTGGCCATAAAGCTGGAAGAAAAATATCAATTGCTACTTTTTAACAATTAATGATATTGTGAAATCATGACTTCCAGATGGGAATTTGCCTGTCAGTGGTATTGACTTGCTTTTGGGAAGGGAAAAGAATAGTAGTAGATAGTTCCCATAATGCCAGACAAGAAAAAGTAGTAGTATGGAGGTTTTTAACACCTAAGATGTATTTTTACCTTTTTTTCTTACTCCTCCAGTTGTTTGAATTGGGTCCAGATGGGGGAGACCATGAGACTGATGGAGACCTTCTTGCTGAAACAGATGTCTTAGCATATGATTGTGCTGCTAGGTAAGATGTTTTCTTACATACTTCTTGATCTCTGTTTTGACTTTATTCATACATGTTTTAAAATCACTTTAAATACCAACAGAGATGATGTACATAATGAGAAGTTTGTAGCAAGGGATGTAAAACTTACATTCAAAGTGTATTGGATAAAGTAGTGAGGCACCAAACACCTCACCAAGCCATTATGGTACTAAATTAAAAGAAAAAAAAATTGCTCACGCTTGCTCTTACATAAATCAAAGTCAAATCCTATATTTCTGTGTTGAGAAGACAAGACAAAATATTGCAGCAGCTATTGAATATTCTATCAAATGGATGCTGTCAAGCACAAATGACATCTGCATTGAACAACTCCAGCATTAAACTTATGCAATATGAAATTATCATAACCAAAAGAGGGGTTATTGTGCTTGAGCTCATTAGAATACAAGAAGTTATTGCTTGAAAGATCTTGTGCATGTGATTAAGGTTAACTATGTTTTAGCTGCTTTTTTGTTCCCTGTTCTGAAATAAGGTATTGTTCAAATAATGCATGACTATTTCTTTTAGGTTTAATTCTTGTGTATCAATACCCCTAAGTATATATCTTATTGTTTTCTTAAATATTCATGTGTAGTTCCCAAGAACTTATGAATAAGCTCTTGTCATTTACAAAAAATACCTGAAATTGAATTGAAAAAACATAATGAGTACTTTATAATTAATATACAATACGGCGAGTAACTGGGTTTGTGTGTGTTTAATTTAACTTACTCTCTCTTTACTCTGTTTGGCATTTGATAACTGATTTTTTCAAAATGTGAGATCAAGCTAGACTTAGACATTCATAGATCCTTCTGAATTAGTAATTTTTTTAATTAGTACAATATTTTTCAACAAACTATTTTAAATGTTTGACTGCAAATTAATACTTGAGATTAATACCTTAATTCCATTAATTTTCAATTTCCTATTGTAAGCAGGGTGTAATTCCTTAATAGTCTAAAAAATAATTCGCATATTTCTTCCAAAATCTATTCCTCCCAGGGAGAAATATGCAATGATGTTTGATGAACCGGTACTTCTGCAAGCTGGATGGTGGTATGTAGCCTGGGCAAGAGTGTCAGGACCTAGCAGTGATTGTGGATCTCATGGACAGGCCTCTATTACTACAGATGACGGGTACATTTTGGGTTTTTTTTGTGTCTGTATTTTTGTAATGCAAAAAAAAAATAATTAATATTACTTGAATAATAATTGGATTATTTCTCTTTCAGTGTTGTATTTCAGTTTAAAAGTTCCAAGAAATCAAACAACGGTACAGATGTTAATGCAGGTCAGATCCCGCAGTTACTATACAGGTAATAATTGGACCTATATATAGAACAATTTATTGACATGTCTTTTAAACAGAAGCCCTGTTAAAGTAAGCATATGCTTCATGAAATCATCGTTGTACTATCTTAGGAAATCAGTATCTGAAAATTCTAGGGGAAACTTAGTGTCTTTGAGTAAAGTAATAAATCTGTTTTGCCAAATTTAATTTCTTTGCAATTTTTCTCACAGTCATTCTTCATATGTTCTGAGAGTTCCATTTAGTTTTGTAGAGCCTCATGATGCTTCAATTTTTTGTTAGTTGGGAAGTATTCTATTTAATAGGCCTCAGTTTAGGAGCAGTATACTACCAAACAGATTATTTTAATTAAAACCAAATAGCAAATTGTACTTTACAGTACATTACTGTAAATTTATTATTCTTGTGATAAATGTTACATAACTATGTTTTAAAAGAACTCTTTCACTGTATTGCAAATATATTTTTCAAATTTTTCTCAGATACATACAAGGCCTAATTTTTACACTTTATGTATGTATATATCTTTTCTCCCTGGCCCCCGTGTTGATTCTGAAACTTTGGAATTTCTTCATACCCAATTCTCTTGGCATTTCCTTCCTAAGCATGTCCTTTTCAGGGTCCCTTATCAGAACAGCTCGCTTGTGCCAGTGAGTTTTGCATCCATAGAACCCTGTCTCTCCAGAAGAAGGTTTCTTTTTGAGTGATGAACATAAAGTCCTAGCATAACCTGTTAATTAATTGGGTGATTTCTATGGAGAGATGGCTGTAGCCAGAGACAAACAAGCCTTGGGGCTTCTGAAGGAAGGGTATGGCTGAAGAGCCATGAGTGGCACAAAAAGAAAGGTGCTGCAGTAACAGGTGCTGCCTGTACTTTTTTACCTCCACATGTATTTTACCTGCAGAAAACTAGTGTTCTTGAAGACATTTCTAGTCTTAAAAATGTCACCTGAACAAATATAGCAAATACTTGTAATATTCTCGTATGTTATTAAATCCCAACTTTATTGATTGTCAAATTCTGCCAGGATTGAACAGGATTAAGGTATTTGATTACTAGTGTAGCAGGATTAGGAACTGGAAGAAGTCATACTGAAATTGAACATTTTTTTGCATAATTGCTTTCAACTTTTCTTCTAATTTTGTTCCACCTGAATGGTACAAACAGTAAAAACTGCTAAAAGTATAAAGTGCAGCTTTCAAGTCAGTTATTGAATTGTTGTTCCAGATTGCCAACGAGTGATGGCAGTGCATCCAAAGGAAAGCAGCAAACCAGTGAACCTGTGCATATTTTGAAGAGATCTTTTGCCAGAACTGTCTCAGTGGTGAGTATTATCCAGTATCTTCTGTGTTTTCTGCATGTTTGTTCATACTTACTAAACTGCAAGACGTATGTATGAAAACAACTAGCTATTTTTTCTGTCTACTTTATCAAGCAGAAGTTAGGTACACTGATACATAGAACATTGTATATTTTTGCTTCTTTTGAAGACTTCAGATGGAAGCTTAAATATAAGCTAAGCTTGGTAGTCAGTATGAGAACCTAGAAATGTACTTTTTACAAGGTTGAGCTACTTAGTTTTGGGGGTTTTTTGAGGTGTGTGGGGTTGAATTCATACTTACTGGTTGTATTCAATGTACAAACTTTACTCCCTGTCAAGAAGGTAGTATTAGCAGGATTTTTTAGGTTTTTGAGGAAGCTCTACTATATGCTTTCTTCTGTAGCCTTTAGATCACTGTCGTTAGTTAGCCATTGGTGAGATCCATCTTCCTCTTGAATGCATTCCAGTATACATTGGGAGGATCAGATAGCATTTAATTGATCTTTGATAAGCTGAGGTAAGGAATATTGATAGGCTCAGGGAGCTGCAACTACAAATAGAAGATAGTCTGCAGTTCTTCACATACAAGAAGGTTAATCAAATTTTGAGGAATACTGCGTTAAACTGAAATGCAGTATCATCACGCAGGGTAAGATGAATTCAGTCTTTGTGTTTTTGAAGTATAGTCTCTTATCTGTTAGAAGTAATGATTATTTTATTTTTGGATCCATCTGGTTTGTATTTTATACTGTATTACTATCAGTATTCTTAACTGATAGTTACGTTGAAGTTATTGCATCCATTTGGACACTCACAGTCCAATTTTCTAACCAGCTTGCTGCTTCTCATTTATTTATTTTCCATTTCTCCAGTATTCTCTAATGATCAGGTTAATCCCCTTTGCAAGTTTCTTCTAGAAATTGTCTACACAATCTGCATTTTTAGTAACCATATTATTGACATATTATTAATATGTTGCTTAAAAATATTTGCATTAAGCTTTGAACGCCAATGGCTTTTAACACTTCATGTTGCATTATCTTGTTTCTGTTATTCCTCAATATAGATTTGAATTGGATTAAGAGGAGAATTTTTGCTTTCTGGAGCATTAAGCATTTTATAATTAAATTTGAACAATCATCTTGATTGTTGTGGCTTGATGGTATTCAATACTAAATACTTGTAGTTTGCCTTCTGAGGTACAACTTGATGAAACTATCAACTGTATTTAATAATAGTAGAGACAAATTTTTGGACAAGGAAAACTTTTAAAATCCTCAAATTTGTTGGGAACTATTGTGTGCTTCTGTTGATCTTTCAACAGAAAGTATGAATGTTGTTCCCATACGACTGCAGATCTTATCTGTTTAAAAATAAAGCAAAGATGGTCCTGATAAGTCTTTACTGCTGTGACAAGAATGTATTATGTTAAAAGTAGGTATTACACTATTCATACGTGGCTGAAGCAAGTAAAATTTACTGAAGAATCTGTGTTATATGTGAATGCAAATAGTTGTGAGTTCTTAAATAACTGAGAGACTTCCAAACACATAAT
The DNA here is from genome assembly GCA_013400375.1 of Thinocorus orbignyianus. NCBI lineage: Eukaryota > Metazoa > Chordata > Aves > Ciconiiformes > Thinocoridae > Thinocorus > Thinocorus orbignyianus. The sequence goes on from VXBW01002935.1 coordinate 134,700, forward strand.
GTCGTTACATGTGTTAAAAGTTGCTTTTAGCATAGTATTACAGTGAGTGTTCCCTACGTCGTCAGTGCTCATTTTTTATTCTCATGCAAGCAAAATTTGTGCATCTTATGGTAGGTGTGTATAGACATAAATATGTTTTCAGAATAAACATGGACATAGATGCAATTTACTTTCATCTTATACTGCTAAAAGTTCCCTTTTTGTTTTTCACACAAAATTGTCTCTTCTGTGTCCCTCTGTACTCTGCAATAGGAATGCTTTGAATCTTTATTGAGCATTCTTCACTGGAGCTGGACAACGCTGGTGCTGGGAGTCGAAGAACTTCGTGGCCTTAAAGGATTCCAGTACACTGCTACTCTTCTGGATTTAGAAAGGTTGCGGTTTGTGGGCACGTGCTGCCTGAGGTTGCTGAGGGTCTACACCTGTGAAATATATCCCATATCAGGTATTCTTCTTAATTCTTTTGCTCTATGTTTATTGGTAAATCATCTACAGGACATTAAAAAATTGATCCAAGTATTCCTGTAGGATATGCTGTAAGGTGAAATTGCTGGTATGTATGGTTTTATTGGAGAAATTAAGAGACTTGTCAGAAATGAGGTATTTGTAGTTATATGCATAACTAAGTGTCCAACACCACATGTTTGCACTGTAACTTGTGTGTATTTTCAAGTTGATGTCTTGTTTGGCTTTACAGTTCAGTTCTTTTGGACTGTTTGTATCTTTTGGGGTTTTTCCTCCCCATTTCTGCACATGGTAGCTGGTTTGGTGATGAGCACAATTTAAATTTGAAAGACAGTGTCTGTTTTTCATGCCTGTAGTTTAACAATACTCATATTTAAAATGCAGCATGTATTATGACAGACTGGAAAATAGAAAGTTTCTGATGTTCAAATATTTGGTGTAGTTTAACAACCTTTAGTGTTTTCCTTTTGGAATTAACTTCTCTGAATGTTCTCTCAATGTTGCTAAACTCTAATTGTTTTATTTGTATGTAAAATGTGCATTTTAATATGAAAACATCTCATTTATTGTACATTTAATACACCTCTTCTTGTAACCTTCTAGCTACAGCTAAGGCGGTTGTAGAAGAAACCAGCAAACTAGCAGATTGCATTGGGAAAACTAGGACCTTACTGAGAAAAATTTTATCTGAAGGAGTTGATCATTGCATGGTGAAGTTGGACAACGATCCACAAGGATATCTCAGTCAACCTCTCAGTCTTTTAGAAGCTGTTCTTCAGGAGTGCCATAATACATTCACAGCTTGCTTTCATTCATTTTATCCAACACCAGCTCTCCAGTGGGCATGTCTCTGTGACCTGTTGAATTGTTTGGACCAGGTATATTAAAATGGCACAAAGTAAATATTATGACTTAGTTTGCCCTTTTGCACGAAGAGAAGCCAAGCGTTATTTAAAACCTTTAAACTTTCTCTGTGTTTATCCTGGTTTGCAACTTGAATTCTGCTGTGGTTTGGGATTTTTAATAATTGGGTTTGGGTTGTTTGGAAGTTTTTTGGTTGTGGGTTGGTTGTTTTGGTTTTGTTTTTAAAAAAAGATGTCAAAGTTTAGCAAGAGTCTAGGAACTTCTGTCACCCTTAGCAGTAAGATTCTCTGACAGTGAAGAAAATTTGTGGTGCTGGTAACTGTCAGTACCTGCATTTTCAGTGTTGAGACCATGCCTTATATGTGATCACTCTTGCTACACTTCCCTTGTGGAGCACACATGTGGCATTTTTTTATGCTCATCACTAATACTTGAGTAATTTGTCATTATTAAATGGTACAACAGTGCTCTGATCCAGCAAAGTACATGAGAAACTAGCAATATTATACTTTCTTCTAAGTATCTTACTGTTAATTAGCATCCCACATTAAACACTAGTTGTTTGCTTACATTGATTGTAGTGAGATGTAAATAATTTGCTTCTTTGCATGAAAATTAATTTAGCACATAGGAGTTCAAGGAAGAATCAGTTCTTTGATATATTACTCTAATTAAATTGTTTGATTAATTATGAGTGCTTTGTCATCAAAGGGTGCTATTATCTCAAAAGTACTTTTAAATGAGTTTATTATTTTCAAATACGTCAGCCAGCAAATTTGAATTGCTGCGATTTGAAAGATGTAAATGAAAGCTGATGAGAGAAGATAATGTAAAATTCACAGGATTGCTGGCAGTATACAAAATCCTTTCTTGAAATTATTTTTATAATTGCCATAAAACTGGAAAGTTCCTTTCAAAACTAGTTTCTCCCTCATTTACTTTGAATGCAAGGGTGCCATTCTGTTAATTTCTTTCTATGTTTTTAGGACATCCAGGAAGCAAACTTCAAAACCTCCAGCAGCCGGCTTCTTGCTGCTGTTATGTCTGCTCTTTGCCACACCTCAGTAAAGCTGACCTCTATCTTTCCGATTGCTTACGACGGAGAGGCGTTGCTGCGGTCCATGGTCAAACAAGTCAGCACTGAGAATGACTCTGCTCTGGCCCATCGTTTTCCTCTTTTGGTTGCACACATGGAAAAACTGAGTCAGGTAAGGATATATTCTGAAAATTTAACAATTTGCTTTGCTTTGTAACCAAGAACAGTTACGTAAATTGAAGTTTTAGCTTTATGAGGATGTAGCTGAATATATGCCTGAGTGTTTTCTTTCTAAAAGGCTTGTTTCAGAAACTTATCCAATTTTCATCTTTCGGTCTGAAATATTCCAGTTATTTCTTTTTGGAGAATTTCTGAGCAAAAATTATTCGTATTTATTTTGGAACATTAAATTAGCAGAAAAATACTTCAGAGGGGTTTTTTTCTGCTGCATAGGGTTTTCTGCAACAGTTTTTCAGCTTTTCATGTGATCAGAAGAACAAATGTGGAGAGATTAAGTATTTTGAGGAAGAGTCAACGCAGTTTTGTTAATAGATAGTAGTGTCTCTAAACTGGAGGTTTTAGAGGAGTCCGCAAGCAGGTGGACAAGGGAAACCCAGTTCATGTAGTTCTGTCAAAGGTTGTTAATTTCCTAATCAGGACTCTCAAATGCTGTATTTTTGCAGCTGTTATTCCAGAGTAGCTTTAAAGGAATGAAAAGAGTAAAGATGATATTCAAAGATATGGGACTACTAAATAGTATACTTCACTTTAGAAGACAAGAGTGGCAATATTTTATGAAATTATGAATGTTACATGAAAGGTAAATAAAAAATAATTGTTGAGTCTTCCAATACCAAAAGTTTTGAGCAACTAGAGACCCTAGTGGAAGTAATTTCAAAAGATTGCTGTTCCTCGTAAAATATGCAGGTAAGCTGTGGGACGTTTCTGTAGGTTGTTATTGTTCTAGAAGCTTTCACAGACTTAGAGTGCACCTACACAAATTAGTGAAGAAAAAAATGTCACCAAAAGCTATTAAATGCAAAGGTTATATTTCCCTTTGGGTACAGCTAGCTACCTCTTAACTGCTAAAGATAGAAAAAGTCCTGTGCAGGTTTGCTTGATCTCATTGTCTTCCCTGTCTGTTTACTACTTGCATATTTTTCAAAGACTAGATAGTGAGAAAGATAAACTTTTGATTTAATAAGTGGAGCTGATTTATTTTTCCTTATTGGGAATGACTTTCAGTATGAATAACTGTTTTGAAAAACAGCAAATGTCACTGCCAAGCAGAAGATACAGTAGATGCTTAAGCTTAGGTTTGTTTTGAGTCTTCATTCAGTAAAGTAGCAACTACTTGTATAATCATCCCACCACTGGTTTTATCTTATCTATTTGCACAGAAGATTATCTTTGCTAATATCAAAGCTGAAAAGCTTCTGAGTTTCTTTTTAGATGAAGAGGAAGATGATATGAAGTAGCTATATATCTGTTCTATTCTATAGAAAGTATGACAAGGAAGGAATAAGAAAAGCTCTCTCCAGAGAAGAACACCTGTATATCTTTCCAATGCAGTAAATGAAGTCCACACCCCCTCATTCTGGAAATTATATTATTAATAAGTTTTTTGACAAAGGAATACATACTTTGATAGCTTTAAGAATTTTTCTTTTTTTTTCCTTACTGTCTAGACACATCTTATTTTTAAGAAGTCATGGAATTAATTGTCAATTATATCAATCAATTATTATAATGCTTATAATATGTGAAAATCAATGTGACTTTCTTTAAAATAAGAAAAATGTCATTTGTCATTTTTCTCTTCATAATGCAGAGTGAAGAAAATGTTTCAGGGATGACAAGCTTTCGGGAAGTGCTGGAAAAGATGTTGGTCATTGTGGTTTTACCAGTACGGAACAGCCTTAGAAGAGAAAATGAACTTTTCTCTTCACACCTGGTTTCTAATACTTGTGGTTTGCTGGCTAGTATTGTGAGTGAGCTTACAGCATCAGCATTAGGATCTGAGGTAAAACTTCCATGAAATAATTACCAGACGTCTTTCAGGACAGACTCTTCTTATCCACATACTATATAATATTGAATATATGAAGGAAGATGTATTTGTCTGTACCATTAGATTTTTTTCCGGTTTATTGGCTTTGTATTCAAAATTGAGAGTGGTACTGAGTTCAACTTCTTTAAAATCCAAAGGTTCATAATCACAGTCAGAAGTTTCCTTTAATGAGGCTATAGTGCTCTTGAATGATGGAAATGTATTTGATTTTATTAAAGGGATGTCACTGTCTCTGTACTATCACTTTTTCCACAGAAAGAACACAGATTTTGATAACATCTTGATTAAAGATCTTTTTATTATTATCCAAGGCCTGTATCTGTCCTCTCTTAATCTTGACCTTACCTAGGGCAGAAATACTTAACTATGCTTGAAGCACAGTTAAGCTATATTTTGTGCTAATTTAACCTATAAAATGCATATTTAAATACTTCAAAAAATTAGGAATCAAATTCCTAATTATTCCTAGTTAATTCCCACTTACCAGAAATTATATTTTTTTTAAGTCGATGTTGAATAGAAGCCCCAGTAATGACATCTTCTGTGTTTTATCAGTTGACTTTTTAAATTTACCCACCTGAAAACTTGGTAATTTAATTCACTTAGCTTTGCTTTATTAAAGTTGTCTAATATTTAGCAGTTAACTTCTTTTGTTGGTTTTTTGTGTATTTAACTTTCTACAGGTTGATGGGTTGAATTCTCTCCATTCTGTCAAATCCACCCCAAACCGCTTCACTAAAACAAGTCAGGGAAGAAGCTGGAATACTGGGAATGGATCCCCTGATGCAATATGTTTCTCTGTTGACAAACCCGGTGTAGTCGTAGTAGGATTTTCTGTTTATGGTGGAGGAGGAATTCATGAGTATGAGTTGGAGGTATTAGTTGATGATGTAAGTACTTCATTTAAGAAAAGAGTTTTGACCAAAAGTAACCTCCGAGTTTTTCGTATGTTTTTCAAAGTAATGCTGTAATATTGTTATGCTGTCTAGGCTAGTGGTAAAACAGTGCACTGGTAGTAAGATAAAGCTTGTGGTGGTGATTTTTGTGGTATTGCAAGCTATATACCATATCCAGTAGGGTCTTTATCTTGGTTATGGTCTTGAAATCTTCTGTTATTACAAATATTTGAAGCATAGTGTGGGCTTTTCACTTCCTGGAGCTAAATGTAAATTGGTACCCATTATCTCTGCAAACTGCAAAGGAAAACAAAAAGTAAAGGAGACCAAGTTAAAACATTTTAAAGCAAAAATTGAAGAAATAGGTAGCCTACCAGCATGGTCAAGGCTATAGCTACACAAGTTTCATGTCCTGTTGAGGTACTCTCTTAGAAGAAACAAAACCGTATTGTGTGTTATTGTAACGTAATGTATTAAAATGACTTTGTCTCTTTTGAATCAGAGTGATCATACTGGAGATTCAACTCATTCTCATAGATGGACATCTTTAGAGTTGGTTAAAGGAACTTACACCACAGATGATTCTCCCAGTGACATAGCAGAAATCAGACTTGACAAAGTTGTGCCGCTGAAGGTAAATAAGACAAGTGTGCTTCTGTAGGTTTCACGTTACTTCTTTAAAATCAGAATGTTCAATGTAAATTGGGTTTTGTGTACACATTTCCACATTAATCTTGACGTGTTTGCTTTAAAAATTTTCAGTTTCACCCTGTAACTGAAAGTTTCAAATCCTAGCAGCAAAAAGAAACTGTCTTAATTTTCATAATAACGTAAGATAGATTGCAATTGCTTAGTAATTTAGAATATTCATGAATGGACAACTTTTTTGTGTGCAGTTTGGCAGCTAACTTTCTTCGGTACTTGATCACTCTTCAAGTCATTGGAAGTAATATTTTACTTACGGTTTGTAGTTTGGGAATGCAGAACATCTTTGGCTTTTGTTAAATGCTGGATCTTTACATTTAATTTCATTTGTAAAGTGCTTTGAAGGACTTCTCAGACGTTCCAGTATTATAATGTAAAATAATAGCTTTCATAATACCGTGAAACCTAACTTCCATGCTTGTTTTATACTACGTACTCTTTTTGGTTCTCTTTTTTAAGGAAAATGTGAAATATGCAGTTCGTTTGAGGAATTATGGAAGTCGGACTGCTAATGGGGATGGAGGAATGACTACAGTTCAGTGTCCAGACGGTGTAACATTTACATTTAGTACATGTAGTCTGAGCAGTAATGGTACAAACCAGACACGAGGACAAATTCCCCAGATTCTTTATTACAGGTTTGTATGTTATCATGATCGTGGATAAAACCAACGTAGTGCTGTTATACCACATGCATTTTTGCAAAGTAACAGAACGAAATATGTCTGGAATGTGTTTGAGGAAAGAGCTTGTTTAACATCAATATTGTGTTCTTCCAGTGCTGTTTCAGATTTAAGTTATTTAGTAAAGACAGTTTTCAGGGCACCAGTTGTACTGGTGCCTTTTCCAGTCTTGTTTTAGAGTCTCCTGGTTGTTTGGGTTTGGATATTTTTCTGACTTGGCAAATAATTTGATGATTAACCTCTCCTACAAGGTTCACTGCTTCAAAAAATACAATATTTCAATCTCTGTTTTTCCTATAGCCTAAGGGATTTTTGAGAGACTACTCACTGGAATGTTTATCTCTGATTTTGTTCAGTTCCTTCCTCTGTTGCCAGAAAGGGTTACATGTAGGGAAGCAAGTTCTGCTTATTTAGGAACCATCTCCTCTATTACTGTAGAGTTCAAAGGTACAAAAAGAGAAATTGCAACTGCCCTAGGAAAATCCACTGAAACATCTGTCTGTCCTGCAGGGAAGTTTTATTTTAGCCTTTCAGGATGATAGTAGGAATTCACTTACGGTAATGCTTTTGCAGAAAGCATTGCTTTTACTTTTGTGTGCTTACCCTGATATGCATGAAGATATAATTTTTCAGAATGTGACAACACCTGAATATAGGAATTACTACCATTATTTCCAGGGCAAAAAAAATGTCATGCTTTTTACTCAGATCTCAATTCTTTTGGTAAAAGGCTGTTCAACAGTACATCCAAGGAGTAAAAAGAGCAAGCAGTAGTGATTTACTATGGTAGTTGATTATGTGCAATAAAAGATGAAGAGGATAAAATAAGTAATGGTATAACAAATGATGAGTTCTGGGCCAACAGTCACAAGAACGTGTTACTCTTCAGAAAGTTTTAAAAGAAATAAAATCCGAAGACATAAAGTTGCCAGCAAAATCATAGTAACAATATATGTGAAGATACAGAATAATTCTGAAGTCCTGTAAAACATGAAATTGGCTGTACTCAAAGATCTAGCTTGTCAGCGATAGCAGCAGTTGCTTATTGAAGAATGCATATTATGATACTTGCATTGATTTAGTCTCCTGGAATTTTGGCCATCTGTGTTTAGGGAATTCCTCCAACATTTGGAGGAATTTTATTATAAAGTATCATAATTTTGAAGGATCGTATTAAGTAATAATAATGTAAGAAGGAGGAAAGATGACAAGGCAAACAATTATTCCCACTCTTAGAATTTTTGCTTTTATATAAATAAAAGAGGGAATAAAGGAGAAATAACAATTTATTGGATTTCAGAAAAGCAAAGGATATAAAACTTCAGTAAAGGGAAGCTTTAAGACATTCTAACTTAATAATAAGCAAACAAGTGGCAAAAAACCTCACACCAAAGGGCTGTCTTCAGATGAGAAGCAAATCAAACTAGATCTTTTATATACCCTATTGAAACAGTATTTGTGCATAATATTGTTGAGGAGAACCTAATTTGACATACAGAGTAGCTATCAAAGAAAAAACTATTTGTTAAGGGTAAGCTTAAGACTGTGTTTCAAAACCAAAAGTAATCTTTAAAAGGGAGAGTCTTTTTCCCTGTTATGATACTGCAGAAATATCTATTGCAAGAGTTTTACTCATTTCTATGATGCATTTAGTATTAGTCTATCAAGATGGGTCATTGGGCCTGGAAGAGCGTAGCAGTACATTTCTGTGGTTTGAAAGGCATCTGGTCAAAAGAAACATTTCAAAACATTCTCTCATATTTTCTGCCAAGTAAAAATAAAACTATTACAAAGGGCTGAGGAATTGCTTCCAAAATAGCCTCTGTGTTTTCTTTGATTTATGTTTCCTTTATGGCTTTATCATAAATTAATTGTTTTACTTATTCTATGCAAAAAAAAATCAGTCATTTATGTTATTTGAATATAATTTTGTATTTTGTGCACTTTCTTTAACTTAATCCACTATCCAGGAGTGAATATGATGGAGATCTGCAATCACAGCTTTTGAACAAAGCTAATGAAGAAGACAAAAATTGTAGTAGGGCTCTTTCTGTTGTGAGTGCTGTTGTACGAGCAGCCAAAGACCTGTTGCACAGGGCTCTTGCTGTAGATGGTAAGGATTTTGAAAATTGACTTTCAAAATTTAATTCTCAATTACTTATTTCTTTGATAGTAGGGTACAACAGTCAAATATCTGTGATACAAAAATTGTGATACTTCTCTTTTGCTTTCCAAAGACTGTTGTTCTAACCTGTTATTACTGTAGGTATCAAACTGAGTAACTTTCTAAGTCTTCAAGTTGCATTTGAGAGATAAGACAAGATACCTTGTATAAATTTGCTCAGCAGTTTAGCAAGTATCATGTTAAAGCTGTTAAGTTTCTTAATTTCCACAGTGAGTGCTATGATGGGTCTGTTCCAAATTTCATTGCACTTTTTGCACAATGGTGGATGTAGTTCATTTATAAGCACTTAAACATCCTTTTTTGAGAAATGTAGACAGCCTTAAAACTGAATGGGTTTAAGCTACCATATTCAGCCATTCTAGTAAAAATGTCCACAATATTGCATAGTGCTATAAAAATTGATTTGGCAGCCTAAGAGGAGCTTGTTCTAGCTTTTATACCATGGAAAGTATGAACACAGTTTCACAAAATAGCAAAGAATGCAATAAAATTATGCTTTAAGTGGAGGAAATTCTTTAACAGAGAACTGTACATAATAGCATATTTATCTCAGGTGAACATTGCAGGTTTGGAAATTGCCAATGCCTAGATAATGATAATAATTTTAGGTAAAAGCAATTGTAAAAATTAGTTTAACTCATAAGAAGCAGAAAAACAAGATGTTTTGAAACATAGTAGATCTATTTAATACCTGTGTGGTAATTATCTTTTTTTTTTTAGCTGAAGACATTCCAGAATTACTCAGCTCTTCCAGTCTGTTTTCAATGCTGCTTCCCCTCATAATAGCCTACATAGGACCAGTAGCAGCAGCTATTCCCAAGGTATACTCCTCAACAGAAATTACTAAAATTAGAAAGATCTGGATATGTGAATCGTTTATTGATGAATATTGGTGGGACTAAATGTTTTTTATATTCTGTAAATCCTGTTTTTACACTTAATATACACAGCAGTGGTATCTGATGATTAAAATTATTTCTGTGAGAAGGTGTCATCTATAAACAAAAATATAATTTCATTTCAGTGGCAGAGCATTTTCCATGTGCCTGGGCTTGGAACGCTCTTGCAATCTATTATTACATTTACAAATGTCATTAATCTTTAACTAGTAGAAACTTCTGCTTTATATTACTTTTTCATGAACTGTAAGATCCCTTCTAACTTTTTTTTTAAATGGGGAGGAAAGAGGACTTGCCACTTAAAATCGCTTACTTAAAATAGTTCAAGATTTTAGTTATCTTGTTACTGTTAAATTTAATTTAACAGTAATGTTAATTTAAAACCAAGTGTTTTGCCTTTGTTGTGTTGTTCTTTGAAAATGTCATAAGGATTGCAGAGAGCAATGTGGTGCCAAATGTTACATGCATTAAAATATGTTGAATATTTGAAAAAAAGAGTCAGTGTTGTTATAAGAGACAGTATAACTAGACTATAACTTCAGTGCAGTATTTGCTTTCTCTCAACTCATGCTTATTGTTAAAGTTATGGCTTTTTAGTGACAGAGAAGGCCTTTTAGTGAAGGTATGTCACAGATTGTGTACAGATTTTTGTCAAATCTTTAGGCAAGTCTTCAAGAGGAGTATTTGAGATTAATGTAGTAACATTTTCCTGTTGGGATTGCCTACAAAAAGAATTGGACAATGACTGAACGAATTGTGGTAGTGATACTCTGAGCAGATCAAAAAAAAACTATTGTAGAAAAGAGCAGGTTTTGTGAGTACTGTTTTCTCCCAGTCCTAACCAATACTTTATTGCGTGTGGTGTTGTTGCAGGTTGCTGTTGAGGTCTTTGGCCTAGTACAGCAGTTACTTCCTTCTGTGGCAGTTCTGAATCAGAAATACGCCCCTCCAGCATTTAACCCAAATCAGTCTACAGACAGCACCACCGGAAACCAACCGGAGCAAGGGCTTTCAGCTTGTACTACCTCCAATCACTACGCTGTTGTAGAAAGTGAGCATCCTTATAAACCTGCCTGTGTTACACACTATAAGGTAAGCACCACTTCAAAGTGCAATGTTTCTGAAAAGCTTTTGACATGTGACTTTGTTTCAACAACATCTACTATCTGCAAACTTGTTGGCCATGGTTGATAATTAATACTCTCCAATGTAAGAGACAATTTCCTAAAGTATTACTCTACTGATTTCTGAAGAAACCTCTGTTTGTCCAGTAAATACAGTGGAAACTGGTGTAGTTTCAACCCCATAATGCAGGTGTCTACTCTAAGTGCCTAAACTTGCTCTTAGATATTCCTGATGTCATGCAGTATCTTTGCTCTAGCTGTACAGATTGTAGAAGTTGGAAGTCTTCATGTATAGATTATCTAATCATATCTCAGGCTTTCTTACCTAATGCTAAAAAATTCTTTGTAAAATACCTCATGTCAATTTCAGTCAAATTCATATGCATCCTAGCATGGGAATCCCTATGCTGGCTATTGCAGGTCTGCCAAATTGAATTCTTCATTAATTGCTTTCACTTAGGCCATGATTTGGTGTTGCAGAAGTTTCTTGAAGTCCTTTTAACTGTATTGTCACTCTAAGTGGGGTTCATTCTGCATTATGTGGGTGACTATGACAACAAAACTCTGTTTTCCTCAACATGAATAGAGAAAGGGTGTTTTTTTGACTTTAGTAAAGGACTGAGGCATAAATTGAGATGGATCTTGTGTTTCAGTTCTTGAAAATAGTGACTTCTGCTGTCACACTGATTCCACTATTGTAAATCCAGAACTATCAAACCTGGAATAAAGTAAGCGCTAGAGGAGGTAATTAATTACTGTCCCACTATTCCACCTGGTTGTCCTGTGAGACAGCAAGGTATCCACTCCTAAAGGCGTAGTTATCATACGATCTTCCTGATGCAATAATGCTTATTATTGTTCTAAAAGTTTATGGAGCTCACCTGAAGCTTTAAGCTTAGTGGCTACTGCTTTTGGATTTCTATATGCTATCATACTGTAGACCAATATTCACAGGCACAATTCAGATGCTTTGTACTTTTCTAGGATTGCACAAACCAGATATTGAATGTACGTGTTGAAGTTTGTTTAAAAAAGGTATTTGAGAGTTAAATGCCTGTAGTAGTCTGTGCTTGTTTTGTTTAATGATCCCATGCAGTGTTCCTAAAAACAATCATAAATCGTATCATAAGCACAAATACTTAAACTGAACATAAGTTTTAATACATTATTATAATTGAGTACAATCTAAAGCATTTCAGGTATATCTCAATTTCAAAGAATAAATTAGGTTAATGTTAGTCTAAATCATCTCAAAACAACTGTACAGAATTACATAATTGAATCATTTTCATAACCTAAAGAGGTAAAGCCAAATGGGAGTGAAGAAGTAAGTGTGAGGGAAAAAAATAACAACCCTCCAAACTTGCACGTAATTAGACTGTTGTTTTGTTTTGTTTTAGGTGACTTTTCCTGAATGTGTTAGGTGGATAACAATAGAGTTTGACACTCAGTGTGGCACTGCTCAATCAGAGGATGTTCTTCGTTTACTAATCCCTGTCAGAATTGCACAGAGTCTGGGATTTGGACCAAAGCATGCTTCTGTTCATGAAAATCTTAATTCATGGATAGAACTGAAAAAATTCTCTGGATCTTCAGGGTGGCCTACCATGGTATTAGTATTGCCAGGTAATAAATAGACACCACGATATTTTCTAGTAATGTGAATTATTTTAGTAATGAAAGAAAGTTTGTTTTGGGGTTTTTTTTCTGCAAAATTATCTTAGACAAAGTTGAAAAAGTATCTTCATCCAAGCTTGCAAGAGTCCATTATGAGCCATTGGTTGTACATACGTTGACTATGTTTATATAAGGTTTCTTGTTATAAGTGTTGATCTCTGTGTTGTTCATGGTTTGAGCTTACATATAAGGCCTGGGTTTCATATGTGCTCTGTATGTAGAAGAAACGTACAAAAAAGAGTAGAAGTATTAGGGGTTTTCTTAATTTATGTATCCTTTTACTTCCTATAAGGAAATGAAGCTCTGTTTTCTCTGGAGACTGCATCAGACTATGTGAAAGATGAAAAGGCTTGTTTTTATGGTTTCAAGTGTTATGCAATTGGATATGAATTTAGTCCAGGATCTGATGAGGTAAGGAAAAAGTGAAATGGCAACAATATCTGCACCTGTTATTCTTTCTTTTAAGCCAACTGTTTTGGTAAAAATATTTGTATTTCCCATTCTGACTAAAAACATTAGCAAAACATTATCCACATTTCACATCCTTACTTGCTTGCTCTTTTAGAACCTGCTGATGAGAGTCCTAAAGATGCAGTTTATCAAGGGTTTAAGTTAAAATGCATTTTGGAGATTTTTCAGTCTGCTTGAGAGTCGTGGAGAATACAAGGCGAGTTTAGGGTTACTACTTTTGAAGGCTCATTACAAAAGGATTTTTTATCTACTGTATATATTACCAGTTTCTGTAAGTCTGCCTAGAAAATCTGTTAGATGGAGGTTTCTTGTCTCCCCCACTGCTTTTTGGTGGTAGTTCATTGGGGTTTTTATCTTCCGTGTCAGGTGTCTCTGGGGTGTACTGAACCACGCACAGATGTCTTTAAAACTTAATGATTTTTAGTATCAACAGCCCCTTGTGAGCAAAGGGAAAGAGGCTGTGCCTGCATGTAGTTGGGAACAACATTGAAAGATACTGATGGAGAGACTTTCATGTGTTTTCAGTGACAAGTCTAGCAGGAGGGAGGAGTTGTCTTCTCATTCTCTGGAACAGCAGTGTCAATGTGAATAAAGTGTGAATAGAAGGGAGAAACTGGCAAGGGCTTCCCCCAGGATTTGTAATGGAGAATGGGAAGTTATGGAATCTTTTTCTTATCCTTGCCTCTCCAACTAGAGAAAGGAAGAGGGAAAAAATTTATGAGCAGGACAATCTTTACAGATGGGAATATGAGTTTATGTGGTTTGTACAACTTAGAAGAGGCATTGGATTGCAATCCAAATATGTATTGGTAGGTTTCTTGTATTAGGAAGTTCCACTTATTTTTAATATTACAGACAAAAGACCATTATCATCTTCAGGTGTTCTTACTGGGCTACTGGAAGCACAGTAACACATTTATTAATACACTCACCTAGTTGAAATTGTTCTAAAAAGTTGGTACTTTGGCCCATGACACAGCAAAACATGAGTCTAGCTGTTTGACAGGATCAATGTTGTGGAGAAATGTCAATCTGGAGCACACAGTTAGGATAAAGTGGTGTCAGGGAAATACGTTCATTTACTCTTTTCTGAGGCACTTATTTTTGTTTTAAAATTTGTTTCAATTTGAAGGGTATTATTCAACTGGAGAAAGAATTGGCCAATTTAGGAGGATCATGTGCAGCAGCTTTAATGAAGAAAGATCTAGCACTTCCTATTGGTAAGTCCTATTCAAAGAACGTACTTTGTTATTTCATTGTTTTCATTCAGTTTGTTCATTGAATTAATACTGTCTTTAATGAATAGTTCCTTTAAGTCTTCATGTTGCTTGCAGTTAGATGATCATACGAACCTGATTCTTAAATCTGAATTAATCAAATAAGATAATGAAGTGGTGGTGTTTTCTGCTTACACTGTTCCCTTCATGTGTGTATGGGGAGGAGGGAAACCTGGTCATTTAAATCTGAACCAACTCACCCCATCCACAGGTAGTGTATCAGTGTACGAGCTATGTGCTGCAGTTCCTCGTGGTACTTCACAAATGTGCAGGTATCTCATTTGTATTTGTCTTTCACTGTCTTTTCTGCCTGCACTCCACACCTTTCTGAATGAAAAATACCTGCAATATTGAATTGTAAAATTTAAAATTACTCATTTAAAATGGAAGGCAACCATTGCGTCTATAGGCCTTATATCCTGAAATATTTCTGCTGTAGTTTTCTTTCTTATAATTATAAAAAAACCCAAACTTCTACAGCAGATTCAGCAAGTAAGTTTACAGTAATTAAGAGCAATTTAAAACATAAGGAAAAATACAAGTTTATGAAAATTAATGGATACAGAGTTTGAATTAGAACTTTCTAATGATGCAGACATATTCTTTGTAATAGCATTTCTCCTAATTAGCATTCATGTGCAGGAAAGATTTGCTTATAATCTATAAGAGGATAGCTTTTTGATAATTTTAATTTAGGAACACAAATGAGAGCTCAAATACTGTTAATGATGCTGGAAGTGTGTATTAATGAGCGTTGATCAGTGTGCAGTTACTACCACAGAACCTGATGTGAATTTTTTAACCAAGTATTTTGCTTGTGTATTTGTGCAGTTTTCTTCCTTTGTTGTTAACAGGCACCTCAGTTGCACTGGTAAATCTGTATTTCACTCTCAAAATTACAGGCAATTCTATAGTTTAAGTAGTGCCCTCTTAGGTTCTCCTCCAAGCAGGTGCATTAACTCCTTAGTTTTGTTACCTTCCCTAGCAGCTGTTTATCCTGCTGTTCTCCTATGCAAAACAAAAAAAGCTGACATTGAAATGCTTCTAACTTAATTTCCCAGGTTTTCTAATACTTCATACTTCTCTCTAAAGAGGTGTTTTGTTTTGTTTGAATTTTGAATGCCTAAAACAAGAAGGGAAAGTAGGTGGTACATAGATTGGCTTTATATGCTTTTAGATAGAAAGCATAGATGAAATAAAACATGCAGTTAAGTTGCCTATGCAGTCTCTGTCACCTACAAAAGTGTCTGTCTGTGACCTGCAAGAAGGTGCATTGACTAAAGAGTGTCTTGAATACTGACATGATTACAGTTAATTCACCTGATTGATTACTTTGCACCAACTCAAGGACATCAGCCAACCTAGTTGTTAGCGTTGCTAGTAACGTCACAAAGCTCGTTACAAACAGGCGTCATGTGCCTATTGTTTCTCTGCAAGAGCACTGGATCCTCTGAATAAACAAAACTGGTGAATTAGAGGCAGCAGTGGTATGTTTGCAGATATAAAACACTGCAGCCTTTTTAAGATAGATTTCAGTGGTCTGTAATAGTGCTTTAAGTGTTTTTGCTCAGTGTTTCAGAAAAACACTGTGGCAGCAAAAGAGGTAAAATGTGGTTTTCCGGAGCAACATTTAAATGACTCAATATCAGACTATTTGCCATTTTTCTGCATTTTAGATTATGCATTTTTTTATCTTTGCTGCAAGTGAAATGATGCCTTAAAAATGCAGTATTACTGCTATTGCTCATCTGCAGAGCAATATCTTATTCATTAAAAGAATAAGATATTTCTTTTCCTTTGAGAAAAACCTATATAATCTTACTAAAGACTGTCTTTTAATGTGTACACACAAGGCAGCCCTTTGTGTCAGGTTTTTTGCACTTTATAATTTGTTCAACTTTACATCTGTTCCATATGTAGATGTATACAGGCTAAATAAAGTAACCTAAGAAAAAGGCTCACTCCAAGATAAGAATTAGCAACTTCACTTAAAATTCTCAGGCTCTGGCATTTAGAAATTAGGCATTTACATCTAAGCTAGTAGCTCTAGCCTTCTTTTAGAGTTAATGTGGACATTTTCAGAGGATGATTCATGTTGTCCTAAGATGAAGATGTAAAAAACCTGAAGTGAATCACCCCAAGGACAAGCTTGTTTTTTCTCCATTTGCTGTAAAGACATCTTACAATAAGCCCTGAGCTCATATCTTATGCTTTGCTGCCCAAAAGGAGAGGAAGTAAATCCTGCTTTATTTCCTGTATACTCTTTAGAGCTCTGGATCCAACTAAGTGCTCTTAAAACCTGGTGATTTTAATGAAGTCGATAAGAAACTTCATGAAGACTGGCAGAATCTTAAGAAAGGGGAAACAGAAAACACTTGGTTTTCAGCAGGTGCACTTGTGGGATGTTGTGGAAAGGCCATCATTGGAATAAAAATAAAATAAATTTAAAAAAACCAAAACCAAAAACAACAAACAACCTTGTCTGGAAACTTACTGTCAAGAAAACTAGAATGATTAAATTGATTTCAAACCAGATTTAATAGTTGTAACTTTTTTTGCATGATTTATCTTGGCCTATTGACTTTAAGAAGATTGTTCTATACAAATACCTTGCTTTTTAATAATTGTTACAGTGGATATATTCTGTATACACGTAGCCAAATACTTGTATTAATTTTCCTCTAAAACCACTAGGAAAAAAAAGTGTTTTTAAAAGGACGTCAAGGAGTCTTTTAGCCTTTTTTGCTCCAAAGGAAGATGGACCAGACAATGATTCCTTTATGTATTAGGAAAACTTTATCTTTGGAAGTACAAACAAGTACTATTTCAATTACTCTGTTCAAAAGGTCACGCTTGCCATTTCTCCAAGACTTAAATTTAACATACTTCCAAGAGGATGTCTAATCTGTGACCAAGATCTAACTTAAACAGCAGTGGAATCGATCAGTGCATTTAACGTTATTACTTACTAATTGTTTCAAATTTGGTCAAACTTATTTCTGAGAGCAGAGGTTTTTATATATCTGTATTTCTTTGAGTGTAAAAATTGCCTTAGGACTTGATTCTTTTGATTTCTCTTTCTCTCTTCTTACTAGTAGAATTGCCTGACATGTTTTTGAGAGAGAGTAGAAATATGGTAACCTCATCTGGTTTACTTTTTTTTTTTTGTTCTGTTAAAAGACTGTGTTTGGCAATTCTGGTCACCCTGGAAATCAGACTTTCGAATTGCATTTGTGAGAAACAAATACTGTATCATAGAATGTATTTGAGTTTTATCTTTTAGGAGGAATCATAATTTACAAAATTGTGCAGAGTTTATCAGGTTTTCAAGTACTGTTCCTATGTTAAGTTCTTAAAAGGGAGCAGCTGATGCATACTTTTAGGTCCTGCTTCCCAGAAACCATCTTGACCTCCCAAAGTCTTTTTCTGAAAGTATCTAGTCACATCTAAAGATTTGCCATACATACTGTCTTGGAGATAAGATGACAAGTACCAAACTTTTGTTTTGTGTAATATATATTGTTTATTTGCTTGTGCACTGAGCTACACAGTACTGCATGTTTACTTTGTTACTTAGAAGTGTTAATCTTTCAACTGCTGGTTAAAAAATGATACACATCATCTTGTAAACATAAGTTTTGTAATATAAAAGACTTTACTAAAGAGAATTGAATTTTGCTTTCCATCACATGCAGCTAAGTGTAGATATTCTTGGGGAAAAAAAGTTTCACTTTTTGTTGTGAAAATAAATTCTATTTTTTACAGCAGGTAATGAATTCGAAGAAGATCTTGAGATTCTTGAAGAGGCTGCTTTACAGGTATATTGCTGCTTTTTTTCACCATTGCGGCATACTCCAGCACATAATTGCATTGGAACTTTTTGACTGCTGTGGAAGAAAATAGTTTGTAAGGTTTTTATAGTAAGAGGGAATCTGCCTTGTTGTAACACAGTTTAGGAAAGGCAGAAGTTTGACTTCTACATTGAATCTTTTTAAAAATAAATATACTTAGAAAAAATGCATAAAATGTCACAGAGGAAGTTCAATGATGAAAAATATATTTCAAAATATATAGGTGTCTGGCCTAGGTTGCATGATTTCACAGTTTTTAGGTGTTGCCAAAATTAATCCTGCACATGTCTTTGTAATTGCAGAAGAAATAAAGTCACTTTTTCAGTTGAATGGTAAAATTTATCAAGTCCCAAATAATATGACTGCAGGTGTTCTGAATTGCTGATGTATTTGTTGTGATGGGTGCTAATGGTTGTCAGTAGCTCCCTAACTGTATCCCCCTAGGTGATGATGCACAGTGAAAAAGGAATTTTCACAGTCTTTATCCCTCTCCTAATGATCTTCAGGACAACTGTTTTAAAATGTGTTTGTTACAGTACTTGCTGGAAAAATGTATCAGTGCTACAGTGTGAGCCAGCATTGCGTAGGCCTGAGGCGACAGGATAGTAAAGAGAAGCTTTCTAGGAGGAATCAGACATCCCTTGAAGGAAATACTTTTTTTCAGCAATCTGTTCGTAGACCCTCTCTGTTCTAATACAAAACTTGAGCTAGGAGTGTGCATGCAAGTAATGAATTTGTTTTTGCTTTTTGTCCTATTAAGTGTTTTCTGCATGTTTCTACCTTCGTTCCTTTCTTGCACATTTTTACTTCATCTTGCCCAAAATACCTTTTTTAAAAGATCTTTCTTTTTGTAAGTTATCTCTCTATCCTTTTATTTTCTTTTGGAATCATGCTCATTGGTCACATTTTCAGAACACCTTTCTTCCTCCTTCTTCTGGTCAGCAGATACACTGAACATGGAAGTTCATGTTACTTCAGTCTTTTTTCCCAGAAATTCCCTATCAATCCAAGCTCCTTTCATCTCACATGACATAAAATATTGTTTTATATACTGAACTGAGCTTTCTTTTTAAACTTTCATCAGAGCAAAGATTATCCTGTCTTCTACTACTTGGATGGTTTTCAGTGCCCAAAATGTCTGTGCCACTTAAGTCATATTATGTGAAAGTGTTTACACGTGTAAGATACTGAAAAACTGTTTTGTCTCTGTCCTGATTCTCAACCCCTGTGGAAAAAAACCCAAACAGGTGTGCAAATCTCACTCCGGCATTCTCGGGAAAGGCTTGGCGTTATCTCACTCACCAACCATTTTGGAAGCTCTTGAAGGAAGTCTTCCACTGCAGGTACAAAGCAATGAGCAGTCATTTCTGGAGGATTTCATTGCTTGTGTACCAGGATCAAGTGGTGGACGACTTGCAAGGTAAAAAATTTGTGTGCTGCATGCATAAAACCATATCTGTAATGTTGAAGTTTTGCAGCAAAATACAAAACGTTTAATTATATGTTAAATTTCAAAATGTGTGCAACGTCATTTGTCTGTACAGCTTGCTGTAGAACTTTAGCAGTTACATCAAATATTAGTTAAGTAAAACTATTTGACTGAATAGTTTATATTAATGTATCTGATAAAAGCATTTAAGTATTCAGACCTTCTGCATCCTTACTTAGCTGGACGTGATTTTTGTACAGAGTAGGAATTTATCTTTTAGAGGCCTATAAGAGTGTAATAGTAAGTGTTTGTCTTTGCTGTAGGTGGCTTCAACCAGATTCATATGCTGATCCTCAAAAAACATCATTGATTTTGAATAAGGATGATATTCGGTGTGGTTGGCCAACTGTTATTACAGTACAAACAAAAGACCAGTATGGGGATGTTGTTCATGTTCCTAATATGAAGGTAATTAGTGTCATCTTGGCTGTCATTATGCTTTATCATGCCTTATTTTAGTATTTGTTGGAGATATTCTGCAGAATACTCCTGTATAGGGCAGAAAGTGGCATTTGTAAATTCAGTGTAGTCAGACCTTCTTACCTCTAAGCCCACAAAATATTTAAATTCTGTGTGTCATGACATATGCAAAGATCAGATAAAATGTGTCAAATGTGCTGATGTGACAGAACTAGCCAAGATCCAATTTGGGCACTGCTGATCCAGATGGAGCAGACCTGGATGACTCACTCTGAAACCTGAGCACTCATTTGGAAGGCTCTCTTCCCTGCTTTGAGCATTTTCTGTTGTGGGGAAGCTTAGCGGGACATTCCAGACTCTGTGCTACTTCACAGGGTGTGCTCTGGGATGGGCAGGACTGACACTGGCCTTTACTGATCATGTGCAAAGTCACTTGGGTGCTTTTCTTCTGTACATTTGCATTTTTCAGAGGTACTGTACACAGCTGGATTTACAAGGATTGCTCTAAGTACTTTTGTCACTGTACCTTATCAGATCTAAAAGAATATGTGTGTGTGTGTGAGTTTCCTCCCTAAATCATCTTCTGTATTCCACGTCTTATTGCAGGTAGAAGTCAAAGCTATTCCTGTTTCTCAGAAAAAAACATCTTTGCAACAAGAACAAGTTAAAAAGGTGCAACGGATCCCAGGGAGTCCTGCAACAGCTGCCTCTCCTAGCAGTGATATGACGTTTGGGGGACTTCCTTCACCAAAGCTTGACTCCTCCTATGAGCCAATGATAGTAAAAGAAGCTCGATATATCGCTATTACGATGATGAAGGTAAGTTGCTGTCTTTTTAGCAGTGTAACTATGCAATTCAGCACTTAAAGAGTGTAAAGGCATGCAAAGGGGAAAGAAAAAAATATATTTCAGGTCGGTCACAACCTAAAAATGCATTGATTGGGAAATACAATCATTATATTTAACTCCAGCAGAAAACTAGGTGCATCAAAACGGCAAATTGCTTGAACTCTAAAGCAGTTACGAACTGGATTAAAAAGAAAAGTTGCCTTTGATTTTCGTTGCACTGATTAACAAACTAATCTGAGTCACTCAGGGGCAATAAAAACAGGTGTTGAAATGATGGAGAAGCGGTCAAACCATTGTATCCCATGTAGTGTTGGAGTGTTGCAGTGAATCTATATTAAAACCTGTAACTAGTGAACAGAGGGAAAAATAAGAGCTCAGCATAATAAAAGGACTGTATGAATGATATGTGTATCAACGTATGAATATCAAACAACATCTGTTGAAATTAGCCACTGTCAAATATATCAGCTTAGAGACTTTACCAGCAAAAACTGGCCAAAGGTGAAATCTGAACAGTTAGTACTGATTTGAGTATATTTTAGAACTGGTGATGTATTTACATACACATAGCATATTGACCTGGTTAAGGGATGTGACGTGATGTGTGGAACTAGCAGTTAGACAACTGAATATGACATGATTAATCAGGACTTAGGGAAGGATAATACTTAGTATAATCAATATGGACTTTTTGGGGAACACGCAGCAAACTGGCATCTTTGAGAGTGTACTGGGTTGATTGTTTTAGAGAGAGTGCTGCAGTAGCTATGTGTAGATAACGCGGCTGGCTACTAACTACTGTCTTGATGGGTCAATGAAGGAACTATGAAATAAGGGAATTTAAAGGGGAAGTGAAGATACTTGTTTCATGTATGTATATGTGGGTGTGTTTCTGTATGTTAGAATTGGTTTCTGGTCCTGTGTTGAATGCTTCTGGTGCATGTAAAATTATATTAGTATGCTCTTTGAGAAAATACTCTGCTTTCTTTTTCTAAATTTCTTTTTTCTAATGTAGTTGATAACTATTGATTGTATGTTTGTTGGATTTCATCTGTTTATAGGCATATGAAAATTATTCTTTTGAAGAACTACGGTTTGCTTCACCAACACCAAAGAGGTAAGTGTTGAAGAATTGATTTTTAGTAAGGACTAAAATTAATATGGCCTGTCACTTCTGCCTACACCTGGAGTCACAAGCATTGACCGACGAATAATCTTGTCTGAAGGTGGAGACACTACAACAATTGTGTTAATTTTGTTTCTTAAATTTAGAGATGTGATTAAAATTATAATTTAAAATTTTAGAATGTAGATATTTAATTACATTAAATTTAGATTTTTAATGAAATTTAGAATGTTAATAAAATTTAGATATTTTTCTTAAATTTCGAGATTCTCTATAAAATCTTTCAATCTTAGTTCTTTAACATTCATTCCTTATTTGTGTTAGCTATTATTTGAATATTTTCTTTCATCATTTGCTATAAGCAAGTATGGTGCAGAGTTTTATAAATTCTAAATAATATGGGATTAGTACATTGAATGGGGAGAAATGGTATTTTGATGATCTGAAAGAGGAAAAAAAAATGTTTCCAAACAGTTACCAATGATTTTCAAGATGACAATAATTGTTTATTAATTTTAATTGTTTTGTATTTGCCTAGGCCCAGTGAAAACATGTTGATCAGAGTCAATAATGATGGTACATACTGTGCAAATTGGACTCCTGGAGCTGTTGGTCTTTATACCATCCATGTTACTATAGATGGCATTGAAATAGGTACTTAATTTTCACTGTACTTAAGCAGAAATTTATATTATATCCAGTTTATATAGCAATCAATGTCTTGGCATTCATAAGATTTAGTATTACAAGTTCATAGCAATATGTAGCTCCCAAGTTTTTCTTCAGAAGCCTTCTGTTTAATTTCCTCTTCTCAGAAGAAAAAGACCACAACTATTCTCTCCTTGAAATAAGAATATATTTGGCAAATCATTTATTTATAATGTGGTTGGACTACAAGATTAAGAGAGCTAAGTATTTTCTACTCTCAGTGTTGCAAGAAAAATGTCTTGTTTCAGTGACGGGAGTGATGGAGATGTATAGTTAAAGGGTGTGGGGGACAGGAAGCATTGAAGAACCTAGGCAAAGGGAAAATTTTCCCAACCATCCAGGAGTAAATAATGTCATTTATTCTGTGGAAAACTGAGATGGCGTGGTGTTAATTGAAACTCTCTAACCTAAGTTTCAGTTATACTAATTTTTAAATACTTTGAATTTTTTCCTTCCTGCTTTTAGTTGTTTCAACTGTCTTGCTGGTCCTAGGGGCTATAGTATAAGATACTGCGGAATGCTATGGGAAGATTCCCCCTTCAAAAAATGTCTGCATCTTGAATTGTCACTTGCTGATCTTACTGGTGGTATGGTGAAGATGGCAGCAGAGGCGTTATAGTAAGGCCCCTCATAGCGGGGTTAAAGTGAGTTCACTGGGACCAGCAATTCTTCTTTCCCAATATTGTACAGCACCTTTTGTCAATATGTAAAGTGATACTCATGAATACACATACCCATAATGCACATAGGACTGGAATGGGATACTTAATTTTGTGTTACCTACAGAAGATAAGCTTCATAAAAGATTGTTATTAATAGTTATCTTTGTTCATCAGGCCAGGTCTATCAACTGTTCTTATGTTTTTACACAGATTGTAACTTGTTCGTTCATTGCATAGGCTTAACTTTTAGAAATGCTAGAATAGAGTTGTTAACCTTAGTTATTGAACTGGTGTGTCCTTTAATATTTATCTGTGCCATCTTTCTTCAATGCTACTTCTGCTCTGGTTCAATCATAATATCTTGCTGTCTTCTCTCAAGCTTTCATATATATGTGCTCGACCCATAATTCTCTCAATTTTTAACCCCTTAAGTCCTAGTAGCACTTAATTGCTTTTGTGTTTCAAGCTTTTGCCATCTTGGTACTTACAGATTCCTTCTGTTACTGCCACTCTTGTTTCGAAGAACAGTAATGGGACCAGTGGACTTATCACTAGGTCTGATTACTACTTCTCAAGTTGTTACTCTTCAAAGTGTTACCTTGTAAAATTAAACAAGAACACCAGAAGATCTGTCAAGGCTGTTAAGTTTTTGTAGTTTGGCTTTAATGGTGAATGCTGGAACAATTTCTTTTCAGATTTGTTACTCAAGGTTATATCCATCTGTTACTTAAGCTTGAACTGATTCTTTGCAGGTCTTTTTTTGTCATGATCTGAGAATTTTACTGTGTTGAGATATTTTGCAGCACTTTCTGTTTTGATAACAATGTGGATAATTAAAGATGCTGGCTCTCTACGTTACAAGCCCTTTCTGGTTATATAATTTGGATTCAGAAGCTCCTATCTGTTCCTCACGTTTTGTGATTTGCATCTGTAGCAGTAGAGCAAGCATAAACGATTGCCTCTCCAAGAGCTTTTATTTGCATGCCTCAAACATTTAACTCTTCCATGTTCATCATTCCTTGAAACATGCCTCTATAGATGCTAGTGGGATACAGAATTACGTAGAAGTGCTGTATACACAAGATATGACAGCTAACTATTAACTACATGAGATTATATATCCGTAAATTTCCACATATGAAGATACAAGTGTTGAGAAAGTAACACTTTGTGCTATGAGGCAACTGCAGGTGGTGTTTATGGCAGACGGATAAGCAAGTTCCTATTTGGCAAACTCTGAGTTCCAGCACAGATGAACTGTAGTTACTGTTTGACTGATATATCCCCTTATATTTTTTAATATTTTTTTTTAAACTTAGTCTTTGTTTGTTTATAGATGCTGGACTAGAAGTGAAAGTAAAAGATCCTCCAAAGGGAATGATACCTCCTGGAACACAACTTATTAAACCAAAAGCGGAACCTCAGCCAAACAAGGTTTGGAGAACTGAAAAAATACCCCCAAAGAGATACTTATATTTGGGTGGGATTTCATTGTTTCATGCATCCTTTATTGTGTTATAGTGGTGCAGGACTTAAAGATATTTGCAAATTACTTTAATGTGCTGAATGGAATGAAATTAATATACTGGATAATGTGAAAGATACTAATTCCATTTTCTTTCTCTCTATCCATTAATAAAACTATTAGAAGTTCTGCAGAAACTCCCTTCCTCTTGGCTTGTCACACAAACATTGTGTAGCCATTATGAAAACCGCAGATTATGTTCTGCATTATTATTAGTTCTCTTTTTTAAAAAAAATTGCTATGAAATTAACTATATAAAGGGCTTGAGAAAGATTTTGTTTGATTTCTGATAAAGATCTCTTTTCAGTGAATATAAAACCTAAAATCAGTTTCTTTGGTGTTATCTTCCTTTCTTAGAATATCGTGGTTTTGTTTTTAGAAGTTACCCCTTCTGTAGCTTTTGTCTTCCTCATTTCACCTTGTCGTTCCACCCTGAAGGACTAAAGTAGACACAAATAAAGGAGGAGAGCTGAAAGGTGACATGGCAGTGCTATAAGGAAAATGCGCAGATGAGGGAACAATTTTCCACTTTCTCTAAGATACAGAGGGAAAGGATATTAAACAAGGCACCAGATCTCTTTTTTTGTGGACTAAACCTGAATTAAACAATGCAAAATTGTGAAATACCACAAGGTTATCCTTCCTCGCTTTATTACAACTGCAAAGGTGGCTAAGAAATACATGATCACAAAAAGGATCAGGTGTTTGCCAGCTTTTTACCTGTACAACGTGTCCTGGTTTATTTGTTCTCCAACTTTCAGAATAATGTAGAGACAGTAATTTTGTACTGTTGCCCAGGCTGTAAATGCATCCAGCGTCTGCTTCTCCCACAAACAATAAATTTACCTTTAGTTTCCACCCAGCTTTTTATCCCTCATTGCAATTTATTCATGTAAAAAAAAAGTCTTCTAGACTTTCTCCCGTCTTTTGAAAGGAAGACTTCCTTGTTACTTCATTTTCTTAATAAAATTCCCAGTTCCTATTGAGTGAGATTAATCTCAGAATCTATATTATGATCAGCTTGTACAGAAGATAACTTTGTGGTGTTTGCTGTCACCAAAGTGAGACGCGCATCTGGTATAAGATGAGGTAAATGGCCAGATGGGGCTGCTGTGTTTTCAGTTTTCACAGTGGGAATTGAGGTGACTGATTCATACATAGTAGCTACGTTTCGTTAAGTAATAGTCTTCATGACAGTTAAAAATACTTGACAAAAGTTAAGCCTCTGGTGTTCTGGGACATTTACCTAGTATTTAATCATCCTCATGTGCTGTTCTACTTTTCATGTCTTGTTTCTTGTTCCAAATTGTAACCTCTTTTTGAAAGAGAAACCACGTTTCTGTCTTGTATGTAGTACCTGTAGAGCCTTCTGCAAAAATACACTAGGCCTGCCATTGTAAATCATTTTATCAGTCTTCTTTCATCTAGGTGGTAATAAAACACATAAACCAGGTTAGAATAATTCTTTGTGTATGAACAGCAGTATTATAGATAATACAGAAAGGTAATTATTCTACTGTCCAATATGCCGAATCATGTGTCACTGAGAAAAAGGACTTAGTTGAGCTCTAGAAGCTGCTGCTGCTTCTTTGTCAGCCTGAAATTTCGGGTAGTTATAACCAAAGGACACTAGGAGTGTGTTCTCAGTGGTGATCTGTTCTCAACTAGCAACACCAGAATTTATTAGTCAAACCTTACGTGAATCGCAATTAGAAAAATGGATGCTATAATTATGACTTTGTATGATTTCTTCACTCTCTGTTATTTAGAATCAGATAAAAATCTGTTTTTCCTGTCCATCCAAGTTGACAAAAGAGATTATCATAGTGATCTGTGCTCTGGAGTATATGACCCATGACTACTGCCTCCTAATTGGCTGCAAAACTTAGATTAATTAACTTGAAAGGAAATTCCATTCCACATCCTATTGAGGGAAACATTCTATTTCAAGCTATGTAATGTAATTCAGGGTGGTTGGAAGCAGCAAGAAGAAATTTAGCTGAATTGGGAGGGCCAAAACTGGTATCTAAGTGATTGATCACTAACGTGTTTTGACTGTTTCTCCTGTCCTCGTGTGACTGAACAAATAGCTCACATCAATTGCAGAAAAACCCCAAAAGGTCTGGGCAGGGGGTGGCTTTTTGCATCCCTTCATAGAAGGTTAACCCCCTTGATAAGTTTGCTTTATCCTATACAACACACCTTTCTCTGCTGCCAGGTGTAACTCTTCTCAGATTCACCAAGTAAGAAGGCAGAGTGCCAAAGCTCGTGAAAACTGCTGGAGAAAAACGAAGGGAGATGTGCATGCTGATTGCTGAACCTTTCTGCATTGGCCAGTTCTTTTAGTCAGAGGCCAGTTTGTGTGTGCTCCTTGGAAGAACTGACTATGGAGGCATTTGGTGGTTGTGCTGTAGAGAAATAGCCTGAGCCAAAGAGGTGCTATATCAGAAAGAAGACTCAGACTACTAGGTTTTTCATGATGGTCAGAAACGAGCACAAGAGAACTTTTCATCTCTTTTTCTCTTGTATTGTCTGTCAGTGGATTTGATCCCTAAACAATTTGTAGTTACAGCTTGAAGTTGTCCGTTAATTTGTTAGCTGCTGCAAAGGGGAAAAATGCTACTTACAGGCCAGTGCGTATCCAAATCTTGAGTGTGAGTCCTTCTTCCTCTAAATTCAGGCTTTTAATCAAACTAACCAGCCCATCATATGATTTTCTGAAGTAACATTTTGGGTTAATAATGCAGGGACACCCAATTTGCAAGACTTTGTTTATAGGCTTGTCTATGTTGAGAGTGCTCTCAGCAGTGTTTCAGCCTTATGTTTTTACAAGGATCTTGGAAATCATAGTTTTGCCTGTTGAGAGAAATCTAAATCATTGAAGTAACAGGATTCTTAGTAAGCAAAACCTTGCACGTTTTGGAATAAGTTACATTTAAAATTCTTTATATACTTCTATGGTTTGTTTTTTGTTTATTTGGGGTTTTTTTGTTTTTTCTAAATTAACCTTAAAATAAATAATTTTTTCAGGGGAAAAAAAACCCTAATTAATGTACTGAGCTGATACCTTGCATTACCTACCTTTTCCTGAGTTTATTATTCCCATATCATTCTGTGCTTTAGGTTAAGGACCGAGTCCATACTTTTGATACTTTTTTCTCAACTTTACATGTGGAGTTTGAAAATAACCTTGCAAGACAAAGGGTTTCATGCCACATGCATAGAATATATGCAGTTCTTAAAACCAGAGACCGAAAGGATGACTTGCATTTGTTCTCTATGGGACAGTTGGCTGATACTGGGTTTAAATGGTAAAAAAATTATAGTGAGTAATAACTGGAAGATTTTGGAGGCTGTAGTAAGCTAGTAACAAGGAGCATCTCATGTAACTTTCCTGTGAGAAAGAGAGAAACTGTTGGAATGGCTATTTGAAAAATAAAATAAAGAATTAGAAAGATCTGTTCTATTTTTGAATGGATATTTAAACTCACTAGCTTAAGGAAAATATCCAGATTTTGGGCAAAAAACTGATTAAGCAGAATGTTATGATTACACAAGAGAACCAGTAATCCCAGGTTGATCTGTTACTGGAAATGCTAAATCTGAAAAGGCAAAACTCTTGAAACGTGCAAGAGTGAATAAAAGGGGTCAAGGGCAGTTTAAAGAATCGGAAGCTTATGGTGAATATAGTGTGTTATAACAGAGATCTTTCCAAGACTGAATCAGTGCATGTTGAAGATTTCTTGGAATATTATGATTTTGTCAGAGTGAAAAAGTCAAGTAACACACAGCAGCCATGGGAAACTAGCAACAAACTGTAACTCTACAACTGCCGTCTTGTCACTAGCATTTCAGAATCTGTTCAACCTATTTCTTTTTACTCTGAGAGCTCTGTTCCAATTTTTTCTTCCTTACTGTCTTCCTTTGCTTCTCTTAGGTTCGCAAATTTGTGGCCAAGGACAGTGCAGGGCTTCGTATCCGTAGCCACCCTTCCCTTCAGAGTGAGCAAATAGGCATAGTGAAAGTCAATGGATCCATCACTTTCATTGACGAGGTAATAAGAAATTTCTGTTGAAAACTGGGCTAAGATGTAAAGTTAATTCATGCAAATAATGTGCGTTTTTTCATGTTTAGATGTAGAACTTATGAACGTAAGAGTATAAATTGCAAAAATCTAAATATTTACTAATTTAGCTTTTCAAAATGTCATTTCCTTTTAATTTACTTACTCGAAAATCTGTATAACAAACTTCTGAGACTCTAATATGAGGAAATAAAATTCCCATTGTTCACCTTAAAATAATATCTCTAAGGATTTAGCTGTTCATGACTTAGTATTTCAACTCTACACAAAAATTTGGATGTAGATGTCATTTTCATTATGTCTTTCACTTACACTTCTGAAAGATCACTAATTATTAGACTACTATGCATGTATTTTTCTTACAATATAACTTCATATACGAGGAGTATTTTTGCAATTTACTAAGCCGTATGAGCAGTGGAAAAATGAAAGTGGGAAGCTTACGGAGGCTTGGCTTTCTTTCCTCTTTTCTCGCAAAGCAACTCATACTATTGCATGATCTGATTTAAATTTGTCTTTGCATCTTGCCTTCTAAAAAGATATGCCTTCCGATGCTTTGAAATTCTGATTTTGTTGGTATTTCCCTTTACCTATCCCTACATATTTTAAGCCTAGTGAAGATCATGACTTCCTTGCTACTATTGTCTGTCTGAAGTCTGTTAATCCTTACTAGCTACAGAACAGTTACAGGAGGGCATGGCTCGTGTTTGTTGCTTGTTTCCCATAGATCCACAATGATGATGGTGTTTGGCTGAGGCTGAACGATGAGACAATAAAGAAGTATGTTCCTAACATGAATGGTTACACTGAAGCCTGGTGTCTCTCTTTTAACCAACATCTTGGCAAGAGCCTTCTGGTACCTGTTGACGTAAGTAAAAGGTGCCTTTGAAAAATATCCAAAAGTACACTCTATCCTCATTACAAGACTTTCTTTAATTAAGGCTGCAAATGAGTCCTGAGGTAAACAATGTATTTTAATTACCAAATACTACCTTGTATGTGTTTTGCATTTTTGAGGGCTGCTGTGTAATGAGGGTGGAGTGTAGAAAGGTTTTTGAGGCTTCTTACGGTGAAGCCTCTTCTCATAGAACAGAAACAAAAGTGCAAGGACCACTATAACAGTGTGCAAAAGAGTATTTGTATTAGATTGTGGTCTGCACCAGCTGTTTCTGATGCAAGGTGTCGTTGTCCATAAAGTAGCCCACTGTTTCAGAAGAGGCTTGCAGCCTGCAGTGAGTCAATGCAATTGAGGCTTTTTTAAAAATACTTGGAAAGTCTTTTAGGCTCTCTTGGGCTTTGTGTATGGTTTTGTTGTGAGTTTTATACCTGAATCATTGAGTTATCAATTTATTAGCTAATCAAGGAATCCCAGAGCATCAAAACTGAATAAAAACTCAATTTATAAGAGCAAGCGTAATTTATCTGGATAACTTTAATGGCGATCACCGTCACTACAGTTCAGAGGTTGCACTTTTTCTGTAATGAAGATACAGCTTAAAAAACAATCCTAAAACACGGAAAGACAAAAGTATATTAGCTAAGCCAGTGTTTCTCAAAAAACCTGAAAGTGCAGGGTTTTTGCAACTCTTCTGGTTTTGTGCAATCCCCAAAGCTGTCAGTACCTTAGTTTCTTCAGGGCAGAATGTGAGAACCAGATCTAATTGCTAATACAGCTGTTTGGATTTGATTTGCCCTTTTATGTGAGCAAACTCCAGCCTTTGTTCTGGGACACACTGTTATATGATGCAAATAGATTTTCTTCCTCTTAACCCTCTTGTCCATGAATTATTTGTTTATACAACTCAATTTGAGATTTCTTTCAATTAAATCTGTATTTTGGGAAGTACTTTAATATTGTATTTGGCAAGTAAATTATTGCTCTTCTCAGTCATCGGTCACTCAAATACTATGATGACATATCTGTCCAGCTTGTTGTAGAATATATGAAAAAACTGAAAAATACAAGCTTTGCTTAAAATCTTACTTGTATTTTTTGCTTTAGAAATTGATGCTCAGTAGAAAATAGCTCTAGCGTACTTTCACAAAACATCAATATATGTATGCGGCAGTATCATAAACCTGGATAGGTATTATGCTTTGATAGATTTTTATTTCTTTTTTTTCTGTTCTTAATGCTTTTTTACTAGCTGAGGGGGAAAGATTGAGTTCAGTAGTTATGCACCTATTGGTTGACACATTTCAAATACCTCTAGTACATACTTCTAGAGAAGAATATACCCTGTGCTCTCTGAGAAAAGCTTGGAAAGGAAATGGCTGTCACAAATAAACAGAGGATTCAGTCATGATAATGCATTGTTGATAATTCAAATTTCATTTGAATAGGTCAGGTACAATTAAATTTGAAAATCAGCATTTAATTGTCATGCATTTCACTCTAAATGCTCTTGTAAAGTTCTGATAAAATGTTATAGGTAATTTTTTCTTAAACAACAGCTGTGAAATAGTTTTGATACCATTTGAACCATTAGGAGTTGGTAGATATTACTAATTTTCCTTGAACTAGTTATTTTAAGTCCTTGATGGCACACAGTTCAAGTCATGTGTTTTCGTAGCTTCTAATCAGTAAGCAGCCAGTGACCAACATAGTAAAAGTCTTATAAAAGCAACTACTATAACATCGTAGCTATGCATAATAAGATGTGTTTTGATACTTTCAGATGGATGGTCTTTTCGCGTCTTTCTCATACTTTCAAATTTTTGAAAGGACTTAGCCCTGAAGCTATTTAATTTCAGTATGACCATATTTAAGCATTAAGATTTGTTGGTTTGATGCATAATAATAAGGAAGAAAATGTTCTCTAACATTTTCTTTCTTAAAGACCACAAAACAAAAGTCAAGATTCAGTGGCTTACTTTTGGTTATCTTAGACTTTAATGCATCCTATTACAGCGTTATGCACCACACCACTGATAAAATTTCCTAAACTGTTTTGTACCTCGTAATTTTTGTAACTTGCCTTAAAACTTTTTCTTGATCACATAAAGTGATACTGCTTTCTTAATAGAAAATTTTAGAGTAAAGTCTCTTTTAAAGTGATAATTCATTTGAGAGTATTCAAAAATATGTCTGCCTCTCTCTAAACTGTCCAAGAAAATTATGTTCCTGCTCATTGCATGGAAGGTTGAACTAGATGACCTTTAAAAGGTTCCTTCCAACCTAAATTATTTCTGTTTTGGATGAGCGGATTCCTTTCCTGGTAGTTACTTTTCCTTCTGTCTTGTGACATTGAGGAGAGGCTGAAGGGAAGATCTTACTGTTCTCTACAGCTGCCTGAAGGGAGGTTGTAGCGAGGTGGGAGCCGGTCTCTTCTGCCAAGTAGCAAATGATAGGGTAACAGGAAATGGCCTAAAAATACACCAGGGGAGGTTTAGATTGGATCTTAAGAAAAATTTCTTCACCGTAAGGATTACCAAACATTGGAACGGGCTACCCACAAAAGGGATTGAGTCACCGTGGCTGGAGATAGTTGAAAGACGTGGTGCTTAGGGACATGGTTTTGTGGTGGTTTTGGCAATGTTAGGTTGATGGTTGGAATCAGTGATCTTTAAAGGTCCCTTCCAACCTCCATAGTTTTAAGTTTTAGAAAAAATACTTGTTAAGCTCTCATAGAGGGTTTTGTATATGAGGACAGTTACATATGCAGGATTATGCATAGTACTTAGGTACATACAGTGTAAAACAGGTACATACAGCGTAAAACTGGATACTAGGGAGAAAGAGAATTTCACCTTGACTAAGCTCTGGAACGTGACTTTTTAAAAAAAATAATACTATAATAATTGTAATTTAAAAAAAAAAATCATTGAATCATATTCTGAATGTGGTTTTGTTAATTCATTTTAAATATCAAACTTTATAGGGAATATTGTGCCTTACTGCCCAATTTTGCTATTACATTTCCCAACTACCACAGGAAAACAGGATTGAGAATCTGCAAAATTTTTAAAACTCTACTGTAGTGAAAGAATCAGAATTAGTGGATAGACTGCAGTATTTGATCACAGAGCCTAAAAAAGCTGAATGTTCTGTGGAAGCATTTGAAAGGACGTTCGCAATAGATTTCCACCATTGCTTTAGGCATGATGTAAAGCAATTGGAGGGTAAGACTGTAGTAGGTAAAGTGTCAAGATGGTTGTTTTTAGTGAGCCTTAGCTTTGAAAAATAATATTAATTGGGATTTTACATGTTTCTTAATGATCTGCTAATTTTTGGTCACAAAATAAAGTAATTAATATTTAATTCATTGATTTCTGAAACTTAAATTGTATTTGGGAAAAGCATGAATTCCTGAAATTATTTTTAATTTTTTGGAAGGGAAAGCTTGAAGGGGAAAAATGAACTAAATCTACAGATGGTAGCATAAGGACTCAATATAAAGCTTGTATGTAGTAGTTTCTTCAGAATCAAAACTTAATTCTCAAATACATGACTGATCTGTTCATCTCATCTGGCATATGGTATCCTAATAGCCAGGAACGTCTGAAGTTCCCAGAGCAAAGGGAGCTAGTTTGATCTTTGTGATATTGCTACGCCAGCATGGTCCCACTTGACCGCTGTTGGGTTTCTTTTTTGTGTTTTATACATACAGCTTTATGGCATACAAAAGCAGATCCCTGAAAATATACTTAAATGCTTTAGGTATGGATGTTTCTCTGTCCAGTAAAAGTCCCATCATAAAATATGAGATACGCTGCAAAGTAATCTAATTAGTTCATTAAACCACATTGGATGCCTAAGAAGTACACTTGTACTAGGCAAGTGTAGGCTTTTAGTAGTTGTGATAGTTTTATGCCAAACTGATAAGACATTACTCTGCTCATTTCCCTATCTAATGCCTTCCCCAATGCCCCAAAATACATCTCACTATGTGCCCTGATACCTCTTGTAGAGGTACTAAATTCTGAAGCAACGCTGGTATTTGGCAAGTTCCCTGGTTTTGTCAAAATTGCAAATTGTTTGTGTGACTGTAACTTAATGTAAGCCAAAGTTTTGCCAACAGTATATAGATAGAGGATTTGCTTCTGTTATGGGATAGAAGCATGGTTTTACTTTTAACCTGTTCATGTTTTTTCAAGGAACACGGAGGAGGCAACAGGCCAAGAGTGTTTTGTACTGTTTCTGCTTAAAGGGGTTCACTGCCTTTTCTTTAACTACTGTTAAATTTTAATGTGATTACTGTCCAGGGATTTCACTTGGTTCCCCTGCCAGGTCGGGGATAGTAAATAGGATTTTGATACCACTCGTCATATGGATAAAATGGTTACTTTGCCAAAGGGATTCTGTTATAAATACTCATTATTAATGCTGCTGTATATG
The DNA here is from genome assembly GCA_013400375.1 of Thinocorus orbignyianus. Classification (NCBI taxonomy): domain Eukaryota; kingdom Metazoa; phylum Chordata; class Aves; order Ciconiiformes; family Thinocoridae; genus Thinocorus; species Thinocorus orbignyianus. Next base: position 169,105 of record VXBW01002935.1, read on the forward strand.
TACTATTAATTCTTTCATTTGACAGGAATAGTGAAAATCTCTTTGAAATCAGTAGAAACCAGTTTATGGAGAAAAGATGGCTGCTTTTTCACGTTTTTCAGTGATTAAAAAAATGCTGTCCTGGCTGTTCTGTGAGAGGAAAAAATACAGAGAAGAGCAGTGCTCGTTTCTATAGTAGAGACAATTGGTTATAGAATTAGTGAAGTTTCTGTGGCAGCTCTATTTGGTTTATGATAATTCATAACAAACTAGTAAATGCATTGTGTATTTTATAAAACTAATGAAATCTTAACGATTGTTCTCCTTACTGCACTCTGAAAATTTTGGCTCTGGTGAAGAGTGTGATTTTGTTGTGCAAACTGGTGATACCATACTGTGCAAGTGAATTGCTCTCAACAATAGTGAACTTAGCCCTTTTGCGTGTTACCAGTTCTGACTTGATGATTAAAAGTCCATGTGCAGTTGTCTTGCAATAACTGAAATTATCTTTCAGAACAGCAAGACCATCTTGCTATAAAACTGGTTTGTGGTGGGACCAACTACTGTTTCTTTGTAACAGAAGTGTGGGGTTTTTTTCTGTGCACGATCTCTCAAGCTTTGTTAGAAATGTCTGGCTCTTAATTTCAGTAAATGGCATGACACACTACATCCATTTCGAGCTTTTGACATATGAAACTGGTTTTTGTTTAATGGATGATTTGCCATGGTGAGCAATAGACTCAAGTGACTTGATTAGGAAAACAAAACTTTCCCCTTCTGTAAAACATTCTACCAGTAAATTTACTGGTGGAGAAAGTTTGCATTGTAGTACCTCAAGCTTCTTCCTCCAGTGTTTCTTTGTTCCCGTTTCTTTGTTGATATATGTCTTTTTTTTTTTTTTAAACTTTGTTGCTCAGAATGTCTTTAATGCTAGCCAAGGAGTAAGGGATTTGGACTTTTTTTCATGGACTTCCAAAGCTTTACCCCCTAAGGTGAGTGTAAGTGACAGGAACAGTCACACTGTATCTTGTGTTTTCAGATTGTACTTTATGACTCAACTTTATGTTAAATACTCTTTGAAGTCTATTTTACATTGAATTATTTTACAGGAGATGGCAGATTTGCATAGGATGTGTCTTCCTATAGGATCAGGAAAAAAAATCCAGGGCAGATTATTGAATTTTCATTCATTTATTCACATTTTTTTTAACAAATTTTAAAAATTCAGGGATGACCTAGTAACATAATAAAGGCTTTCATTCTCTTTTTGATGCAGAATATACTAGTGTTTTTCTTTTTTTTTTCCTGCTACTGGAGGGTATACATTAAGTTGCAGCATCTAGTAAGATGGTATTTGTATGAATAAGGCCACAAATGCTTAATAAATACTCAACCCATTCTTAATCTTTTAAAAAGATTATACAGTGATAGGAACAAATAATGTTATGTGCAGTTAAGCAGTTCAAACTATCTACAGAAGTGCTTGCCTAAATCTCTCAGCCCTATAGTGATGGTGAGATCGAGTGTTCTTCATTTGAACTTGGCATTGAAGATGATGCTCTGTTGTACGTGGTGGCTTAGAGATTTAAAAAATTGTTTTTCACTGGATCTTTTTCCCCAAAATAGCAAATTTCGTTGTTATATCAAGACATAGACAATGTTCAAGCTATATTTAAAACATAAAGAATTCTTGTTTTTCCTTGAGCCAAGTTTATCTCAGCTTGCTTTAACTTGCTTTGAAAGTTACATGTATTTACTGAACAGATTCCTTTTTACATAAAGGCTCTATGGAAAGACTGCCATTTGCTCTGGAAATTATGGACAGACTTCAATATGGAAAAGCTGAAAATCGGATAATTAAAGAGACCAGAAGAAATTGCAATAATTAAAAGGGAAATAGCATAAGCAGAAGTTTGGTTTTAAAACAATAAAAGAAGGTATTCTTTTACACAACAGGAAGTGAACTCCTGGAAGGTTCTGTTACAGGAGATTGTGGATGCAGAAAGTATTAGCACATTCAGAAGAAATTAAACAAATTTATAGAAATCAGATTCATAAATAAATGCTACAAAAAATAGGGCATACCCTCTAACATCCATAATAAAAATATTTTTAAATGCTCTTGGTATATAAGGGGCAGACCACCAATAAAGGCTTGAATGCTACTTCTAAGCAGCATCACCTCGTGCCATTGCTGAGGTCAGTATACTGGAATAGGGGAACCTCTGGCTTCATCCTGGAGGGCATTACTTAGTTCTTAAATTTCAGGTGTTCTTTTAAAAGTGCCTGTGACTTGTATTATAAACATAATAGAGTATGCTTCTGCTTCTCACTTGCTTTAATCTGGTATAAATGTGTGCTGTGTTACTCCTATCCCTCATATTTTTCTGTGCAGTAGCCTTTTGATTAAGCTATGGCTGGCTGATAAACTTATGCTAATATATTTCCTCTTCTTTTAATAGCCACCAATTTTTCTTGGTAGGAAACTCAAAAACTGTTTTCTCCTTTCAGAGTTGGGTATAGATTTCGTCTGTAATTGGTACCAGGTGAAATAAATTTGCAGACCATTTTTATTGACAGAGTGCAAGTACTAAATATGTACTAGTATCTACATATGCATTTAAGAATCTATAGTGTTTCTCATAATTATACCTTTACTAAATTAAACAATATATTCTAAATGTGAAATCAAAAAAGCAGCATATCTTTTGGAAAGAGATGATATTCAAATTCTTTTTACATTGCCCCAGACTTTTACAACATTGCACAAATACAGCAGGAGGAATGAGTATGTATTCTGATAAATGTTAGTATGAAACAAGGTTTAGCGGAAACAGTTAGAATAAATAATTTCTTTTTTGAATGCTAGATAAGAAATATTCCTTTTGTATAGATGGTTATGTTTATACTAGTTTTGTTTCGAGAGTAATATGATGACTTTTCAGTTAATACGCAATTTACTATTAGTCAGCTGCTTATCATTGCACACTAAAATTAGCAATGTAACTAGTATCTCTTTTAACTCTTAAAATTAGCTATTGTAGTCTTGAAATAAAGAAAGAGTTCAAAAGCCTTATTTAATAGGTTTTATTCTGTTTGTTTTGCCCTTTTATTTTTTTTTTAACTTCTCAGGAATCCAAGTCTAATCCTGATGATTTTTTCAAAGACCTAAATTCGCACTGCCCACAGGAAGCAGTGATGCAAGAACAAGATGTGCCATTCCTTCGAGGTGGACCTGGTGTGTACAAGGTAGTGAAGACTGGCCCGTCAGGTCACAACATCAGAAGCTGCCCTAACCTTAGAGGTATCCCAATTGGAATGTTAGTTCTGGGAAACAAAGTCAAGGCAGTGGGCGAGGTATGGATCCTTGTAGCTTCAGTTCATGTCTTCATAGATACCAGTATATAACAGTAATAAACGCAACAAAAGAACAGGTTTGCTTTTCCAACGTTCATGATAAATACTAACCTTTGAACTTGTTTTTTACTATAAATTCTAATGCAGGTATGTCTTTTGCCTTTTAAATGTGTGTGTTGATTGGAATAATGTTAAAACTGTACTGCAGTTACGTATGCTTGCTTATATATTTCTTTTACAGTATTCCTCACAAAATGATGTTTCTTGTTCTACTTTTTTGTGGTGTTCTTCGAAAGAATTTTGTTTCATTGCAGAAATGTTTTTCTAGGACCTAACCAATTAACAAATTATTCTTTTTCTCTGTATTGATTGTATTCATTTGTTTAGTTGCTGAACTGTTGTTACTGTTCCCAGTTGTCCAGCTGTTGTGTTTTATGGTTAAGATGGGCTTAAGGATGAAGTGTGTCATGCTATTTCCTAAATATAATGTCAGGAACAAAATTAGTACTCGTACAAACTTTTCATATATAACTTGGTATTATAATTCTACCTTTGCAGCCACCAATAGAAATGCATATTTTGGTGAATATCTCCTTCAAACTTGTTTGGATATTCTAAAGTTGTGGTGCTGGTGTTTTGCTTCTCCTGAACATAAGCGGGTCTAAGATTTTTTGGAAATACACCTAACTGTAAATGTGCCATGAATAGTTTTGGTCCTTCAATTTGCCTCAGCCTGTGGCCTTAATTTAAGAAACTTTTTCTTTTTTTTTTTTTTTTTCCCCCAACATTTGCTTTGTAATAGAAAGATTGGAATGAGTGTGTTTATCAGATACTATAATAAGATAATAATCACGCAACTGAATTATCTGAAAAGTCATTAAATTGTGCTTTTTTTATGTGTGTGCATCAGGTGACTAATTCAGAAGGTACATGGGTGCAAATGGATAAGAACAGCATGGTAGAGTTCTGTGAAAGTGATGAAGGCGAGGCCTGGTCGTTAGCTAGAGACAGAGGTGGAAACCAGTACCTCCGACATGAAGATGGCAAGTTGTTTTGTTTTGTTTTTAAAATTAACTTAGGAAAAAAAACTAAGCAACCTAAACAGGAGAAAGAAAGAAATGAAGAAGAAACTGAGTTTTAAGCAGGTGTAATATTAATTTAGAATTTGATTTACTTTGCACAGTTGGACTTCAGAGTTGTTCTTCAGGTGTTTTTAAAAGAACAGTTAAAGTGTTTCTCCATGTTTTCTTCTGTACTTACGGATCATATTTTAACTGTTCTTCTTTTAGCTACAGGGATCATTTTTAAATAAGTAATTGTGCCTTTTTTTAGCTTTCTTTGGTCTACTTTGTGTCTCTTTGAAAAGCAGAGCAGAATTAATTATTTATGTTCCTTTTAAGTTAATTCTGTAACAGCATCCTGTTACAAACCTGTTAACATGTGGCTTAGCCCTGTATTTAAATTTAACATCAAATTAGTTCATTGCGTTAGTTGATATGATTGCATTATCTTAATATGCAAGTTGAATGGAGGAATAAGATCTTGTCTCAGCTTTCACTTTTTAAGACTGAGATAAACCAGGTATTTCAGCATCTCCTTAGGCTTTGTGTGCTCTGCTGCCCTGACACTCTTGATTGGCCTCCCCTGAACTGATTTCAGTCTGTCTTCTGATAAGGAGTCTGAACAGAACCCAAACTGTCCAGTGTGTCCATCTTCTCTTTCCGTGAATCTTCATTAGCATGATTTTGTTAAAGATATTCTCAGGGAGAAGCATCTAAGGTTCTTCCATAAGGTTCTAAGATGGTTCTTCTTAACGCTAAAGGTCTGGTTTGGGTTTTGTTTTGTAGTTGTTTTGGGGGTTTAAGTTTATTTCATTTCAACATAAAATTCTCTATTTTCTGAGTAAACTCGGACATTTTCCATTTATGACCTTCCCATTCTGTTTATGGGATCTAATGCATCCATTTTCTAAAAGATGGTTTCATGGAAAACCTCACCCTCAGTAGTCACATTCTGTTTGTATTTTTACATAGTACTGTCAGCCTCTTACTTGTTTATCATAATAGGCTCTCTACCCTCTTAGTTCTTAGTTGCCTATTATTTGGGAAACTCTGGATTCTTTCTTTTTTTAAATTGAGTTTAAATTTCCAACCTTCTCTCTGATATGTTTGGGGTTTTTTAAATGTTTTTTATGTTTTATAAAAGTTCGTACTGTGAAAAGCAGTTTTGGCCTGAGATACAATTTTCTAAAAATGCCTCTTAGAAGAGTTGTAGTTTTTTCTAAATTGAATCCACATGAACTTGAGTACATTCTATGAAAGGAAGTGTTGTTCAAGGTGACAACCTGAGCTTTTGACCTTCACTTGGAAGATTTCATCTGAATTATTTCTTGTAACTTATCACTTGGAGGGGTATTTCTGACCATATTAAGTCAGAATGTCTCCCTAAATCCAAATAGTCACGTAAATTGTGTGTCTCATTTATCTTGGCTCTTCGATTGTTAGGGATATTGTGAAAGACCGCAAGTTGGGTTGAGTTGGAGGACTTTTTACTACCATACGGAAGGTAAAACTGTAGTACTCAGTATCAGATACGAATAAACCCATTAAGGGAAAAGCGCCCTTATGTCCTGTGAACTAATTTAAGTGATAGCCAGGATTAAAAGTCAATTGACTCTGAGTCTGAAAACTATCTTTTCTCCACCCTGCTTCGTCAAGTGACTCTAACAGTTGCCATCCAAAGAGCAGCCATTGAATGATGCGACGTTGCTGAAAAGCACAGTTTCAAGCCTCTGCCTTGGTGGCACAGGATGGCAAAGCTAACAGCAGCCTAGTCCAACATAAAACAGCCTGTGTGTTTTTAAGTCTTCTGTCTTTTTGTTTAGAACCTGAGCTCTAAAGAAGTGAGATGTACTTTTCTTACTTGAGAAGAATGAGTGGAGTTGGTAGTGTGCTATCTATGGAAATAGCAGTATCACTCTTTTGCCTTTTGTGACTCGCCTTTCCAGCGTAAAGCAGTTACTAAGATGGTCTAACTCTGAAGTGATGTGCTTTTTTTACAGAGCAAGTCCTGCTAGATCAAAACGTTCAGACTCCTCCCCCAAGTCCTTTTTCAATACAAGCTTTCAGTAAGGGGACAAGCTGTAGTAATGGACAAGGGTTTGATTATGGCCTTGGAAATAACAAAGGTATGTTTTTACACTCACTTTTTAAAAAATATGTTTTTCTTAACTTTGCTTCTATTTTTGTTACTCATTTCCTACACTGTCAAGCGCATTCCCAAAGACTTAAGCAATCTGTAGTGCATTGAATTGCAAGGGGTTTTACAAAGCATGTAGTTGATGTTGTAACTGCTTTTTTCTCTGCTTTAATTTCACTCGAAGTACTCTGTTTAATTTAAAGTTACAGTTGAGGCTTTTTCTGTAATGGTAGGCACAAAACTATAATGCAGAAACGAAAAATAGATTCTTGTAAAACAAGATAAGAAAATCATTTGATTTAGAAAGCATGGGTTTAAAATCATCAGAAACATTTATAAGTGTTTCTCATCTGTCTTCACATTTTTAAGTGCCTTTAATGGGATGACAAAAGAAAAGATACTGCTTGAGATTTAAGTTGTAAAACTGAAGTCACCTTTCAATCACATAGGTACCAGTTACAAACACTGGGAAATAAAGCCTGATGTGTGCTATGTGTTTTCAACACCAGCTTATATTCTTAGTGGTCTCCTAAATAAAATAACTTGATTTAAGACTTGTTTGAAAGGAGCTTGTTTGTATTTTAATAACAAAAAAATTACATAATTTCACAGCACTTTACTGCATAAAGGAGCAAGCAGTTCATGTTTGTTATTGTATTGCTATATAGGAACACACACATCTTTTTTTAAGTGTTTTCCTTTTATTTTATAAGTTGTTTGACACAGAACTGCTTTTAGCTGTTTACCCATATTTGTTTTGAAGTAATGGTTGAATCAGAAAAGTGCAAGTGTTTAAGATGTTCAGTGCGTGAGGCAGTATTCCAGCTTGTCTCTCAGTGTCAATTGTATAATAGTGCAAAAGCATTATCTATTCTTTTTCTGCAGAAGCATATTAGGAAAATAGTAATATTTTTTTTCTGTGTTATCCAGAAATAAAGTCTTGGAGATCAATATACTATATTATCAGGTATCCTAGTTTCTGAAGACACTGATTTATTTATTTTTTTCTATATCCTATCTTAAACAGTTTCTAAGTTGTTTCTTTGGGATATTACGGTCATAGAAAGCTTGGAGGCTACTCCTGGCATTGAATTCCATATTATTTTACATGCATTATTCTCTTGACATACTCTCAAGTTGTGATCTTTAGTGTGAGCAAGCAACTCAGCTAGATGACTGTTGACAATGACTTTATTCATTCCGTGTACAGTAATTCCTTCTGACTTGCCGAATAGTGGAGAGTTGTTGGCAACTGTTTTAAAAGAATAATGATATTATTTACCCAAAAATAGAATTCTTCAGTTGTATCATTACTTTATGTACAGTCTTTTTTTTTTTTTCATTCTCACGTCTAAGCAGCTTTGAGTTTTGTGGAAAATTTAAAAAAAAAATATGAAGGCACAAGTATGATCTCTTGGGGGAATTTCTGAATTAAGAAATTCTTTTGGAGGTGCTTGTTTATTAAAGGAAAATTTTATAAGGGTGAAATTCAGTGAAATTTCAGTGAAAATTCAGTCAATGTCTATGAGTGTTTCAAATGTAAAGTTGTGGTCAAATGTAAAGTTTCCTATGTAAGAGGTCTGTGCTTGCAGTGTTACTTGCAAGGCAGAAGACGTAACTCCCACAGTCATTATGTTTGATTTAGCTATGTCTTCTCTATTCCAGCCTTTTACATTGCAGGCAAGTCTTTAGTATTCCTCATGAATGGCCCTACCCACCTCCATATGTAATTATTGCAGGCAGATGACTTTCAGCCTCTTCTCAGATGCTCTTCCCTTTAAATTAATTACTCATTTTACAAAATAAGCCTGTCATGTTTAAGAATAGTAGTGGTTTGTTAAACACGCTTTGTCAGTCGCTTCTGGGTTATTAAGGTAGGAATGATTGTTGATCAAGTGCTGATTCCCGGTTGTTTTTTTTATATACACTACTTCCAAAACAGTGGAATAAAATTGATTTATTGATACCTGTAGATTTTTATTTAGAAAGGTGTTCCAGTTGTATTCTGATATTTTTGGTCTCTTGAATTTTGAACCCAAAATATCAAGAAAATAACTGCAAAATTTAATTTTGGAGTTCTTAGGTAATACAAGCTTGTGTACACCCACTGGTCTTTCTGTAACGCTACAAAAAGACAATTGATAATCACCCAAAAATATTGTAAATTCAGCAAGTTGTACATTCTATATTAACTGCTAATTTGTTTTATTAGGATTTCTAGAATGCTATCAAAATTGTATGAAATTGCAAAATCAAGTGATGCTGTTAGGACTTGCTTGGTGATGGTTCAAATCTGAGATGCTCTCAAACTCTTGGTGTCTCCCAGCTCACATTACAAAGTATTCTTTGGGTTATAACATGGAGAATTAAACTCTGCCTTCTTACTGTAGGCTTCCTGTATTTTTGAAGCTTATAGAGGTTTTTTTTGAGAATTGGCACTCAGAAATTGAAGCTCTATTTTAAACATGCTGGTTTTAAGTCCTTCATTTGCCTCACAACAAATATGTAGTTGAGAAAACAGATTCCGAAGTGGTCCTTATTTTTTTAAAATTAGCTTCAATCTGATCTTGAAAAACAGCATGACGGAATACTTTTAAAGATATTTGCAAAAATCAGCAAATATTTACTAAAGCCTTGGCACAGAAATATACTTGCCAAAGCCTAATTACATGTTATCTTTCCCCTCTCATCAATTTTTCTAATCTTTTCCTGCATGTTCTGTTGCATGTGTGTATTATTGTAAATGCTAGAGTTTTCTGTTTTTTCTTTGGCTGCTCCTCATTTTTTAGCAAGGCAAATACATATCTCTATTTCAAAATGTTTTAAATAACTGCAGTAAAATATCTATGATCCTTGAAAACCCTGCTTGTACTTTTCAGTAATATTATTGCCATGCATGGGGGGAGATTTTTATGTTTAGCCACAACCGGAGTTGTATGTGGCTAAATGAGATTTATGAGCTTTCTCTATTTTCAACATTTAAACTTTAATTGAGCACCATTTTACTCTGCCGTTCTGGAGAATGACAAGTAACAGGTTGTAGTTTTGACTGTTTTGCCCACTACAGGTGACCAACTGAGTGCCATACTGAATTCCATTCAGTCACGGCCAAATCTCCCAGCTCCTTCCATCTTTGATCAAGCTGCAAAACCTCCCTCTTCCCTAGTCCACAGTCCATTTGTGTTCGGACAGCCCCTTTCCTTCCAGCAGCCTCAGCCACAGCTTCAGAGTAAGTTTGTCAGCCTTACCTGCCTCATGAGTCCGTTTCTGCAGCTTTGACATTGCTGTTGTCAGTTGCTTGCCAGCTACTAATCATCCCTCAGTGCACCTTCCTGGGTTTTGTATTGTTCGGTTTTTCATGATTCAGAAGCATGGGAGGTGACACTCCGAAAGAAGTATATGCGTTCAACTTTAATTTCAATACTGACAATCTTTTGCCTCTTGTACTTGTTCTGCAGGGTAGATAAGTCATGAAAGTGCACTTCCAATATTGTATGCAACTCTGGGTTTATAATGAAGGTAAACATTTTATATGGTACAAAAAGTTGATAATTCTTTCAACATCAAAAATGGACTGAAGTAAATTCGTAGTTGTTAAATTTTCTTGCGTTCTCAATTTCTATTTTTGAGATCACTTCTAACTTTAGGGATGTAGCTGGAAAGCAGGAACAACTTGGCACTACTTCATAGCAAAGGCTTTGGTAATCTTCTGTTGGGTGCTCATAGGATTGGCATAGATGGGAAAGTTTGCACCTAGAGGTGATTAGCAGTTTACCTGATTAGTGGTGGGAGGACAGGAAATTGTTTAGGTTTTGATTAGTGAAAAATAAGAGTTCAGCATTCAAGATGAATAGCAGATGCTGCAGTAAATTCTCCCGTATAGACAGAACAGATGTAGAACGGGTCATGGGAATACTAGTCTTCTCCTGTCTGCCATTAACTGTCCTTCAGAAATGCCTCGGTTCTTTCTTGTGGGACCCCATCAGGCAGTTCAGCCTCTAGGTCTGTGCAGTCCTGGATCTATCCAACTCAGCTTATGGAAGTGACATTGAAATGCTTCGTGTGAGAATTACAAGTTCTAATTCATGCTTATAAGGACTGTCAGAAATGCTCTGACAATGATCTTCTGTACTTAGGCTGGACTTAAACCAATGTCCTGAAAGCAGAATATTCCAAAACCTGCTCAAATAAAACAACTGGTTGCCAGTGCACCACCACTGAGAATATGTCAATTGTCTAGTCATTCCCATCACTTTTAATTTTCTTCTGTAGTTCAGAGTAGTAAAGTCAGAGTTTCTGATTCAACTTTGTATCAAAAATAAGTCTAATTGTTTTATTTAAAATTTCAGATTATTTTTCCTTTAGTGTATAGATCTGTGTTGTATGAAAAGCTGCCAACATTTTCTATTGGCTGGCCAACAAGATCTTGCTCAGTGTGTTTGCCTGTCCAACAAATATAGATAAATTGTATTCAGTGAGCTGTGTCCATGGTTTGTGTTCTAATAAGGGTCACTGATTCCAAAGGAAACCCTTTTTTTTTGTCAGATAGGGGGAGCACTGGCAGTCTGCCAAATGAAATGATAATGAAACTGGGAAAAAAAACCTTGAAGTTAGTGCCTGATTTGGGATCTTCGTGCAGTAAAGTTAGACCTGAAAATTAAAGTGAATGTTTATTGTCAATAACTGCTCTATTAAAGGAACTAATAATAGTCTAATAGTTGAAAAAAAGCTGGACCAGTCTAGATTTCCATGGCTGCAGAGGTTATACTAAATACCAGTCTTGATTGAAAGTCTGCCACTTGTATTTTCTGTTCTTTCTCAGATATCTGCCCTTCTGGGAAGAAATCTTATGTGGCAGCATGATTCTGAGGAAAGTTAGGATCATGCTGAATGTCCTTCAGAATTATTTCATTAATTTAGAATTTTATAATAGGAAGAAAAATGTTGGTCTGCTTACAAAATGTAGTCTGTACCAGTGACAGATTGCAGTTTTTGTTGAGAAGAGTTTGGATCTATCTGTTCTTTCTGAGGAATGCTATTTGTCCTTGGGGTTTGGTTTGGTTTCCAAATTAATTTAAAGAGGAGGGAAAGGGCTTGTCAAAACCAACAACCTTTTATCTTCTGATACACTGTTGGTTAGCTTTTTTTCATGGAAACACTACAGTTTTGGACAACTACTTCCTCGGATACAACGCTTGAAAAAATGAAAAGTGTCTCTGTTACTCTTTTCACATCATAAATAAGTACATGAGTCCTGTGTGTTTTGTCGAAGAATTTGTTACAGAACAGATATTATAAAAAAGAAAGGGGAACTGTGGTACTCAATTTTGTGTTGTTTGCTAAAACTCTGTGAAGGGCTGATTGTTCTGTCCTACTTAATTCTGTTACTAGTTTTTCACACGTGGTCACACAAGGAAAAAAAAAAGCTAAGAGGTTGTTTTCTGTTTCATGGGAACAGACAAAATTAAGATGCTTTTGTCATGTATTTAAATTCCTTATCAGTCTTCTGTACAAGTCCAAAAAAGAAGAGATGGCATAACCTCCATGGAGTTCAGGAACAGCTTTATTGACTTGGAACCTTAGCGGTCTTTTTTTCCATAAAGTTTGTGTATGTTTCTTCCTTGATTATTTCCACGAAACAGTCTGTAATTACTCCAGTCCCTGCTTGCTTCTGGGAAGTTTGTAAGATCAACTCTTCTCCATGGTTCCCAGTGACAGGACGAGGGGCAATGCGCACAAGCTGGAACATAGGAAGTTCCATTGAAATATGAGAAAATACTTCTTTAGGGTGAGGGTGACAGAGCACCAGAACAGGCTGCCCAGAGAGGTTGTGGAGTCGCCTTCTCTGGAGGATTTCAAGACCAGCCTGGATGGAGTCCTGAGTGATGTGCTCTAGGCAATCTTACTCTAGCAGGGGAGTTGGACTAGATGATCTCCAGAGATCCCTTCCAACTCTGACAATTCCCTGATTCCATGATTATTAATAGGTACGCTCAGGACTGCAACCTCCCATAGCTGCAAAATTAACACTGCTTGCTTGATTAATTTGTCCCTGAACTTTTGTGAAGAGCATGGAAGACTCAAATTTGTGTTTGAATTCTGAGTATAGGTGAAGTATGGAAACCTAGAACATCAAGGAAGATCTCGTGTCTTCAGGAGTGTGTACTGGGTCATAAAGCTCATTAAATGTGGCAAGTCAGGCAAACCGGGATCTTGCCATGCTGTCCAACGTCATTTATCAAAATTTCACAATTGGCTTTTGAGCTCTGAATTTGAGGGAAGTGTGGGACTTTGTAGTCACCGATGTTAGGTCTTTATACCATGTTTCCTCACGTATGAGTTGCTATTGCAAACAGATGAATTTATAGGCTCGAAGAGGCTTTGGACTCACCTTGCTAGCCTCATTCAGCGCATTCTCCCACTTCAGCTCTGGCAGAAACTGCGAAGCACCGCTACTGTTTCGTGACTGATCTCGACCTGGGCAGAAGCTGTGGTGCTGAGCTGCTGTTAAATATATTCATAGTGTCCCATCAGGCTGCTTCCTTGCCAATACATGCTGCTGAACTGCAATTCTAGTCCAATATATGATCAGCCCCTACCAGTCATTGTCAGGAGTTCCTTCTCCCTTTTGGATTGTGTTAACACTTTCTTTTTCATCTTGTTCCTTTCCATTCTAGGTGCTAGTTATAGAGCACCTAGAACCACTGGCTTTGCCTGCAGTGCTTCTATCCAAATTTCTTAAACTGTGGAGACCAGTTTAAGAATGTCCAAAAGACTAGCACACACTTGGAGCACATAACCCTTTTAGGTGGTGTTTCAATAAAATGGAGAGCATGTTCTTCACCAAGCATGTTCATCTCCTCCGTATCGTGCTGAAATGACTTGTCATGCAAAGCAGCCGGAGGGTATTGGTTTAACTGTTTTTTCAGATGCTGCGTATTGCCAAAGCATCATTCCTGGAAATTTGTACTACTAAGTTAAAGTTTCATGCCCCAGGCTTTATGGACTTGATAATCAAAGATATCTATGAAGCATAAATTTGTCTAGGTTGATCAAAAACCATCTGTGGGGGCCTAGTATGATAAAGCTTGGGGGACGAGCTTATGTCAAGCTTTTTTTTTTTTAAGGAATATTTTTGAAGTTATGATTAGCCAAATTTTTGAGTTACAAATCATAAAACTAAAGAATCATTTTTATCTACCATTCTAGCATAGGAATGCTTCTTTTCATTAATAAAGTGGCTCAGGTGTTGGTGCTCCAAACCCTACCTTTGGTTGAAGAACCTTGCTAGTATTTTTCTAATGATACTGGTTTTCAGCTTTTGCTTTCATTCAGTCACTCACTCATTCCTTTACTATAACAGTATCTAATGCTTTTCTCCTTCTTTAATATGTAATACTCAAACATTCGTTGACTTCAGTATATTCTGTTAGTCATGGAAAAAAAAAAAAAAGAGTCCTTGTCCACCTGTCACTATAGCATTTGGCATTTTCAGGATATGATAAAACATGTTGATTCCAGTGCTTGAGGAAATTCAGCTAGCAACTGTATTGTAGCTACCATGTCAGTAACAGCCAGTGAAACAGGAATTTTTGAAGAGGCATCCATTGCTTAGGCAAAAGAGCAAAAGCAAGTCAGTACTTACCTTCGTCATCATCCATAAAAGCGGTGGCATTTTGGAAGAAACTGAAACTTATCTCTAGTCTCCAGAGATGTTTTACCAGTTTGCTTTAAAAAAGGAGATTGTTCAAAAAGGATGAAAAGTGTCCCAGTTGGTGGTATGTCATGCCTCCTGCATTGGTTTACCAGCCTTTCCTCTGAGGAAGTAGGCATGGCTGTTAGAAGACTGCATCCTCCCATGGGAATTCAGCTGCCATTTCTGTCTCTACGTTGTGTGGCTTTATCGAGCTGGAGCTATTTCCATGTTGAAGGAAAGAGTGTGACTAAAGATACGCTGTCACATTTGAATGTGACTTGAGATAGACCATGCCTACCTTATATATCTAGTCTTTCTAGTCTTTGAGGGTGGTTTGAAAAGAAGGAATCCTGACCAAAAAACCCGTCCCCATGGCTGGTCGGTTATCCTGGATAGGCATACATCGTTTGTGAAGGCAGCAAGGAGATTGCAGGAAATTCATTCTCTTCACCTTACAGTACCCTTGAAATAATTGCAAAGTAGTATGTTGTTGAAAATAAACTAAATGGCAGCATTTTAAAATGTAAGTATTCTCAGATGTAGAAAGAAAGAATGAAAGGGTGATGTGTAAATGTGCATTCATGAAAGCGGATTTAGTAAAAATTTTCAATTTAGTTATTCATAGAGTGGCATGCTAGTGTATCAAATACAGCTGAACTCAGTGTTCTTGAAGGTCCCTTCCAAACTTAGATGCTTTTATGAAATGAACATTTTTAGGATTACTTCTACTGCTACTTTGTGCTTATCATGTCTTTTTCTGCATTTTTACCTTTAAAAATTGATGGAGTGACATCTTGTTACTCAGTAGCTATATGGTTAGCATTAACTCTCTCCAAATCATTTGTAGGCATCAAAGTACATAGTACTGTTCTTAAATCTGTGCCAATACCAGGTTGAGGAAATAGACATTATTTTCTTGTTTTAAAAAAATAAAATTCTTACTTCAAATGTGTGGGCACCTTCTCATTGTAGAGTCTATAGAACTGTAGTTCATTGCATAAAATAGAAGGTTTAATATATTTATATGTATAAATTAAGAAATGTAGTACCAGACACAAAGATGTCTTAAGCGGTGCAGGAATTGAAATCACTTCAGTACACTTATTTATTCCCTTTGTGCAAAGGGGTCTGTGATACTCTCTAGAGTATCTTCTAACATAGAAATTCTCTTCATAATTATTAATGCAGTAAGAATTTGACTTATTTTTTTTCTAAAGGAAGGAATAGAAATTGTAATTACAAACATTATAGGAAAGTAAAACAATAGACTTGAAACTAGAAGTCCCTGTTGTTATCTCACTCCAAGTTTCACGTGGAGCTGAATCTCTAACAGATTTGGTGTCAATAATATCTCTGCTGAATTTATCTTGGATTGTATCAGAATTTAATATTGTTAATTTTGCCTTAAGAAAAAAAAAACACAATTTTGAAGGGTTGTTACAGATTTGTTTTCATGTCTGTATTGTTTGATAGAAACTCTTCTACTTATGTGTCTTGGTAGTACTGAGAAACAACAGTTCACGTTACATACATGAAATTTTTTAAAACTTTGCATTGTTGTGTTGCATTCAGATTTGAAACCAAATAGCTTTGATGGGTTTAATATCTTTTTCTTCATTCTTTCCAGTTATTAGTGAGACTTTCAAACACAGACATCTAGGTGTTTTTTAATTTTCTCAGAAGAATGTGAGAATAGGTCATCTAAAAGGCCATAATGCACTTCTAAATAATTCATCTCTGAATTTACAGATTAAAAGGTCGTGTTTCAAGCTGGATACTGCTGAGTTTTATAATGCTACACATACTACATTTTTAGATCCTAGAAACTAATACTGAAATTGCGGAAGATTTTTTCTTTGAAATTTAGATCAGGGAGAACATTTTGAAGTAACTTTCTCATTTAGAACTGATGTAGGTGTCTAAACAATGAATTTGGAATACTTAACAAAGGCGATGCATATCACTTGAAATGCTTGTTTTTCTCTTTACTGCTTTTTCCATTGAATCTGTGCTGCTTCTGTGCAACTGTTTTCCACTGTAGAAACTCCATCCTGCTGCCTTGCTTCTCGTGAGCGTATTTACAAAACTAGTGATGTAGCTGGGCCTGCCTCTGCTCTTTCATCTCTCTCTCACAAACTGAAGGGTGGGTATGCATGCCAACGTTAGCAAGGTTATTCAGATTTTTACATTCAAAGTCTATTTGTTTCTTCGCCTTCCATTCATTTTCATTTCATTCGCTCAATAAAACACTGTTTTGCAAGTAAACGTCCCAAACAAGATGGGAGCTCATTTGATTAAACCATTCAGTGTTGCCTTCCTGAGTTGTAGTAACTTCACAGTACCTGAGCTAGCTATCTCTTTCTGCTTTGTAAACAGAAAGATGACTGTTAATCTAATGACTCCTGTTTTCAAACAATGGGCAAATGAAATATGGAAAAAGAAAGGGGGGGGTGAAAGTGTTGGGGTTTTTTTTGTTGTTGTTGTTGAAAGATTTTTTTTTAAAGCATTTTTTCATTTCGGGGATGTTTTTATTGTGCTGACAGTCCAGAATGCTAATTCAAATTATTTACCTGTATATGTGCAAGTCCAAACCTTTCTCTTTTTTTTTTTTTTTAAAAAAAAAAAAAGCCATAATATATTTTTTATTTCTGGAAGCTGCTGTTAAGCTATGCCTTTCACAAGCAGTTTTGTTCTAAAAGGCTTTTCTGCTTGATATTCACTAGTCATGCATATACTTTGAATTTCACACATTGCTGAAGGGTGTGTAGTGTTTTATGTCATCTGAGAGGGTTATTGTCACTTTTTCACAATATTTTTTTCCTTTGTGAGCAATTCTGTAGCAGATTCTATCTAGAGTATTTTCTCATCTGGCAGACCTTAACTTCATCTTTTTATTTGTTTGTTTCTGGGAAAATTGTGTATGAAGTAATTATAAGTTACATTTCTGAATTCATATATCACAAAGTAGACATCTCAAAATAGCTCATTGGTAAAACTGGTGAATAACAGAGCTAGCGTGGGCAAAATGCTTAGACTGATATTTAGGAAACTTTTCTTATTTCATTTAGCAAGAACAGTCATTTTATAAACCACAACATCCCATGCTATTTCTTCCTTTCCTCTTTCCCCTACCTGACCCCACCACCAAAAAAAATTATTATAGAACTCATAAGAAACAAGAATAAACAAGACAAAATAATTAGACCCTCAGAATTTATGATGATAATATTTGAGATGTTCGTATTATATTCTACTGTTTACATTTGGCATATTGTTCCTGAATATAAACAAAATATTTCTTTTCTGCCTGGAGAGGTATGAACTCCTACTGTGTCCTATATCCTGGGAAGGCAGGAGAGTACCATAACGAAGTTCAAGCTTGTTAAATATTCCAGTATAGGTATCCTTCACTTTTTCCTGTTGCTGTTTGTTTTATTTTACGCTACTTAAATGTGGAGGTAGCAAAATAATGACTGTTTTGTAACCCAAAGAAGCCTGTGGGTTGCTAGACTTTGCTCCAAAAAATACATTTGCTTTGAGAGGTAGCAGTAGCAAAAATTGAGATCACTCCATGCTTCTATATACTTTCTAGTAGAGGGATAAGTCTTAAGGGTTAAGAACTGGGAGAAGTTGGTTCAGATCCCATAATGCAGAAGGAAGTAAACAGAGATTTCCCACCTTCTAGTACTGAAGGCACTGGATAAAAGATTTTTCTGTTTAGAAAGTTTCTGTTAGAATTTGCAAATATTCTCTGATTAATTGAAACTGAATTTTTTTAGTGAATAGTTGTTTCCCTGAAAACATTCCCAGATGAGTGGAAATAACTTTTTATTGTCTAGAAAAGTAAAAGAATCCAAAGTACTGCGACCTAATTCTCCAAGCTTTACTAAAGAAACTTCTTCATGTTTAATGAAAACCCATTCAGATCAGAAGGGCTTAACTTAGACGATCATAATTTGCAATGTAGTGGTTTGTGGAGAGATGTTTCATTCACAACTGCTGCATTGCTTGCCAGGAATTTCAGCATTGCTTGTCTTAATTTTCAAAATACAATTCTACAAGAGAGACTGAGTGTGTTCACAGAATAATTAGAAGCAGATTGCTTTAATGGGCTACTTATTTGCATATACTTGCTTTGTATGTATTTACATTCAGATACACACAGTTTTTATAGTTCTGTAGATTAATATAAGTAGAAATTCAGTGTGTGTAGGAAAAATAAATTAGTGCATCAAAATAGGAGGGTATCATACACCAGAGTTGATGCTTTAGCTTAGTGATTGAAAGGGGTAGGTTTGTTATGGATTGTTGTTGGGTTTTTTTCAGTAGATTGTGTTCTAGTAGCAGAACATTGATAGTCTGTGGTTTTAAAAAGGTGAATACCTCAGATTATCAATGTGAATAGTTTTCAGCATGTTTTTAAGCCTCTTACCAATTTGCCTTATAGCTGTACTTACTTCTACGGCTCCTGACATTTGAGCGTTAAAGAAAATAAATCTGGTAATATGCTTGATCTTACTGCAAGTCTCTTGTTGCGGTCAGGCAGGCACACATAGAGATAATAAATAATTATTGGTTTCTGTTCCAACTGTGGTAAACTTAGTTAACTCCTGGCATTTTATCTAAGGATGTAAATAGTGCTTCCTTTACTAGTGTTCTGTGGAACTAGTGAACTGTGCCTTTTGATACCTCCATAGTAGTGTTTTCTCTGTAAATATTTCCTAACACTTGTTTGTATGTATCTTCGGGAGAAGAAATGTATTGAAAATATTCTAGGGGGAAAGATTTCCCCTTATATCTCTTTTCATTTTATTGTGAACAGAAGCATGCGTTTGATTTTTATCTTGTGCTCAGGTCTTTAATTCTTGTTTTGTGTTATTAAAGGTATTGCTGCCAAAAATATAATAATTTAATTATAAAATATACTAAACAGGTGACCGAATGAATTTCACGGGAGCTGCTAGACCCATTTCTCCAGCAGGAAAATCAGACATGTCATCGAAACACAGAGCTGACAGCAGGTCACCCAAGCTTGATGTGCGAATGAATAGAGTTGCTGCTGACCAGAAGAAACCTAGGAATACTGACGGCATATCTGCCAGTGAGTCTCTTATGTTGAAATCAGATACCGCAAAACTGCGGTCAGACTCTCACAGCAGGTCTTTGTCTCCAAATCATAACACTCTGCAAACACTAAAAACCGATGGAAGAACAACCACCGGTCTGAGAGCTGAATCTCCAGGGCCAGGAACCCGGTCGTCTTCTCCCAAGACAAAGACACTTACAGCCGTTAGATCTGGTGCTAGTTCTCCACGATCCTCATCACCCCACGACAAAACTCTACCTCAGAAAGCTCCGTCCCCTGTAAAAACAAAGCTTGATCCTCCTCGAGAACGCTCCAAGTCAGATTCTTACACATTAGATCCAGACACCCTTCGCAAAAAGAAAGTACCACTAACAGAACCCTTAAGGGGGAGGTCCACGTCTCCCAAACCAAAAATTATTGCAAAAGATGGAAAACCTGTTACAGAAACTGAAAACAGAGCCCCTTCCCCTCACGTCGTACAAGAAAATCTTCACAGTGAGGTAGTTGAAGTATGTACTTCAAGTACTTTGAAGACAAACAGCATTACAGATAGCACCTGTGAAGACAACACAGAATTCAGAACTCTGGATGATGGTTCTAATAAAGTTCATTTCAGCATAGGAAAAGCGCCGCTGAAAGATGAGCAAGACATGAGAGCATCTCCAAAAGTGAGCCGTAAATGTGCTGGTAGGCACACCAGACCCAAAAAGGAAAAATCCAGCTTTCTTTTCAAAGGAGATGGCTCCAAGCCTGTAGAGCCTGCCAAGCAAGCGATGTCACCTTCGGTGGCAGAATGTGCTAGAGCTGTATTTGCTGCGTTTCTTTGGCATGAAGGGATAGTTCATGATGCTATGGCTTGTTCATCTTTTTTGAAGTTTAATCCAGAGCTGTCCAAAGAGCATGCACCAATACGAAGCAGTCTTACTCAGCCACCTGCAGAGGAAAAAGAAACCAAGTTGAAAAATAGGCATTCGTTGGAAATATCATCTGCTCTTAACATGTTCAACATCTCACCTCATGGACCAGATATATCTAAAATGGGCAGCATCAATAAAAACAAGGTCCTCTCAATGTTAAAGGAACCCCCTCTGCATGAAAAGTGTGAGGATGGAAAAACTGAAACTACCTCCTTTGAAACATCCAGTCATCACTCAATGAAATCCAAGTCTCCTCTTCCATTAACGCTGCAGCACTTGGTAGCTTTCTGGGAAGATATTTCTTTAGCAACTATCAAAGCAGCTTCCCAAAACATGATTTTTCCAAGTCCGGGTTCTTGTGCAGTGTTAAAGAAGAAGGAAAGTGACAAAGATAACAAGAAAACCAAAAAAGAGAAAAAGAAAAAAGAAAAGGTTGAGACTAGGCCAAGGGGAAATCTTTTTGGTGAGATGGCTCAGCTTGCGGTGGGAGGACCTGAAAAAGACACCATCTGTGAGTTGTGTGGAGAATCCCATCCGTATCCAGTGACTTACCACATGAGACAAGCTCATCCAGGTAAGATTACATATTTTTTTAATTCCCTTGTCCATTTGTTAAATATATTACACAGACATTNCAACCTCAGTTTCCTATTTTGTCTCTTTGCGTGCGTCCCTGATTTTTTTTCAGAAGTGTGTTTAGTTTTAGGAATATGAGGTAAACCAGTACTAGGTGTAGGTATTATCTTAGATAGTCAACTGATTTTAAAAGATATATAAGTTGTGTTATCTTTAGAAAAGGGATCACTTATAGAAGAGTTTGGCTACAATATAGCTAGTAATAAGTAGTCTCGTTAAAGACAAAATTACTTCTGTGTTTTCTATCTTGTAAACATAACTCATTATTTCTTCAGTTAGTGAAGTTCAGGCTGATATTGTATACACTCATTTTTGCATTACATATGAAATTAAAGCAAAATTAAGGAGCCTTATTTTTCAGCAACAATCAGTGCCCTGAATCTCTCTGGGAAACAGTAATTGGCAAAGGAATGAACTTCATTCCCTTTTAAACTTTGTTAGACAGGGGTTATGCTTTTTTATATTTGTTAAGTTTTAGATAATACTGGCTGATCTTACCATCACTTAGCTGTCTGAGCATGGAGCTGCTAATGCTTTGGACAAGTTCATAATGAAATCTTGAACATTACAATGTGTTTGAATTATTTGGATACCAGTGGGACACGTGGACGTGCGCCTTGTTTTTTAATCAGTTCAGAGATACAGAAAAGGAGAAAATTAGGCAAGGAAAGACAAGCATCTTCCCTTACCCTTCTCCATCTCTCCCTTAGAGTAATAAGTAATATAATAATAATCCTTCTTTTAAAATAACCTTTTTTTTTTTTCCCCCACCTTTTTCCCTGATGTAGGTTGTGGTCGTTACGCCGGTGGCCAAGGTTATAATAGCATTGGGCACTTCTGTGGAGGCTGGGCTGGTAATTGTGGCGACGGTGGAATTGGAGGAAGCACTTGGTATTTGGTTTGTGATCGATGCAGAGAGAAATATCTCCGTGAAAAACAGGCAGCAGCAAGAGAGAAGGTATTTTTATCTGTTTCCACATGTTTAGCTCTCTGTTTAATAGTACTGTGTTCCCAACTTGAAAATAAGATATGGTCACTTTAAAAAAAATTTGGCACTTCAGAATTTTTGGAAGATTTTGGAATATCCACTTTTGTCATTGATAGGTTTAAAACAATAGGATAGAAACTGTGCTGCTTACTTCTAAGCAGATTTCTACCCTTCAGATGGTAGTGTTTTCAAATTTTTAAAATAATTCTATTTTTTTTTACCCCTATACAACTGCAGCATTGGATATAGTACCTAATTTTGTTGATGTGTCAGTTTATTTAGCTTTGGATTCTGTTTTAATTGTTTACTGAAATGAGTACTGTTTTAACTTTTTTTAAATCATCTTAATCATCCAGATCATTGGATACAGATGCTAAACCCTGGGCAAACTAGGGTAATTTTTGATGGGAACAGTAAGGAGGGGGATGTTCTTACATTGGTCTTCCATGACCATTTTCACATTCTTTCTTAAAGTATACAAATATGTTGAGTTTTTTAGATAAACAGAACAATTCTAATTTAACTTTATTTTTGAAACTATATTTGTTGGAACTTTTTGCATGCAAAATTCATCCTGAGACAAACATCAAAACTTTCAACTGTTTATTAAAAGATTGCAGAGCTATGAAAATAATAGGGCTGCCTTTTTGCAATAGAAGACTTTTTATAGCAGGAAGAATCAAGCAACTTCAGTATATGTGACATTGTCAGCTCTTCCTGTATAATTTAGTATAACTATACAGGTATAACTTAAAGTATACCTTTTATAGTATAATTTAAATGTACCTTCTTAAGGTATATTTGTATTATATTATGGTATAGTAGTATAATTTAAGTCTAATTTAAATATACCTCTTAAAATTTCTTTAGATTAAACAATCTAGGAGAAAACCAATGCAAGTTAAGACTCCTCGTGCCTTGCCGACTATGGAAGCTCATCAAGTGATTAAAGCCAACGCACTCTATTTACTGTCCCTGAGTAGTGCTGCTGAGCCCAGCATCCTCTGCTACCACCCTGCAAAAACATTCCAGTCTCAACTGCCCAGTGTCAAAGAAGGAATTTCTGAAGACTTCCCCATTAAAATGCCATGTCTCTATCTACAGACTTTAGCAAGGTAATTAAAGGAAGCTTATGAATATTGATTTTAATACTCACATATTTATGGCATTGAATAAAAATGTGTTCATAAAATAAACTAAAACTTACACAGAAAAATACATATTTTCCTAATTCTCTATGGTCTCTGTTCTTATTTCTCTTCCATTTCCATGATTTTGTTCCATTTCTTGGACTGTATTGTTCCAAGGGTCTAATACGCCTCGAGTAGCTTTGGGATGCTAAATATTTTTTAACAACAGTTTAGTTTCTGTCCAAAGAATTTAGAATTTCCTGAAAAGTTTAACTTAGTGTGTTAGTAGCAGACATACGTGCTGCTTTTCTCTCTTCACAGTTAAAAATAGTAAGAAGGAAACCAGAGACTTTGTGCTTGCTTGGTATTTCTAAGTAAATTTACTGTGGTGTCTCATGTTTATGATGGATAGACATGTGGGCCTAAAATATATAATGAAAATATATAATGAAAACATTAAAGAGAGGAGAGGGTGATCCTCACTCCCTGTTGGTTGAAAATGCCATTATATTTTCCACTAACACTTGTAAAACACAAGCAGTTTAAATGCCTTAGATGAGGAGTAAATGAATACCATTGTCTGGCTAAATGTGTTGGCAAAGCACTTTTGTCTATGTGTGTGTTTCAGGAACTTGCAATCCTTAATCCTAATTTTAAAATCTCATTTGCTGTAGGCATCATCATGAAAATTTTGTTGGGTACCAGGATGACAACCTCTTCCAGGACGAGATGAGGTACCTGCGCTCGACATCAGTACCTGCACCGTACATCTCAGTTACTCCTGATGCAAGCCCTAATGTCTTTGAAGAGCCAGAGAGTAACATGAAATCTATGCCCCCAAGGTACTTTCTTGTAATTCTAAGTACTACATGTTCGTGCTAAAGCATTAGCATAACATCAGTACTTATTTTAAATTGAAAAAAATAAAAAAAAGGAAAGCATGGCTGTAGTTAAGTAGCTCAAGTATCAGGTCAGCCCAGATCAATCTCTAAAATGGCAGCAAGAAAGCCAAAAACTTACAAAGCTGTAGTTAGAAAAATATCTTCAGTGAATCATGGCATATCGGGTATATTATCAACCACTAGCAATGCAAGCTTGCAGATAGGATTTGGAACTTAACCGTATTGCAAACAAGTTGCTTCTCTCTAGACAGGTTTTGGGTTTACAACATAAATGTGAAAAAAAGGTTCAGAAAATGGGACTCTTAGCATACCTCAAGAAAATTTATCCGTAGTCATTACTTCAGGCCTGCTTAATTTCTCATAGAGACAAATACAATTTTTCCAGAATCTTCAGAACTGAAGAAGTGATCTAAAAAGCAATGACTTGAGGAACGTAGCTGTTATGAATGCCTTGGAAATGTAGCAATTTTTTTCCCTATTCTTTAATGCAACTGACTGTAGTGGAGAATAATGACCTTTTTTGAAAGGAAGTAGCTGTTATCCTGATTTAAGGATTTCATTCTGAAGGGAAGTTTGAACAGGAGAGGGTTTTATTGCCCTACATTTTTCAAAGCAAATGTTCCTGCTTTTTTCTGTGGGAAGTTAAAATGTCACTGAAGAAAATGACAACTTAATGCTATACAGGACCCAAGAGTGCTAGATTATTTCTGCCAGGTTAAGCTGGTTTCAGATCTCATTAAGTTTTATTATGATCTAGATCAAAGAATTGGAGTTTTTTGTTTTCCCAAGGGGGGGAAAAAAAGCAACCAATCATACTGTTACTTAATAATAGTTTGGAATCAACATAGATGCTTGGTGTTTTCAGATGTCAAATAGTGATTCCTCATATTATAATGAGGATGGAAGGAAGGGAAAACTTGCTTTTAATCTGTTTTTATTTCAATCTGTTATATTTTATACTGACTGCAAAACCAGTTTATTGGAATACTACAATCTACAATGTAGTCTTTTCAGAAATAGAACTTTTCTAACAAAACTCCTTAAGAGTGCATCGTATTGGTATATTCCTTTATTAAAACTGTGGACACCATGGTCTCCTGAGGCCTGTAGGGACAGCATAAGCTCGAAGTTCTTCTCCAGACTGTAAGAAGTCCACTGAAGGTAAGGAGTAAAACACGTCAGAGGCGTAGCCGTAGCAATTGAAAACTGGCTTTAAAGGCTAATGATGTTAGAAACTTCTACTTCGCGTGAAGTTTGACATTTCAACTGGCTTGCATATTAAAAATTCACTCCATAGATGTTTTCACGTGCATTCTCAGGGAAAATTTGGTCTGAGACTTTAATTCAGGCATGATCTGAATGTTTGTATTCTCTCTGAAAAAAAAATACCTAAGTTGTTGGAA
Organism: Thinocorus orbignyianus; assembly: GCA_013400375.1. Lineage (NCBI taxonomy): Eukaryota > Metazoa > Chordata > Aves > Ciconiiformes > Thinocoridae > Thinocorus > Thinocorus orbignyianus. The sequence continues at coordinate 194,397 of VXBW01002935.1, forward strand.
CTTGCCATGTACATCATTACATTTGTTTATATTTTTATATTGTATATATTTGGTTTTATTTGTTTATAAAGCACTTGCATGCTCTTTCACCATATGTAATTCTAATTCATGTTCCTTTTTTCCAGCACTTAAAAGTTACTGGGTACATCAGACAAACTTTCATGCGATAGTAATATTGTCATTATAAAATGCGTGTGTTGTTATTTAATATTTATGTATAATTCAAGAGCACTCTATATATTCATTAAGGGGTCTGTAACTTCCTTGATTTCTCTGTAGCTTGGAAACCAGTCCAATAACAGACACGGACCTTGCGAAGCGCACTGTCTTTCAAAGATCATATTCAGTTGTTGCATCAGAGTATGACAAGCAGCACTCAATTCTGCCAGCTCGCGTGAAGGCGATCCCCAGGAGAAGAGTCAACAGCGGGGATGCGGGTAAGAGCACAAACATCAAAAGCAGTGAAAAAATATTTGAGGATGTGGCATTGGATTTACGGTTCTTCTTGGAAACTGTGGACAAATAGGGATTTTTCTAAATGTGTGTATTGCCTTTTATTTCTATTTATTAATAATAAATAACACAGCGGACAGCTGTGTTATTCTGTGTGTTTCTGAAAATTGTGGCACATCTTTTATGCTTGATTTAAGTGTTAAAGCTGTATTTTCTTTCTCAGTTGAAACATCATTTTTCCACATTGCTTATTTTACCAAATTTTTTCTCATAGAAAAAATGAATAATAATGTCAGTTCTAAAGTTGGTCTGTTGCTTCTTATTTTTACTGTGGCTACAAAATTAAAAATCACAAAGAATCTAACGGATGCGTGTTTTTATGCTTTTGAATAGAAGTGGGGTCCTCTCTCCTGAGACATCCATCTCCTGAACTTTCTCGGTTAATCTCCGCCCACAGCTCTCTTTCCAAAGGAGAGAGAAATTTCCAGTGGCCAGTATTGGCATTTGTAATCCAGCATCATGATCTGGAAGGACTTGAAATAGCAATGAAACAAGCCTTACGGAAATCTGCTTGCCGAGTATTTGCCATGGAGGTATTAAATGGATCTTGTATGATTAAAATATAAGATATTTGTGAATTCTATGTCAGATTTTTTTGAAGACTTTTTATATAGATTAAGAAACAAACAAAGATATTTTGTGAAATGCAGTAAACCTATTGTAAAAATTCACTTGTATTATTAACTCTAAAAGTTATGAATACAAACGTATTGCCTGTAAACCTTCTTCAAGAGTAAATCTGTTGTGGAGAAAATTTAATAAAAGAGCCGTAACTGCAAAAATCAATTATACAAATACTGTTTTTTTCTCATTTGCTCAACATCTTCCTGGTCTTACTTGCCATTTCTTTTTCAAAGGAAAGATTACTTCAATAAAAGCTGCAAGAAGCATTCTTGTTGAGGCCCTCTTATGATGTTTTTTTTTAGCTAGGCTTTAGTAAAGTTTCTTCTGAACTTGTCTACAGCATGGCTGTTTTTCAAGTATTTGTAACATGAAAATAAAGGTGGATTTTCCAGATAAAACAAAACACCTCTGTTGTTAAGCACTGCCCATCAAAATTCCAGACATCAAGGTGCAGAAGTATCGCAGCTTTTAGAAAAATATAAGAATGTTGTAATTTTTAAAAACTTTTTTTCCTCACTATGTTGATTTTTTTTTTTTGAAGTGGCTGAATTATTTTTATTAATTCAGTTACTGGCAGAGACCAAACAAGGAAACCGCATCTCAGCCCTCCTGAGTTCTAAATTTAAAAGGGTCTGTATTTCAGTAACCAGTTTGAATAGCAAGAAGTGCTGCCGCCCCATCCTGTGATAATCCATGAAAATACATAAGAACTTTGCTTTTTCATCCTTAAAACTTTTTTTCAAAGAACTTGCTTTTGTATATAATGTTGATGAATTACTTTACTATCTCCCCTGTAGTAAAGTTTTCATTTTAATAAGCTGTTATAGCTACAGAGCAATGTGTCTTACTTGAAGACCTCTGCATTGTTATCTGACAGTCCAAAAGTATCAGTGAACCTCCTTACATAAATGGTTTGAGAAATTGTTTTACTCCAGATTTGCTTGACCAATTGATAACTCCTTGTGTGTATTTTATTTTAGGCTTTCAACTGGCTGCTTTGTAATGTCATTCAAACAACTTCTCTTCATGATATTTTATGGCATTTTGTGGCTTCCCTGACTCCTGCACCTGTAGAGCCTGAAGAAGAGGAGGATGAGGAAAATAAATCAAATAAAGAAAATGCAGAGCAAGTAAGTGAGGTTCAGCATTCCTTTCATGAGTTCAGTGTCTTTTTTGATTCTGTAGCCAATTTAGAAATATTTTATTATGTATAAAAACAAAAACATAACTCAGACACGCAAAACCTCAAAACTACAAACCACCTTAATCCTTTCTTTGTGAAAAAAGAGCTTAATTATGGAATGAAATGAATGGAATGAATTTTTTTTTTTTCTAAAATTGCCAGATCTTGTGTACTGATGAATTACAATCCTTTAATACATTATTCTTGTGAATATTTGTGGGAAAGAAGGGGGAGGGAGAAGCACAAGCACATCGCTAATCCAGTAACAAATTTGCTGTTTGCTTTTTACTCTTCCTTTGCCCCCCAAAAGGAAGAGAGAAAAGAGAAAATATTTTTTTAGAGAATATTTGTTGTTCAGTCTGCTGTGTCTCTCGATGTTTTAAGAGCAGTCTATAGTTAGTTCTGGAAATCTGTAGTTAACTTAGGTAGTTAACTATATAAAAGCAATTATGTATATCTAGGTAAGTAAATATGTTTAAGAAACACATCTATAGTTAGTTCTGAAAATGTAGCAGGTGAAATGATACAGTCCAACATATCACCCTTACAGAAGGTATCTTCCTACAATCTCCTCTAGGTTTAGCTCTGTTTGCAAATGTTATCGTGTCCACCATGAATAGCTCAAGAAATCAGGCTAGTACTGTTAGTAAATCAGAATAATTCTTATCACTTCAAATTTAATCCACCTTGGAAATGCAAAATTCTGAAATTGCTCTTTTCAGCATTTACATCACTGCAGTTGTTTACGAAGCAGCTGCAATCTTGTCCTGAGTTTTATGCGAGATACCAGCTTTTCCGGGTTTCTGTATCAACATGGAGATCTATAATTCTACTTACTGATTTTCAAATGTGCCAAATTCTTGTATGTGTGCATTAAAGCTGGTTTGCAGCAGCTCTGCACGTTGTATTCTGAGTATTCTTTCTGTGCCTGGCTCCAAACGTTTTCTGCCCTGTAGTAATTTCAACTCCTATATCTAAAGTGTTGCCGGAATGAGGGAAGAGTGTTCCCACTGGTCCTTATGCTGGTCAGCCTCCAAAATAAGAACCTTTACTATATTATCATAGCTTAGTTTGGATAGTTGCAGGTGGAAAGTTAAAGGCCACTAGAAAGGAATATTAAAAAGTGCCACTTCTGCTCTGTTGGGAACGCTGCTTCTCTTTTGATATAATGAAGGGGGGGAGTAAAAATTTCTCCTTGGTCACTTGGCTACGATGAATAATTTTACGGCCTATAAGAAACTGGCAACAGGTTTTCAGCTAATTGTTAAATACCATATACTCGAATCACAACATCTTCCTTCAGTAGTCAGATCATACAATAGAAACACCCATGTGAATATATGTACACAGTGTAATAAATCTAGGGCAGTTTGGTGCTTTTCCACAACTGAGGTTCATTTCTGTATGTGAAATATTTGTACATATTCTTTTAATACGCTGGGAGAGGGTGAGAATTGTCAGTGATGAATTTTGTAAAAGTAGGGATGGGAATCTAGAACCATAAATGTTTTAATGCATAAGATGTGTGTTTGAGGGCAACATCCCTGCTAAAGCAAAACAAAAAGCAAAAATTACTAAACTGCAGAGGAGATGGAGAGCAAATTTGTAATACCTGGCTTTTGCTGCTCAAAAACAGTTGTTATTAACAGCTGGAATGTGTTACTTTTTTTTTTCTGTTTTATTTGTTTTCAAATTACTTCAATTTATAGATTCACATCTTTAAATATGTGGTAGTATGCAGTATAATTCCCAGATTCTTCGTTTGGTGTTCTTGTATAACTTGTTAGTGTAAAAATTCTTTGACAGGAGCTGCTTTGAAGTTCACATTCATTATAGGATTGTTGCAGTTTTTAGAATCATAGAATCATAGAATGGTTAGAGTTGGAAGGGACCTTCAAGATCATCAAGTTCCAACCCCCCTGCCATGGGCAGGGACACCTCCCACTAGAGCGGGTTGCTCCAAGCCCCATCCAGCCTGGCCTTGAGCACTTCCAGGGATGGGGCATCAACAACTTTGCTGGGCAACCTGTTCCAGTGCCTCATCACCCTCACAGCAAAGAACTTCTTCCTAATATCTAATCTAAAAGTTCTTAAACCAAATATCGTAACTGTCTTTATTCCTGGTTGTTTTTTTTAACCTTTTTTTCTCTGAAAGTCTGCTAACAACGTACAAATTCTGTGCATCTTAGGAAAAGGACACGAGAGTGTGTGAACATCCCCTGTCTGACATAGTGATTGCTGGTGAAGCAGCTCACCCGTTACCCCACACTTTCCATCGCCTTCTCCAAACAATCTCTGATCTTATGATGTCTCTTCCTAGTGGAAGTGCATTGCAGCAAATGGCCTTAAGGTAAACCCAAATTGAGGAAAAACTCTAAAAGGGCTGGAAACACTGTAATGTTATACATGAAAAGATTTTTGCAATGTAGGTAGGAAGTTTGAAGCAATTTTACATGCCTGTGTGAAAGGACCATGTTTGCCCTTTACACATGGGAAAGGTAAAAGATGTATGTATGTGCTTATACATATAAATAGTAAAAAAGACTTTTTGGAGAAAAATGTATTTGCTCTTAAATTCTATACTAGATCTGCTCCGTATTATTGAATAATATGGTAATATCTGTGTGTATAAATCTGGTAGTGTAATACTTTTTGCTCAGTAATCTGTCACCTGAATAGTATCCCTAAACTGTTTGAAATTATTGCTGTGTATCTGTCTCGGAGATACAAATTGCATCATAATGATTTTATTCACTGTTAAAATTCTAACCAAAGTTTACTCCTGCCTTCCTCAAAATGATGCATAGAAATGCTCGAGATCCTCTAAAAAGTTGAAGTTAAAGGTTTTTAGAAAAGACTTTAAGAAGCAAAAATGTAATTAATAGTTTCACTGGTAGATTTTTTTTTTTTAAACAATATTCAAAATTTCAAAGTCTGTTAAATGTGTTTTCAGGTGCTGGAGTCTCAAATTCAAACAATCCGATCACCAGTTCCTGCACCAGAGCAACGTTTTTCATCATATCAACAACATTTTGTCTAAGTCTGATGATGGGGATAGTGAAGAGAGTTTCAGTATCAGTATTCAGTCTGGTTTTGAAGTCATGAATCAGGTAAGTGTTACACTTCTCTTTCAGGAGCAGAGATTACTTGTGAACGGCCTGTCCCTCCTGTGATCATTCTGTTTGAATTAAAGCATTCTTTAAAGATATTCATCAGGAATATTAATAAAAACGATATAATAAAGTGTTTTTTTCCATTTGTAAAAGTATTTAGGCATTTACTAATACAGTCAGCTGCTAGCTGTTAATAATTCCTTTAGTTTAAAGGGCTGAATAATTTGAACCAATAAATTACAATTTATTTCTTTAATTCAGAGAGCATATTTTGCAGAATAGAAACATCTCTATGATTTTACAAACTGTAAATAACACCTGTATTTGGGGTTACTTTCAGATATCTTAAGTATTTTAATTTGTCTTCCCAGGAACTGTGTATAGTGGTTTGTCTGAAAGACCTAACCAGCATTGTTGACATCAAAACCTCAAGCCGACCTGCCATGATTGGTAGCTTAACAGACGGGTCTACGGAAACCTTCTGGGAGTCAGGGGATGAGGATAAAAACAAAACTAAAAACATCACAATCAACTGTGTAAAAGGAATCAATGCTCGTTATGTGTGTGTCCACGTAGACAATTCCAGAGATCTTGGGGTAAGTGGAAAATGAAAGGAGCTGTCATGGAACATGCATGGCCAAAGTTGTCTGTATTTATCGCTCAAGAAACCATCATTTCCTTTGTCAGCTTCCAGTTTGTAATTCTAATTCAGAAGCTCCCATTTAAAAGGTGAAGTTTCAAATTCCTGTATTTTGAAAGCAGTACCTGATATGATCAGACCAACTAAATTAACAGTTTGTATGAACCTGAAACTGGGAAGCTTAATTCTCAGTGGCATGTTCGACTTCAGATGTGTTTTCAAGCATTTAATTATTTCGTAAGTTACTTTTCCTGCATGTAACTTCTGTAGAAACATTCAAATAAGGAGTTTTCATAAAATCCAAACTGTTTTCTAGACTTAATACATTTGTGTTCATTGGTCTGTACAGTAAATGTTACAAGTATATCTTAATTTCAACTCCAGCTTTTAATACAAGGAAAAAATTACCTATTTTCTGAGAGTTGTACTTTGGAATTCTTTGTCTTTGGTTTTGATCACTTATTAAATATATATATATTTTTAATAATGAAACAACTTTTCTCTTTTTTATGTGTGTTTTCTTGTAATACAGAAGAAACAGTCAGAATGGTCCTCAATTGAAGTGTTTTGTCCTTATTTTGCTTGTCTGTTACAGAACAAAGTGACTTCAATGACCTTCCTAACTGGCAAGGCAGTAGAAGATCTCTGCAGAATAAAGCAGGTAAACATTTTAACAGTTGACATGGAAAAATTGCTGCCAATTTTGGCTGCACGTAGGAGAGATTTTTCTATGTGAATAGTTTCCATTTCTTATGGTAGATAATTTATTTTACAAATATTAGGCAGCATAATATTTTTGGAAAATACTGTATTATTAATGACAGGATTCAATCATATATACTGAATATTGATCAAGCTTTTACTCTTTTAATGAAACAGAGCAGGGTAATATAAAGTATTCCTTAGATTATTTTTCTTTTATTATTACCACAGCTGAGAGAATAAGTGATCATGTAGAAAGTTTCCAAGAAAGACTGTGTAGTTTGCATTGCATAAGGTCCAGTGAGCTGTTTGATTTCTTTTAGTGTACTTTTATCTAGATGTACCTGAAATAATTGCCTTAACAGTATTATATGTTGTTAGATATTCTGTTGCCTGCCGGCTTCTTAGTGTTGTGCTGTTGTTGCCTTTTATTTGCTTCATGGAATCGTTTTTCAGTAGAGAAATGCAGCCTAAGAGTTAGTGGAAGTAGAATGCCACGAGAAAGGAGAATCATAGAATCATAGAATGGTTAGAGTTGGAAGGGACCTTAAAGATCATCAAGTTCCAACCCCCCTGCCATGGGCAGGGACACCTCCCACTAGAGCAGGTTGCTCAAAGCCCCATCCAGCCTGGCCTTGAACACTTCCAGGGATGGGGCATCCACAACTTCCCTGGGCAACCTGTTCCAGTGCCTCACCACCCTCACAGGAAAGAACTTCTTCCTAATATCTAATCTAAATCTCCCCTCTTCCAGTTTAAAACCATTACCCCTCATCCTGTCACTAGACTTCCTGACAAAGAGTCCCTCTCCAGTTTTCCTGTAGCTCCCTTCAGATACTGGAAGGCTGCTGTAAGGTCTCCCCGGAGCCTTCTCTTCTCCAGGCTGAACAGTCCCAGCTCTCTCAGCCTGTCCTCAGAAATAAATCCCTTACCCTCAACACCAGGCTTTTCTAGTTAGATGGTCTAATAAGTGTTTACAGCACATGTTTTGCCCTGCTGTTCTGGTTCTCAACTTCAGGTAGCTGAAGACTTCTGTCTGGAGACTCAGGTTCAGAATGGTTTTTAGTCTTTGTACTTCTGTTGCCAAGCCAAATGGTATATCTATGTTTTTCACACAAAGAGCAACATTTTGTATTTTGACGTTGTTGTGAACCCGTCAATGATACTTGAGGTTTCAAGCAGGCAGTTGCCATTTTGTGCTCAAAAACTTATTATTTGGATCTCAGGATTGAAGATTTCAATCTGCATTGCTTCCAGGGATATACCATGGGTTTCTTTAAGAGGTACGTGACGTTGTGTTTGATGTAATGTCAGTTTCCATCTTTATATTCCTGTTTAATAGGTAGACTTGGATTCAAGACACATTGGCTGGGTAACAAGTGAACTTCCTGGAGGTGACAATCACATCATCAAGATTGAATTGAAGGGTCCCGAGAACACACTAAGAGTTCGACAAGTGAAAATTCTTGGCTGGAAAGATGGTGAAAGCATTAAAATAGCAGGCCAGATTTCTGCAAGTGTAGCACAACAAAGGAACTGTGAATCTGAGACGCTGCGGGTGTTCCGACTGATCACATCCCAGGTGGGATTTTGATGATATCTTCTACGGTGAAAGTTACTTTAAACCCTAGACATGCAGTGCTTTATGTTTCGATGTAAAATCTGGCATCTGCACAAGTTCGTCTTTGATATAAGTAAATTCTCACTGTCTTTCTTCCAGGTGTTTGGGAAACTCATCTCTGGAGATGCTGAGCCAACCCCCGAGCAAGAGGAGAAAGCACTGCTGTCTTCCCCAGAAGGAGAAGAAAAAGTACACAATGTATTTATTTGTATTCTATCAATAATATTTTGCTGAAAAAATAATCCAGGATGATTTTCAGTATTTCTCCTATACATAATTTTCATATCAAAACAGAAGTAAAATTTCACAATTACTTATTTTCTATACATTCTTGTTGGTTTTTTTAATTAGTCAATTATAATTGGAGCATATGTGTTTAATGGAAACATCGTAGCAGTGGTGGCACAAATGATGTCTACAATTACAGAAATACTTAATACGTGCAGTAATGGTCAACCTGAAAGTCGTCCTTGCCTGTTATCTCTTGCCTTAAGAGGGGCTTTGGTGAAAGTTAGAGAAATAATATTAAGGAACTGCACTAAGATCCTTTGACCAAGTATGCTCTCCTGGCTTCCAGCAAGGATTAGTTCAAGAAGTGTTCCTGAAAAGGTCACTGTAGCTGGACTGTCACGTTTAATAGCCAAAATTTGACTGTCCTCAATGAAATTAATTTAGTTTTTCAGATGATATATGGTTTTACTCTACCCAGTAGCTTGTGGCAGGAAGTTCCATGACTGAATTATGGTCAAAGTGTATTTTTCTTACACCTGCTGTGTGGTAACTTAATTGTGTGTTCCCTGTTTCTTTTATTGTAAAATACAAAGTTCTGTGCACTGCTTTACAAAGACTTAATAAGTGAAGAGAATGAATCTCGGATAATTATACTTCATTTGTTTTCCTTATTGATTGTCTTATTCCATGCTCAAATTTCCTCTTAGAGAGTAAATACATCTAAGAGGTGTTTATTAACCATGGTTAAATTGATCTTGCTTTTATATCTTACTTCTCTGTGACAAAAAGCTACAAACTTTTAGAACAAAGCTTCGTGATATTCCATGTTAATTGCTGTAGTAATTGAGAAATTTCCTTGAAACTCTTGATCTAATACTAAATATGCTTTTTATGAAGGCAACATCAGATGCAGACCTGAAGGAGCACATGGTAGGGATCATATTCAGCCGGAGCAAACTGACAAATTTGCAGAAGCAGGTTTGTTCATTCTGAAATACTTTGAAGATTAAATGTTTGTGTTGTAATAAGTACATTCATTTTCAGTGAATAGAGTACCTTTTAATTGACAGTGTCACTTCTGTTGCTCTTCATAATCAAATTTTAAGTTATATTTTAAGTAGTGTGTGTGTGAGGTTTATATGAAAAATCTGGTGAAATTGGTGGTGAAAAAAATCTATTTCAATATAATAAAAACCTAAAAACCCCTGTCCTATTAGACTAAATTTAAAAAGAAAAGTTTTAGAATTGAGTTGTAAATGGTACTTATTTGTGTTAGCTGACATAATCCTCATATCATAGATCCTCTCAAATTTCTAGGAGAGGTTCAAAGACAGTTTAGATTCTTAGTTTTGCACACGTTTTCTCCCCATTTCTCTCAACAGAATGTATTTAGGTTTGATTAAATTTAATCCTAAAAAGGTAATCAGTGCATAGATTCCTAAATTATTCTTTCCTGCAGTCAGTGAAAGTTTGGGTTTGTGGTTTTCTTACCTTTGTTTTTCTTAACATAAAGCAGTAGTTGGAGTATGTTTTGTCTTTTGAAGACCTAACTTTTTAAAAATACAGCAACTAAATCATCTTTTATATTACCTTTATTACAACTCCCACGAGGTGAACATGGCCATAAAGACTTTCACAATAGTGCTAGAGGTATTAGATTCATTTTGAAGTTTATTAGATTAGTAAGTCATGCTGAATCTACTTTTTTGTAAACCATCTTAGCAAACTTTAAAAATCTCTTAAATATTCTTTTTAACACGTTATGTTAACACGTTATAACATGTTTTTAACATGTTGGTAGAATGAAATATGGTTTCTGAAATTTCTTAAGCTTACTAAATAGTGAAGTAAACCGGAGACTTAAGTCTTTTAGTAAGTTCTTTTTTTTTGTGGGTGTTGAGTAAATGTATTTCTTTGGTGGTGTGTGTTTTAACCTGAATTCCACATAAAAAAAAAGTAAATTAAAGCTACAATAAGAACATTTATTTCAATGAAATTTCCTAGAATGAGAAGGAACAGATTCAGTATTAAGTCTAAATCTGAATTCTAAAGATTTTGTCTGATCTTTACTCTAAGGAGCAAATTCAGTATTAAATCAAAATCTGGATTCTGAAGAATTTTACCCACTCCTTACTCTAAATTTAAATCTTTAAATCCTCAGTTGAGTTTATGTTGAAAAGTAATTTAAGCACAGGCCGGGTTTCAGCCGCAACAACTTGACTCATAGCTGCAAAGGCGCATAAAAGGCGAATCTCTTCGACTTTCTGGAAGTTTTTGGAGAGTGACTGTGTTACCTGGGTTGTGTTTGGGTAGGTGTGTGCTCATATAGTCCAGGCCATCCGCATGGAAGCCACCCGTGTGCGTGAAGAGTGGGAACACGCCATCTCCAGCAAGGAGAACGCCAACTCCCAGCCCAGCGACGAAGATGCCGCTTCCGACGCGTACTGCTTCGAGCTGCTGTCCATGGTGCTGGCGCTCAGCGGCTCCAACGTGGGCCGGCAGTACCTGGCCCAGCAGCTCACCCTGCTCCAGGACCTCTTCTCGCTGCTACACACCGCTTCCCCCAGGGTGCAGAGGCAGGTGGGTGCTGGCTGGGCCTTCTCTCTCTTGGTGTTCCTAGAAGGAAAAAAAAAAGAAACTAAAAAAAACTCTTTTAAACCCTCGAGTTGAGTGCGTGATTGTAGAATATGTCTTTGTATTCCACAAAAAAAAAAAAAGTTCAATTTGGTATTTTCACTTCAAAAATGTTTTCCCAATCCTACTCAGATCATCCTACAAAGATGACTAGGAGACTGGAACCTCTCTCTTATGAGGAAAGGCTGAGGGACTTGGGTCTTTTTAATCTGGAGAAGAGAAGGCTGAGGAGGGATCTGATTAATGACTATCGATACTTAAAGGGTGGGTGTCAAGAGGATGGACCAGTCTTTTTTCAGTGCTGTGCGGTGACAGGACAAGAGGTAACATGCACAAACTTGAACATAGAAAGCTCCATCTAAACCTGAGGAGGAACTTCTTCACTTTGAGGGTGGCAGAGCACTGGAACAGGCTGCCCAGAAAGATGATGGAGTCTCTGTCCCTGGGGACATTCAAAACCCACCTTGACATGTTCCTGTGCAGCCTGCTCTAAGTGGACTTATTCTGGCAGTGGGCTTGGACTAGATGATATCCAGAGGTCTCTTCCAACCCCATATCATTCTGTGATCCCTGTATTCCACATAGGGAATAACTGTAAACAAAGCAACTCCTTAAACTTTCATACATTCTGATCTGGACCAAACTTTGCACGATGTAGCCAATTTCAGTGCCAGTTCCAGTAGCTGGTAAGGTTGAAGCACATCTTTCAAAGTCAGCTCCTGATAGATCCAGAGCAACTGGCACAAATCTCCTTTTGAGAAAATGCCAATTAAAATATTGCAAGGAAAATCAAAGGAGGGGGAAAAGAGTATCATGGAGGAGAATCATGACTTTCAGTACTGCAGGGCAAGTATTTTATTTTCAGAAGTCCAAAGTGTCTCTAGCTGTTCTACCTCAGAGTTTCTGATGTCTAAAGAATCTATGCAAAGCAGGTAACGTGTCTGTAACGTGCAAGCAAATGAGAGTTGTACAAACATCTGTATCATTGTCAACATAAGTCCAGTACTAAGCATATTTTTATTATTTGAAGACTGACTTGCTTGAGTGAGATTTGGTCCTGGACTCTTCATCCTTGTCTCACTGAGTGTATTAATAAACACCTCCAAGATAGAAACCTCACAGAATTTCTTTCAGGTGTAATTTAAGTACAGGAAGTAGACTCAATCCTCCTTATTGAAATAGCCTGAAGAAAAAAGACTTTATTTGATTTTGCTTGAAAACTCCAGCTGTCTTGCTAAGAATTCTGGTGTTCTGATTTATTTTTTTTCAGGTAACATCATTACTAAGACGCGTTTTGCCTGAGGTAACCCCCAGTCGCCTGGCTAGTATTATAGGAGTGAAGTCTCTTCCACCAGCAGATATAAGTGATATCATTCACTCAACGGAAAAAGGAGATTGGAATAAACTTGGTATCTTGGACATGTTTTTGGGTTGCATTGCCAAAGCTCTCACTGTACAGCTAAAAGCCAAAGGAACTACCATAACAGGGACAGCTGGCACTACTGCAGGCAAAGGAGTTACTACAGTCACGCTTCCCATGATCTTCAATTCCAGGTTTGTATAGAAATGTGTGCATATTCTCAAGCTAAAGGCAGAAAATAATTGCATTCTTTGACATCAGTTATGCTGTCTTTTGTAATCTTTGTTTTATAAATGGAAAAAAAATGTATAACGCTTCGATAGTATGAGTTATAAATTATTAATGAGTTTATTTAAAAAACAATCAACAAACAAAACCAAAAAAGAACCAAAAACCCAACAACTTACCATATGCTGAATATGTGGTGGATTTTGACCAACAGTAACTAATTACTTGAATTGATTTGATGTATTACCATGTGTCCTTTGCAGCTACATTCGTCGAGGTGAAAGCCACTGGTGGATGAAGGGTTCAACACCTACACAGATTTCAGAGATCATTATTAAACTTATTAAAGACATGGCAGCAGTAAGTTTCTATCCTTCGAGTGTGTGTGAAATACTTAAATACAAAGACTACATTTTTTCATTACTTTCTGTTCCGGTCAGTACTGGGTGGAGCTGTTAAATGTAAGTTGGTCTCAAGAAGAGAAAGTTAGTCTTGTGGTGGAGTCTAGGCCAAAGAGCAGGAGGAACCGAGTTCTGATTCTGCTAAACAGAAATCCAGTTTTGAAATAACCTTTAATTGAGTCACTTATACCAGAAATTTAAGTAGTAAACAATTGTCTGTCATTTTCTACATTATTAACTTGCCTAATTTTTGTAAGTCTTGAGCACTTGGAAATCCGCTTGAAAATTCAGAAGTGTCTGTGGAGTAAGAGAATAGTATTGTTTTCGTGTAACTGTGTGGAGTTTCTGGTTAAGACTGCATGTTCAGATTGACTTATTTTAGTCTTACTGAAACCTACATTTATAGCTGTTGGTGACTTTATTCCATCTGGGCTGAAATTTTCCATAGTTGTCTCTGCTTCAGGCAAGATTTTTGGCAGAAAAAATTAATGAAAAGTGATTCGGCTATTTCCCAGAAACGGTACTTGGCGGGGGAAAACAAAAAAGGTTTTGTATATGTTTGCAGGAAAGGATTTTAGTTTGGGGTTTGTTTTGTTTTCCTTAATTCTTTACCTGTTTCAGTGAGAACCTCTCAATGGCCCAGATTTTCCTCTGTGGTTACCTTTTGAAAGCTGCATTTCAGTATGTTCAGCTTTGGAGTGCTATTTTCTAAACCATTCGCTCATAGAGGCGAGCAAAGCTGGTATTTCTCTAGGAAACCGCTGTAATCTCTGTGTTGTTCACAGTCACTTCTTTGTTCTCCAGCTCTGCATCTTTCTTTCTTCAGGATAAGAGTGCTATAGGAATATGCCCTTACGTTCTTCAAATCATACATCCTCCTCCTAGTCCAAGTTAGTTATTCCAGTAGTGGCTCAGAGCCTACTTCAGTCACCTGACGATTTAAGGGCTAATTTTTACCAGATCTGTCTGATTTGAAAACATTTGACTTGTCAAAGTCATCTTTGACTTCCTCTTTTTCTATTCTAACTTGAGATCCCAACCTGATGCTGCTTGCAGCAGCTCTAATTACAGTTTTGATGTTTCTTAATAAAAGGTGTAATAAATTGAGTCTCCTCTTTAACAGGGTCATCTGTCAGAAGCTTGGTCCCGTGTGACGAAGAATGCTATTGCTGAAACCATCATAGCTCTGACCAAAATGGAAGAAGAATACAGGTCACCAGTGAGGTGCATTGCAACAACCAGAGTAAGAACTTCACTAAACTTAACATTAGCTCATTGTAAACATGCGGTAGGAGGCCATCCAAGAGCCTTTCTGCATCTTAGAAAAAAACTTCCTTTTATGGATTGTCTCAGGAAACAATGGGTACAGTCCATAGTCTCCAAATCTAGCTGTGTGCATAATGGTCAGGTATCCTAAGGCAATCACTGTCCTAAGAAAAGTCTTGCTTTGTATGTGTCGTAGCACCTGCAGAAAAACACCAGTAAAAAACACATTTTGATTAAATACATATCTTGGGTAGCTCCCAAGTAATGAAAAATAAGTGTTACGCTTATGCGTTTGGGGTTTTGTCCTTTATTTCTACTTTAAGATTGTGGTATGTGCCTTTTGCTGAATTTATGAGATCATCTGCTTGGAAAATTGCACAGTATGTGCCAGCTGTCTCTCTCCAGCTCCCTACACCATTACTTTAAGTGATTTGACTTCTAGGTCATCAGCTGCCACATCTCAAGGCTATTAAGAAATCATTCAGTAACAAATATTCTCTAGGACAATGAAACCAAGCTTCACCTGTGTTAAAATTTTTGTGTCTCAAAATGAAGAATCATTTGCTGAGCCCTTTATTATTCGCCTGAGGTGGCTTTTTCTCTTTGTCTTTCCATGACTTCTGTAGAAACTTCGAATAACCTAACTTCAATAGATTGGATGCAGTCCCACAAGAAGCATACTTGTAAATTATAGCATTCTTACCACCTTAGGGAGTACAGACTTTGGCATCTCAAGCATAATATATGTGGCATATGTGAAAGAAGAGGTTTTTACTTTTACTTATGTGTTCTCTGCTCTTTGGAAGAGAGGGTCTCAGAGTGCCACCAGTTCCTGCTGACACTGTAGTTTAATCGTAGAATCACAGAATGGTCAGAGTTGGAAGGGACCTTAAAGATCACCGAGTTCCAACCGCCCTGCCATGGACAGGGACACCTCCCACTAGAGCAGGTTGCTCAAAGCCCAATCCAGCTTGGCCTTGAACACTTCCGGGGATGAGGCATCAACAACTTCTCTGGGAAACCTGTTCCAATGTCTAACTGTCCTCACAGGAAAGAATTTCCTCCTACTATCTAATCTAAATCTCCCCTCTTCCAATTCAAAACCATTACCCATCATCCTGTCAAAGTCTTCGTAGCGGAGCCCTGAGCATCAGCCTGGCTCTCCTTGTGCGTGAACTTGGTTCTGTCACAGAGGTGTGCATTTTTTGGGAAACATCCAGAAGAGTTTTTCAATAATAAAACCCTTTTGTCCAAATCAAACCTTTGCTCAAAACCTATTGCAAAAGGCAGCTGTCAAGGGTGTTTCAGTTTGGGTTGCAGGGCTACCAACAGCTTCTCCTCATGTAGCTCCTCTCTTCAGGATTTCACTGTAGTCAATGGAGAGGAAGGAGAGAAAAGCTTCCTCTGAAGAACAGTCAGCTCAGGACCCTCTTCTTGGTAACTTCTAATGCCCTGTGCAATGAGGAGAGAACACAGGGAAACCAATCTCATTGAGCTACGGTTTTGTAGTTCTGGGTTTTGTTTTTTTTTAATTAGTTAATGTCCTGGAATTTCTTTTTCTCCCCCAAAGTATTTGGGAGTGACATGCAAGTATTTGCTGAATTTCTCTATAATACACTCTGGTTGATCTTTCTTCACGGTTTCTCTCTTGTGTGCTGACTGCTCTATGAACAGAGAGTCACAGACCTGAAAGAAACCTGAGAGGTAGTTCCCAAAAGTTCAGTAGATTTTATTGTGCATTTGACTTCTTTTAGAAAAGAGAATACTTGGGTTGTGTGGGCAGGCTTCAGTTAATGATGACACAGTTTGCAGGTAACAGTGACGTTCTTATCTGCCAAAGTTTATATTTCTGATATTTGGGATTTTTTTATTTATTTCGTATTTCTTAACCATTTAATCCTGCCATTCCTTTCGATAGCTGTGGCTGGCCTTAGCATCACTCTGTGTGCTGGATCAGGATCATGTGGATAGACTGTCCTCGGGAAGATGGATGGGAAAGGATGGACAACAGAAGCAGATGGTGAGACTGAAAATCGTATCTTTTTGTGTTTATTTTTATTCAGTAGTCAAAGAATTTAGAAAAATGAAAGGTAGACTTGGCCTAACCTTTTTTCCTCGCTTTTGTTCCCTGTGGAAATTGTGCAAGTATGTGTGAAGTGTTTGTGTTCTGGACAAACACTGCTTGGAAATACAAACATTCCAACTTAAGGTAGCAGTTCTGCTGGTATTCAGGATGGGCAAGGCAACACCTACGGGATGGGTTTTTGAGAGTAGATTTGGCTCAGTTCCTACAACACCCTCTGTCAGAGCTTTTTTTCTTTCTTTTTGGATCTTTGTCACATAATGAAGTCAACTCTTGTGTTCCTCAGTAACTTCTCTGTAATTCAGCTGCTTCTTCCCCATCTCAGGGGAGAGTGATTACCCCAAAGGAAAAGAGACTCTAACTGAATTTAGCAAAGCTACCGTTTACCCAGAGGATTTACGCATTTAATTTGGAATATGATAGATCATTTGAGTTTGCCTCTTTTTTTCAGTGTCACAAGAAGCTTATGATTCTTTTTAATACAAAACTGGAACAAGCAAAATAATGAGGCTGGTCTATTTTTAACTTGGTTAGGTGGATCCCTGTGGGAGGCAAGGCAAGATTGTGCCTTCCCGCTGGAAACTGAGGATGCTTCGAGCAAAGAAGCCTCCACAGCAGTTGAGGTAGAAAGAGAATACAGGAGCCAGAGCTGCAGCAGCAAGGATTAAAATCCTTCTTGAGAAGGAAGCAGACCCAGAGGTTTCTGAGGTGATTAAGAAAGCCAGGGGACTTCTGCAGAGCTTTGGAGATGTCAGAGGAGTAGCGAGGCCTTACCCAGCAGGGATATAAGCTCCTGAATCCGGCCTAAAAATTCTCCAGTCCTATTTTATACCAGGATAGTCAAATGTTGAGGTGAACTGTGTCCCCCCTTCCAGGACTGCTGCTGAAAAGATTCAGAGTTGTGTGAGCAATCTCACGGAAATCACTTGTTTTGGGAGTACAGTGGAAACCAGTTCCCAGACATATGTGTAAGCGTAATCAAAGTCAGTCACAGATCTCTATTTGTACAGATACTTCAAACTGTAAAACAGAATTGTCTGTATTGAATTTTTTTTAAAAAATAAAGGTGTATCAACAGTGTAAGCTAATTCTATGGTGAATTTTGAAGTTTGTTGCATGGAGTGCATCCTCTCCAAGTTATAGGTGACCTCCAGCTTTGATTAGATGTTTGAACAGAGTACACGTACCGTATCAAAGTAATTAAGGGTAAATATCTTGCATGTTGACTGACCTGAGCACTCATATCTCTGAACTTCAATGTTAACATGCCCGTAACCCATCGTTACCACAGAAACCTTTTCTCAGACTGGCTGAAAATAATGCCTTAACTCTGTGGTTGAAAAATGTAATTTTACTGCATCATGCAAAATGGTAGAAAAAGGATACCAGGAGTAATTGTTTAGATACTGATCGTTCTAAAGATGCAAATAATAGTCTAAACAAGCTCTTTATCCCTCCTTCTCCGTTTGAAAGGGGATGACTGAGGGAGAATAAAAACAGATCCTGAAAAGAAATGAGCGATTTAATAGAATTTCATAAATTTTCTTGATTTTTTTTTTTTCAGCCCATGTGCGATAACCACGATGACGGTGAAACTGCTGCGATCATTTTATGTAACGTCTGTGGGAATCTGTGTACGGATTGTGACCGCTTCCTTCACCTCCATCGGCGAACAAAAACTCATCAGAGACAGGTAGAGTATGCGTGCCACCACGTTGTATACACTGCACACGTACCCTGCGTTTCCCCAACTTATATAGAAGCAAAAGGCAGTAGCAAGAACCAAATTTGAAAACAGTGTTTTCTTTTGTTTGAGATGGGATAGAGTAAGTTTCCATTTAACTCTTTTAGCTGCTTTTAGTTAAATTCTCCTGTCCATTATCTATTGAAGAAGATTGGCAAAATCACAGAGCAGGCCCTAATTCTGATCTTATGTACATCAGCTCGCTGCTGTCTTCTTCTAACATTGTTTAGGAACATTTTTGGGGAAAATCTAGGAATTGTATAGACTCTTGAACATTGGTTCTTTATTTATGTTAAATTATATCTCCTTTACTGCTTCTATCAGATGAGTCAGTGCTTTTCAACCCCTTCATTTTTAATGTATATGCATTTTTTAATATCCAGGAAGACTACTTGAGAGCAGATACTCCTACCAGTTCCCTTGCATCAGTCTTCTCCTGTTTTTCAATATTTCTTCAGCTCTCACTGTCTTTTCACAGGGAAATATGTTGTCATATCCATCAGCTTGAAAATTTCCTGATTTCTTTTGTGTCTGTTTTTAAGATTAAAATGGCTTTCCTCTTTGCCTTACCTAGATCAGTTTGGTTTTTTTACAAATTGCTGTGTACTCTGCTAATTAGTGTTCTTTTGTGTTATTCTTTTATCCTCTTAATGTCTAAACCTGAAACTACATTCTCCTTGGAATATTTCTTTATCTCATTGAAATATTGTTGAAGTTGCCTTTAGTTCTAAGACTACTGAAGAGTTCCTCTTCCTTGACACTATTTATCTCTTGTGGGTCTTGTGGCCCTTTATTTTCCCCTTTCCTTTTGACTGCTGAGGCTAAAATAATAAACCTCATTAATAAAGGTAATTCAATGGAAATGATTTCTCTTCTCCCTCTCCCAGAGTGCATCCACATTCCAGTTTTTGTTAGGATCAGGACTCCTTATGTCATTACCCTGCTTTGATTTGTGTTCTGGAGCAGCCTTGGGAGTGCATGAACTGGAGTCCTTTCAGGTGAAACTAAAAACAGAACTAGAAAGGTAGATGGAGGGACACGGTGCTGACGGTCCTTCAGTGCAAGGGATCAGCTGGTCTCGAGCACGCGTGAGGTAAAATTTCAGGTGGTTGGCCCCAGGTTTCACTCTCCAGGTCTCCTCCTTGGTGCCTCAGCATCTGCGGCACAGGCTCAGCCTGGGAGTTCCATGTGGACACGTCACCTTCTGTCTCTCAGCCGCAATCTTTGCAGCCGCCTTTGAATGCTCCCTGTTCTGTTACCCTGAGAAGATGATTTTATGTGTCTTCTCTTCTGTCACGGCACAGCACAGTCTAGTCTCATTTATTTTTCTGATTTCTCCTATATAGCCCGTTCAGATTACTGTTGATAAAAAGTAAGTTCATATCTCATAGAAGTCCTTACATCTCTCCTTTAATCTGTCCAAAATAGCTACTTATCAGATTTTCCTATTTATTTCTAAAAGCATGTTTAAACTATTCACTCTTCGTTCACCGCCTTTACCTTTACATCTCTCATGTTAAGCCCCTCAAATTTTAATTACTGTCATGTTCCCTGTCTCCTCTTTTCTGTTACCTTCCTCTTCTTTGTCCAACTTCTGTCATACACACCTCTTTAATGTATTTTCTCTCCTTCCAAAAAAGGGCAGCGTGTAAGTTACCACAACCCACTTATGCAAATGAGAAGCATTTAGGTGGTTTTTTTTCTGATTCTAATAAGAATGAGAGCAAAGTTGAAATTGAGTGTATACATCCATGCCTAGGAAAATTCTTCACTTTCGTTGCATTGCAGGTGAAATCAGTGAAAGCTGAACTGCCTTCACAACTTAGGAAAGAAGAAAAAGAAGAGACTGCATAAAGTCCATTAAGGATCTCGTGCAGTTTTCTTGATTTTTTGCAAAAATTCTAAATTTTCCTCACTGTAGCCAAAAGTATCCACTGTGCATTTATGTGAAAGTCAAAAATAGTAATATTACACACTTAGTAGCCTCTCTATTATATAGTACAGATTATTAAGACCATAATTATCAATGCTGTTTTGATAAACTACTAACAGGGGTTATGTTATTGTGTGCTTTTAATAGACTGTGGCCTCTTGGATGAGTTGAACTGTAGTTATGGACTCTAAAGCTCCATGTTTTTTAAATTAGAAAAAATGCTGTGCAGCTCTCTTCTTAGGCTTGCTGCATTATTGTTTCCCAACAATGTTAGCTCAGACATTTTTAATTTTTTTATATTTTTTTTTTACTATTAAAAACATGAAGCCTTTCTCCGTTCTGTGATATGCGCAAATTATGGAATGCATAAAAGAAAAATAGCTTTTAGTAGACAATCTCAGCAGAATCTCTAAAACATCTGATGAAAATCCAAAGAGATATTGACAAAAATAACATAGCGATGCTATTTATTATCTGTTTGGTTACCCTGACAGGTATTCAAAGAAGAAGAAGAAGCTATCAAAGTTGATCTCCACGAGGGCTGTGGTAGGACCAAACTTTTCTGGCTGATGGCATTAGCAGATTCCAAAACTATGAAGGCTATGGTGGAGTTTAGAGAACAAACAGGTAAAACACAACTGTTATTATTTGCTCTTATCACTATTTTTACCTCTTACATGAGCATCTCTCCAAAAAAATAAAAAAAATCAGTTGGTGTTTCGTAGAATCATAGAATAGGTTTAAGTTGGAAGGGACCTTAAAGGTCATCAAGTCCCACCCCCCCTGCCATGGGCAGGGACACCTCTCCCTAGAGCAGGTTGCTCAAAGCCCCATCCAGCCTGGCCTTGAACACTTCCAGGGGTGGGGCCTCCACAACTTCTCTGGGAAACCTGTTCCAGTGCCTCACCACCCTCACAGGAAAGAATTTCTTCCTAATATCTAGTCTGAATCTCCCCTCTTTTAATTTAAAACCATTACCCCTCATCCTATTGCTACACTCCCTGACAAAAAGTCCCTCTCCAGCTCTCCTGTAGGCCCCCTTCTGGGTACTGGAAGGCCGTTATAAGGTCTCCCCAGAGCCTTCTCTTCTCCAGGCTGAACAGCCCCAGCTCTCTCAGCCTGTCTTGATAGGAGAGGTGCTCTGTCCTTCAGTCATCTTCGTGGCTCTCCTCTGGATCCATTCCACCAGGTTTATGTCCTTCCTGTGCTGAAGATTTCCACCTGCTTTAGGGCAATGCTTTTAATTGCTAGTTAGTAATAAAAAAAAATAGTTCAACTGCACACAGATTGCTTTTTTCCTGTTGCTTACTGTGATTGTTGTCTAGATATCTGTCAGAATATCAACCCCATATGTTTCATTACAACAATTTTTGGTTTTGTTTACTTTTGCCATCCTAGGCAAACCGACCACCAGCAGTTCTGAAGCGTGTCGCTTCTGCGGTTGTAGGAGTGGAACAGAACTATCAGCAGTGGGAAGCGTTTGTTCCGATACAGATTGTCAGGTGTGTATTAACTAATATCATGTGAAATAGTTCGAATATTGACTATTGTAATCCAAATGCTTGTAAGTTTGTAAACGTGTCGTTTAATTACAGACTACAAACACCAGTAGTCAACCAAAATACAGGGTGGTTTCATCATTATTTTCAGAAGTATCCTAAGTTTTCAGAATAGCATTTCAAGTATAAAGTAAAATATACACTGACAATATAAATCCAGTCTACCGGAAAGCTCGATTAAAGTAATTTGCATAACAGCCTGTTTATTGTGTGAGCATAGAACATTTAAGACTGGGCCAGGTTTGTCAAGCATATCCATGTGTCCCAAGTGTTTTTATGTATAGATACAACACACGGAGGGCCAAATCCTTTTCTGGTTGCCCCTAGAATCCAGTTCTTTATCCCACCCTATTTCTGTTTGTGTGCCAACTTTGTCTCCTTTTTTCCTCTCTCAGCCTATTGAATATATTCTGTTACTGTTACATTAATTTAGTTCAATTTGTTGTTAGTTTCTGGGCAGCTTTTATAAGTTTTCCACTTACTAGGGAGAGAAATGAGAGGCAGTTAAAATAACTTTTCAGTATAAAAGTGCATTAGGCTGGTTAATGATCAGCTCATCATGTGTTCTTAAGAGTGGGTAACTTCATACCTCTCCTGAAAGGCCAAAACGTGGAAATATCTTAAAGGCTTTTAATAAAGGCCAAGCAATGTTTCTGCAGGAGGCACTTAACATACAAAATACGGATTAAAGACTATTTCCTCAAGGCCAGGCTGGATGGGGCTTGGAGCAACCTGCTCTAGAGGGAGGTGTCCCTGCCCATGGCAGGGGGGTTGGAATTCGGTGATCTTGAAGGTCCCTTCCAACCCTAACCATTCTGTGATTCTTTTTATATTAAAATTAAATATTGAAATTTTTAAAATATTGTTTTAATATGCTGTTGCTATTCAGGAATAAGGTAAGTAAACGAATGTATCGGTTTTACCTCAAGTACACAACATGTGTGGGTTTTCCCAAGTGGTTGCTGTAGCAGGAGACGATGTGAATGATGATTCTTTTGTCTCAGCTTATGGCACGACCCAGCAATCCTTCAAAACGTGCCACTGTATCAAGCTGTTCAGTGGAGGGGAATAAAAGAAGAATAATTATTTACTTTTAATAGGAGTATGCTAAAATTGCCTGCAGCAAGACACACCCCTGCGGTCACCCCTGCGGAGGCGTGAAGAACGAGGAGCACTGTTTGCCGTGCTTGCACGGCTGCGATAAGAACGCGACAACTCTTAAGCAAGATGCTGATGACATGTGCATGATCTGCTTTACTGAAGCACTTTCAGCAGCACCAGCTATCCAGGTTCAGCTTTTTCTTCTTTTTTTTCCCCCCTGCATTTTAAGAGATTCATATTATAGTTGTGATGTTAAGTGTGTAAGAAGTTAAAATATTAAGTCCCTCAAATAAGCAGACACCGTAGGAATATGTAAGTTACTTAAAAAGCTTTCTTTTTGCCTGGCATTGCTGCTGTTTCGAGAAAGCGGATCGTATCACTCTGGCTTCCTGTGTGTGCTTTATTCAGAATGTATGATATACTTCACATACACTTCACATATCCACTGGTGGTTTTGGAATGGAATGGTTATGATTTTAACAACCATTTTATATTATTTCTCTTCGCTAAGAAGAAAATGGGGATCTTCTAGTATTTTAATTAAATTAATTTTGGAGTTGATACATGTTGCCACTTGAAAGCAAATGAATGCTTCTGTTTTTGTCATCAACATAACTTCAGTCTCAACTTACACAAATTCTTTTCTCTAGCTGGACTGCAGCCACGTTTTCCACTTGCAATGCTGTCAACGAGTACTGGAAAACAGATGGCTTGGGCCAAGGATAACTTTTGGGTTTATGTCCTGTCCTATTTGCAAGGTAAATGAGCTGTACATTTACTGCCTACGTTAAACAAGTTGCCTAATGCTGTCTTTGCTTTTCTATTTATTTTTTTTTAATTAGACATTATTTGTTACAGTATAAATTAGTTTTACATCACTTGTTGCCTGAATTACGCACGTCACTTGAGAAAGGGTGTCATTGATGCATCTTTTCACCTTCCCCTTCATCATTTTACCTTCTTCCTTCATGCTGAATTTGGGTAATTTATGGCAATAGCTTGTGATTATTAAATGATAAAGACCTGGCATAGAGGACTATCAGTCATCAGTCTTAATTGCTGGATAGGAAGTCAAAAAGCACCAAAATTAGAGAAGACAGACAAACAGAGTATTCCTGTGCTATGGTCAGTACTCCATGTACCTGTTACCGTCCCTCTGTGGTTGTTAGTCTGTTGTAAGAGCTGATGGTTTTGTGTAACAAAGAGCTGTATAAAAATCATTCCTGCACACTGTTTCTGAAGTATACACTCTATCAGCCTTTTTTAACTGTCCTTTGCCTGAGCGTGTAGGTTTTTATGACATCATTATACTCCTTGTGGTTGACCGTAATACAAATTATCACAGCTGTTGGAAGTAAGGTGTGAGATACTTCAATCAGTTTTTTTTCATTTCAGAACAAAATCAATCATACAGTATTAAAGGATTTGCTTGATCCAATCAAAGAACTCTATGAAGATGTAAGGAGAAAAGCGCTAATGAGGTTGGAGTATGAAGGGTTGCACAAGAGTGAGGCCATCACAACGCCAGGTGTTCGATTTTATAACGACCCGGCTGGCTACGCCATGAACAGATACGCTTACTATGTTTGCTACAAGTGCAAAAAGGTATGACGATTAGTACTTTTCCCAATTAAGTGTATGCCACCGTTTCAAAACAAGTAATTTCTTAAAGAATGGAACCTATATTTAATGTATTGCATATGGAGTAGGAAAGCGGGAAAAGAAATTGTTGTTAAACTGTAATTAAAAAAAAGCGTTGAGCAAATTAGATGTATGTAGTGTCTTAAAAGTGTGTACAGAGCAGTTCAGAAACCAAAAGCGTATTGAGGTGATAAGTCTTAGAAGACAAGGCAGATGATGGTGTCTTAGAGCACCAACCATCCCTTTGTCCCACTTGCAACTCATACTTCAAATGAACATTAAAATAATATAAACATGCAGGTTTCATTCTGACTCATTGGTCTGGAGAGTTCCTGCCTAAGATTCCATCTCAATACTAGTTCTGTGCAACTTAGAGTTGATTTGAGCTGCAATAAACAGTGAATTTGGGGCAGAAAAATGCTCTGCGAGAATGTTGGTGTGGTTTGCATCAGTGATTGTCTCCAAAGATGGGAAGAATCTTCCGTAATTGTAATTGGTGATAGTGCAGTTGTTCAGGAAGGGGATAAGGAAACTGCCATCCTTAAGCACAGATAGATACTGTTTCAAAAGCCTCAAAGTCACTTGCACAGACTAGAGTATGTTGCACAATTTTTTGGTCTTGTTTATCCTGAGATTGAGAAGCATTGTCTTAGTGCCTCAAAAACATGTATCTGGAGTCAGAGTCAAGAGGGAGCAAAATAGTGGATACGATGGTAATGACCCTCATTCATCATTTTTGCCTTACAAATGGTATTTGTTAAAATTAATAGTTGTCCCTGGTTTAATGTCCAATCATTCCTCTCTGAAATTTAGGCGTATTTCGGTGGTGAAGCTCGTTGTGATGCTGAGGCTGGGCAAGGAGATGACTATGACCCGAGAGAGCTTATTTGTGGTGCATGCTCTGATGTTTCAAGGGCTCAGGTAAGCGAAGAACTTTTATTTGTGCTCTTATTCTATTCTGAAGCTCCCAAGTACCTGAGCTGTGCAATAATTCAGTTATGTGTATTTTCTAATATCCTATAATCGCAGAATCATAGAATGGTTAGAGTTGGAAGGGACCTTAAAGATCATCAAGTTCNATTAATATATGCTACGGAATGTAGAAATGTGTTGTTTGGATTGTTACACTGTGGCTGCTTCATTCATCGGTGTTTGTTTTCTTTCTGTTTAGATGTGTCCCAAACACGGTACGGATTTCTTAGAGTACAAATGCCGCTACTGCTGTTCAGTTGCTGTTTTTTTCTGTTTTGGGACAACGCATTTTTGCAATGCTTGCCATGATGATTTCCAAAGAATGACAAGCATCCCTAAAGAAGAACTCCCACACTGTCCTGCAGGTAGTATTTTTACAAAGCAAATCTACCATACTGAATTCTGAGATTAGTAATTACTTCTGATTGATACTCTTATCTCTCTTCCTGATAATTTTTAGGAAAAAAAACCAGAATCAATCATACAAATTTTAAATTCAGTATCTTGAATTATACTAGAATGGGTTTGTTCTGTGCAGGCTTTACATTTATTTTTGTTGTTGTTGTTGTTCTGGCAATGTCATCACACTGATCACTTAAACAGTAGCTGCTTCAATGCAGAAAGTCATTTCAATTTACCGCAGCAATTCAGACTTCGGATTGGAATGATGTCTTAAAATTATATTGGAAAAAATGAACACACTGCTATTAAATGCTATATCTATACTTAGGTGCCTCTCATGTGAAAACTGTTCCCCCATTTTCTTAGTTTCTTACTTCATACGCCATTGATTTGATCTCAGTCAAATTATTTCCTTTGTTGAAAAAAGTGAGATATTTTTGATTAAATATTTACATAAAAGAAGCAAAAAAAAAATTACAATTCCTGGTATAACCTTTACTACAGAGTGTAATTCTTGTTCATATTGATTGATATTTGCTTTTAGATTGTGCTAATTTTTTTCACAGTGGTAATGAGATGAAACTTATTGTAGTGATTCCTCCCTATAAGCCTTTTTCCTCTTCTTTGAATTTGACTTCTTTGAATTACATGGCAGTTTGATCATTTGGTTTTTCTTCTTCAATTACCGATTCAGCATTTGACGTGACTGTTTTAAGGATTTAACAGGTTTTGATCATGTTTTGTCAGATCTAATTGACATTTTTTTCTCTTGAATGAAGCCTTTAGACTTCTTGCTTGAATTTGACTGTGTGAAAGCACCTTTCTGTCTGCTGTTTATTAAGCCTTTGGTTTTGATGCCTTGGAAATTCATCTTATAGACGTATTATCTTCACTTAACATGTTTTTTGAGGAAATATATGCTCATCATCTGCAAGCATTAATCTTTTCTGTTTCTTTTTTTTTTCCCTCCTCACCCTGAAATTCACTGTAGGTCCCAAAGGCAAACAACTTGAAGGAACAGAATGTCCACTTCACGTTGTCCACCCACCCACTGGTGAAGAATTTGCTCTGGGTTGTGGGGTTTGCAGAAACGCTCACACTTTTTAGACTAGCGTTTTTTGGGTTGTTTTTTTTTAAAACCAGAGCAAAACAGGTGCCCTCATCCCTCAAGTGTCCTGAAAATAAAGTCCAGCTGGGATGGGGACGGGACCATTTCATAACCCAGGTAAAAGGAACAATTTCCAGTGCAAGAAGGATGCCAAATACCATGTACATAATTCTTGCTGTGAGATATTGACATTTTTTGAACTGAGACATCAAAACTTGTGAGGTGTTTGCATGTGGCCATTACAGTCATCGGCTAGGAAACATTGGACATTTACAAATAAATAATTGCTATTAAAGGATCTGTGTGTCTGTGGACTATGAATGGCTTTCGGGAGAAAGGAAAAACAAAACTGATTATTGTATACTGACTTTTTGTAATCTTGTACAATTGTAACGCATCACAAGTGGGGATGGGGAAAGAGGAATATTCTGGTTTATTTCCTAGACTGTTATAAAAAAAAAAAAAATGTGTTAGGAAGGCATAAATGTAACAAGTATCACACTGTATATAAAGGTATCAATGTTTGTCCTGTATAAGAATTATTAAATTACAACAGCAGTTTCATTTAAACTTCTGGGTTATGTTTGAGCCTGAAATTTTAATGAAGTGCAATACTGAGTGTGCCTCATATCTTGCAGCTGTAAACATATGGAATGTACATGTCAATAAAGCCACTGTACATTTTTATACAGTGAAAGTCTAATGAACGTGTAAGCCTGTTTACAGAAATGGTTTTTACATCAGGGCGGGGAGGAAGGGGGTGGTTCTTATAACTATTTCAGCAGGTTCTTTTAAAAACTAGGAAAGTTTATCTGTAAACTGGTGATTATAGAAGTATTTAACAGAGCGCTGCTCAAACTTTAGAAGAAAAGCAGGATGAATGTAGAAGCATTCATATGAAGTACTGTATTTCTGTTTCAATTCCCAATGAGATTTTAATACACAAAAGAAGATTTAATTTTAAATTGTTTTTATGTTACTAAGATTCTTCAGTAAAATACCAGCCACACTTAGGACAAATAGCCTTTTGCCATGAATCCCAAAGTGTTTGTTTAATAAGAGTCACAGGCGCAGTGCAGTGCACTCCTCTGCAGTGAAAAGCAAACTTACATCTTCAGGTAAAGACGTGAAAAAAATGCTCTCACAGTTAAGATCTTGGTAGATGGCATCCAGATAGGTCAGAGCACCTTGATGAGACCACAACCATGGTGTCCATCTCACCCAGCTTCAGACATTGGTAATGTGTATGTGTGTCTGCACTTTAGAATAGCTGGGGAAAAACACACACCTCTGAAGTACAATTTATTTTATACACAGCAGTAATGTGGGGGGTGGGAGAGGTTGTAGGCATTGAGGCAAAGGTTGTCTAACACAGGGGTTGCACTAGACTTGCAGAGTATGTAGGTTTTTTAACAACTAACAGTTACTCAATAATGAACTTGTGAGAATGAGGGATTTTACCCAGTGGGCATGTATTTGGAAAGATATATATCAAGGAGATAGGCTGCTTGGTGAGTTCTTGGAGTACATTTGAAATTTAAATATGCTGTATGGCCAGTAAAGAAAGCCATTAAGAGGTAGCTTTGCTAGATGTGATTATGACTGAAAGGCTGTTTAGATGAGAGAGAAAAACAAGACAAAGAAATTTTCAGTTAATTGACAGAAGTCTTAGGAAAGATCCTGTAGGAATCAAAGGTGAAGAAAAAAATTATTTAAGAGAGTTGACATTTCTTTTAGAGCAACCAACTACTGTAAGATCAGAGCCAGCAGCTGACCTGGTGCAAACAAAGGATGCAGTTTGTACTAAGCAGTCAGCTTGGCCAAGTCAGAAACTGTAGATTAAAAGAAAAAAGAAATCAAAGCCAAATTACTACATTACTGCAGATGAATAAGCGGGGGGAAAAGGTACAAGATAAAACGTAATTTGCAGTGGGTGTAGTGGACCTAAAGAATTCATAAGTAGGTGAGAAAGATTGGTCCTGTACCTGCAGTCACAGAATGGTATGGGGTTGCAAGGAACCTCTGGGGATCATTTAGTCCAACCCCCCTGCCAGAGCAGCTCCACCTTGAGCAGGTCGCACAGGAATGTGTCCAGGCAAATTTTGAATGTCTCCAGAGATGGAGACTCCACCACCTCTCTGGGCAGCCTGTTCCAGTGCTCTGCCACCCTCAGAGTGAAGACTTGTTTCTCCTCATGTTTAGGTGGAACTTGGTAAGTTTGTGCCCATTTCCTCTTGTCCTCTCACTGGGCATCACTGAAAAAAGACCGTCCCCTTCCTCTGAACACCCGGTCCTTTACATATTTATAGGCACTGATCAGATCCCCCCTCAGTTTTCTCTTCTCCAATGATGGAGCCCTTTATTCCACCAAAAGAATTGAAAATTTCATGTTAAACCTTCTATTTGAATGTTAGGTGGAAATTCAGTGATGATTTTATTCAGCACCTTGAAGAGTGAAGATTCTTCCTACATTGTACTTCACTTATAAAAAGAGAGTATGACTCACCTGTCCAAATAATGTCCATAATGTAGATGTTTACCTCAGATGTAGTCATCTTCAGGGGAGAGGGACAGAAATTTCTGGAATGTGGTTCATTCCCTCTCAATATAACTCGGAAACCACCGAAATAGCTCACATGTAGGTGACTGAAAGTGCATTTTTTCAAGTGCTGACTTCTATCCTAACCCACTGCAGACAAGCCCTTTTTCTTCTTCTATTGCTTTCTGGCTGCTCTCTCACCCTGCACCAGTTTGCAGGAGTGGAGCTGCCATGTGGAGGGGGCAGCAGGAGGAGCGGTGTCCAAGTCAGGCTGGGCACACACAGCAAAGGAAACACACAGCAGACCCTGGAGCTACCAAATCCAGCACACAGTGTATGCTGTGTCATTTAAAGCCAATGTGAAATTGCTTTTTTTTTTCCTGTGTAAGTGCACAAAGAACAACTTTATTATAAATGTCCATAATGTAGGTGTCAACACGTACATAAGAGGTATGGGTGCATTTACACTAGGGATTTCAGCGCTTCCATGTTCCCAGGTCATGGATTAGATGTCTGTTTAGGAAAGTCATCTTTCTAATTGTGAACTGACTTGATAAAGCGTCGCTCAAAATACAAAAAGAAAACTTTTAGCCACAAAGGATGTTGAAGAAAGACAAATCCATTACAGTGGAAGATTAATGTGCATGATGTCTATGATTTGAAGTGGCTATATGGCATAGATTGACATACATCCTCGTGGGTCTTAAATCATGGAAAAAAAAGTTACAGAGAGCAGACAAACCTGCAATGTCTGACCACTGTCCTTTTTTAGAAAATTTCTGAGTGTAGCTCCAGTTATAAATTAATTCTGTTTTTCAGTTTTCCAGACTTCTCTTTCATTTTAGATTAATGTGAGTAATAATTTAGAAAACAGAGATTACAGTGGGGAAAGGACATGACACTGCTAAATTCTGTTTATTAAGTGGACTGAGTGAGGGCTAGGCAGCATCAGGGAAATGTTTCTCACACACACAACTAGCTGTGATTACTGCTCCAGGGAGATGGCACAGCTGAGCATGAGCACCAGGCTGTTGGGCACACGCAGCTCCCACGCATAACGGTTGAACCTCACTCTGCTCCTAGACTGTGTCGCACATTCACGTCACCACGTCTCCCCTCACACCAATCTATAGCCAGATGCCAGCACAGGCCACTAATCAGATCAGGCTACAATAAGACTGCCACACGCTGTTCCAGCAGTCTCACGTGCTCTTCTGTCAGCTGTTGATCCCCAGCCCACGCAATGGAAACACTCAAGTTCTTGTCTGTGCCGCCTTGTTTGCCTCAGCTCACCACGCTCAGCTAATTTATACCAAACTCCGCTCCTGGCTAAGGTGAGGGCACAGTACTCCCACTCAGATCATACATCATTAGTTTACAAGTAGCTTAAACTTTCACAGGTGTATCCACCCACCGAGCACAAAACGAACAGTAAAAGTTAATAAGGCACAGCAAATTAAGCAGTCACCAGCAGGGCCTGATAATCTTGGTCCTTACGAAATGGTTTTCATTAATCACATTGTACCACGTTACTTTGTTGTTTCACTTATGCAGAAACAGATAGAGAGCTTCAGGAATGCCTCATCATTCAGGATATAACTCAAACTTTGTAGGGTTTTGCCACAGCCCCCTCTTTAACCTATGCCAGACACTGTAGGTGACAGAGCGCACACTAGTTGTACCACAGATGCTCCATGTCCCTCAGCCCAAGGAACACCTGAAGGGCTGCGCTGCCACATTCCCTACTCTCACTGGATGAACTTGCACTACCAAGCCTTCCAGGTGGCAGGGTCTTCACTGGGTACCCCTACACAGATGCAACCAAATACAGAACTGACTATAAGCAATAGCACAGCAAACAGGTGTGACAGAGCATCACAAGTCATTGATAACCACCCAAAGATGTCTCCTGCCAGCTAGCCAGTGAGTTTTCTCAGGTAATGGCCACTTCTGCAGTGTGTTGGGATTAAGGAGGCACCTGAGATGGTGCTCTGTACTCTTTCCACAACATTTTATGTAGGCTGTCTGCCACTAGTTGAAATTCAGTCACTTTGGACACAACAGTTTCTTCCCATGTTGTACCTAATAGGGGGTTTAGCCACTGGAAGCTTGAAACAGTACTATCCTCATTTTCCCCAATACAAACAGGATTTGAGCAGCAACATCCCAGTTCAAGACATTGTTACTCACAAGACTATTGTCTCTACTTCTGTGCCTTTGAGTTTTCCCATACTCCCAGCGTGGTGTCGTATGGCCCGGGTTCATAAATCTTTTATTTCCCTCCTAATTGGAGCTGGGCACAACTATGTACGATCCACCAGTCAAAATCTACATTTTGGCAAGCCCCAGATGCCTTACTGCTGACTGAATTTGATGTTTCCCACAAATAAGTGCCTACTGGCAGGACATTGGATCTGTTCTTCCAGCACACTCATGCATTCAATTAATTGGTGAAAAATACCTGGATTTTGTCCCCAGTGCTGGGATACAGGAATTAGAAACAGGGACCTGGACTCATATTTGAAAACCAGCATTAGTGTTTGTGCAAGAGCCATTTAACATGCCACATAAGGCACCCTCCTTCAGTGCCTTGGTACCAAGGCTAAGCCTAATACAAATGCCAGCCCCCTCTCAGCAATAAGCCTGTTTGGGATTTTAATTTTACCACTGCTAGCTTGCTAATCATGCTAACTCCTCACCTGCTGGCAGAGACAGCCAAAGCGATGTGCAGGGAGACCCACAAAACACAGAAAAAAATCCTGTAAACCAAAAAGCTTGTCTATCAGGATGCTGTCAGATTAAACTATCAATGAGATTGCTCTTCCCCTTTCCAGCAGTATTGTTCTCCTGTCAGTCGGTGAATATTCAGTTCTTCTCTGCGCTGCAGTTTGCACAGCTCAGCATGTTCAACCCATTTGTGTGGAGCTTTTAGACAAAGCCAGGCCCATATTAATGATAATCCCGTATCAGAGATGTTCCAGCAAATGGCAACGTTTACTATGTTAGTTTACAAAAGGATACAATAGCTTTGACTGATGAAGCAACCATCTGAATCATTCATCTGGGAAGAATCACTATAGACTCTAGAGACAGAAACAATATTTAGACAGTGAGTTTTGAGTAACCTTTTAAATCAATTATCCCCAGTTTATATGGAAGCATGAGCGACAATATCAAGTAACTAGCCTGTCGCAGGCAACACTCTATCCTGCTGTCGCTTGACCTTAGAGATCCTCACCTTAAGGCCTTTTAGCCACCGAAAAAGATAAAACTGTTTCAAGAACCATTTCACCTATGGCTACTTTCTGGAAACCAGGTGAGTTTCAGCTCCTGTTTTATAAGGCCTTGTTTGTGATAGATAATAGGTACTTATTTTATTGGTCCCTAACACCGTGTTCTAACAGTGTAAGAATCTCCCACCCCCTAGAAGATCTTTCTGTGTAGATATATTAAGAGGATAAAAGTGGAAGTTTCCCTAATGATGATATCCATTGCTGAAAAACAATAACTTCATCTCGCATTGTTAAAGAACAAGTTTTGTTTTTCTGGTTTTCTTTCTGCACAGTCTGCTGGGGAGTAAGATTGTCAGAGGCAACCTAGAACAGGTCCTTCAGCTGCTCACTCATCACACAAATCTTCCCATGTTTTTCACAGCTTGTATTTTCATTAAATTGGAGTGGGGTACTTGTGCCCTGCAAGCCCCACGTACTTTCATCATAGCTGGATCTGGTCTATTTTATTGTTACTTAACTCTCTTCTAACTGCTTCTATTATTTTTCCCTCTGCATTTCTTTCCTAGCCCCAGGGTGATGCACAGCTGCTGCGTGACTGCTTCAGAGCTACCTGAATATAGCCAGAAAATTGGCACAGATGAGACTTTCAGCGCTAAAAGCCATAGCATTTACAACCAAGATCTCACAATCACAACCTTGCTGCAGGCTTCATAAGGCAAGTGAAAACAGGAAGAGGTGTACCTGTATGAGCTCAGCCTGATATGGTGAGACCTCCTGTCAGAGACTAGGCTATCCTGCTCTTGGTTTCTATGGAAGGACCTCTGCGGGTTGTTCCTCATCTTCACATGATCATAGCAAGGGCTGCTTCAAACCTCTGCCAGAAGTCAGTGACTCTCTAGCCAGAAGGACTGAAAATTCATCTGCTCCTCCTTCTTTGGAAAAATAAAGTTATAAGACAGTTTTCTCAACAAACCTGTTTCTGCATACTGGGCCTCAGTACAGGCCCCTGGACTTTTTCCGGCACTACTGGAAACATAC
Source organism: Thinocorus orbignyianus (assembly GCA_013400375.1). Classification (NCBI taxonomy): domain Eukaryota; kingdom Metazoa; phylum Chordata; class Aves; order Ciconiiformes; family Thinocoridae; genus Thinocorus; species Thinocorus orbignyianus. The sequence continues at coordinate 228,266 of VXBW01002935.1, forward strand.
ACAAATAAAAATAACTTCACATTTATCATTTAAAATACTGCTCTCAAATTCATCTGCTCTTGGTTAGGTGATAAGGCAGAGAAAACACCTAATGAAGACATGCCCATCAAAAAATTTCCAAGTTACTAAAGTTTCAAGGTGCCCTGCCACAGCTGGCAACAACATAGGTTTTTCACAGAGCAGACCAGCCCTCTGAATGTTGTCTTTGGACCTTTGCTACGTGGACTTTTCTTAACCTGCTCCCACCTCTCTAAGCTCCAGCCACCTCAGGATCCAAGAGCTCTACAACAGCATGGCTTTCCGCTCCCCTCTCTGGCTAAGCCAGAACCAGCCACGGGGGACTCACCAGGCGCCAGGAGAGGGTGCCCACATCACCAGCTGCCTGTAGGTTTTCTTTTATTCAGTTCTGGTAAGCTCTCTGGTTCTCATGCTTTGCCAACAAACACGACAGACACCGTTGGCAGTGCTCTGCACTGTGACCAGGACCTGATTCGGCTCCGAGTACAGAGCTGCAGCTTCCTTTCTCTCTGGTTTTGGCTGCTAGGCTCCCACAGTGATGCAGAGAGCTCCTTCTGCGCTTGTCTTCTTTTCCTCCTACACTTAATCTGCCTAAAACATACACAGGCAATTGCAACAAAGCAAGTAAGAGCACAGGCATTGAAGCAAACTTTGTTTACTCCAGATATCAGGCAGCAAAATAAAGCCGCAAGGCACAATAAAGTCTACCTCACTTCTTTTTCTGCAGACATCAGAATTTGATTAGAGCCTTACTCTTGCTGAAGAGGCATTTCTACCGACTTCACAAGTAGAAGACAGATCAGTCCCATCACATCATCAGTATAATGCTGCCTGAAAATAACATGGGAGGCAACCAGAAGCGGCAGCTGTTTGCATTCATTAATAAACAACAGATCCTTCGCCTCAGGCACTGAGGCCAGGTCTGGGTCAAGCCTTTGCAGTCCCACCTCTCCAGAGAGGGAGACTCCACTACCTCACTGGGGAGCCTGCTCCAGTGCTCTGCTACCCTCAAAGTGAAGAAGTTCCTCCTCATGTTTAGATGGAACTTCTTGCATACAAGTTTGTGCCCATTTCCTCCTGTTCTCTCACTGGGCACCACTGAAAAGATGTGCCCCTTCCTCTTGACTCTTCATAGGTGTTGATCAGATATCCCCCTCAGCCTTCTCACCAAGAAGATTGTAAGCCAAGGGAATTGTCACATATCACTTTGCCTTCTTTGCCTGACAATATCCAAAGCACTTCATTCCCAGCGCCTGCTGGACCAATGTACTAGTTCTCCATTATATTTATTCCTAAGTCTAGCCTGACACGGAGCTTCCAAACGGAGAGAACTGGCTCTGCCAGCGATGAAGGTCCAGCACAACCACCAGTATCACCCTCTGTATCTTTTTCTAACTTCTCCCTTTCCTGGCAGCCGAGCACCCGACCGGGAGCACTCCGGGCAAGCCCCTGGCCTTGACTCCCCGCAGTGCGGTAGCCGGGCGAAGCCCGCCCGGTGAGGGGCCGTACAACTTAGGCAGGAGGCGCTTGGCAGCCGGGGAGGTGGGATGAGGACGAGAGGATCACGACCGGGCGCCCGAGGCGATGGCCGTCTGAGGGATAACAGCTGCGAGACGGCCGTTAGGGCGGGTAACCGCCTCCCAATGCCCGGCACGCGGGCGCCGCCCCCGCGAGGCGGAGGGAATGGAAGGGGAGGGGGTGCACCGCCTTCCAGCCCGCCCGCTCGCCGCCATTTTGGCCGCTTTGCGTCGCTTCCGCTGCTGGGGAGTAAACAGAGGGGGAGGGCAGGGAAGGAAGGAGCGGACGCGGCTGGGACGGAACGGGACAGCCCGCTGGAGGAGAAGGTGAAGGTGCTGGGGTCGGCTTCGGTGGAGGGAGCCGATGTGGCCGGAGCGAAGACGCCAGCGCGGCCCGAGTCCCGGTTAAGGCGAAGCGCAGCGGGGAGCCGCCAGGTGAAGCGGACTGGAAGGGGGCGGGTGGCCGCGGCGCGGCGGGACCTTCCTCTGGGAGTGCCACGGAGGGAGGAGAAGGGGGTCCGAGCAGCCAGCGGCAGGGGCCTGAGGCCCGGCCCTGGAGCGGAGCCCCGGCCCCCGCGGTCTGCCGGAGCCCCGCGGCGCCGGGGAGGGGCTGGGCCGCAAGGAGGCGACCCTCAGGTGAAGCCTCCGCGGGAGTAGCGGGGCTTAAAGTCGACCCTTGGCCTTCTCCGAGTTATCGTTGTTTCCTCTTAACAAACCATAAATTGTCAATCCCTGGTTGTTTTCAGTAGAGGTGGCTGTCGGCGGCTGTTCAGGGTTCTGTTTGTGTGCGGGTCGCCCCCTCTTTCTCCCCCCTCCCCCCCANCCCCCCAATTAGAGCACCCACTCCTATTTTTTCTAAAACAACCTTAACTTCAGGTGTGAAACACCACCAGAACCTCAGTTAGGGTTGTTCCCGGGAGAGCGTTATCGGCCGGATGTAAACAGCCGAGCACAGTTGTTTGGGTTTGTTGTTTCTTTTTTTTTTCTTTTTAACTGCCGTTGTGTTCTATCTGCATCTTACTCAGCAATAAAAACAATGTTAAGCATGTGCTCCTCCTCCTGCTGGGTGACTGAGCGGCGTGGTTATGGCTGAACAGGGCTGGATTGCAAAGAAGATAGCGTGGGGTGCGCCCAGATGCGGAGTTCAGAACACTGAGTTCAGAACCAAGTTGTTATCGTAGGCTGAGAAACTGGCTTGGGAAATCTTCAGGAATCGGCTGTCCTGATTCCACACATCTTTCTGGCCTGACAAGAGTTGGGGGTTTCTTTTTAGTGGGGCTTGATTGGTTTGGTTTGTTTTTTTCCTCCTTTCTGTCAAGATCTTAGATTTTAAAGCAAAATTGATTCTAGTAGCAATTTGGAAAAAATTGATCAGTGATGAGAGTGTCCAGAGTATGCCAGGGAGAGTTAAAAGCAAGAGTGATACATTCTAAGAGTTGATAAGCAATCACAGTTCGAAAAAATAGGTTGTATCTATACGGTAATATGCTAATGTGGACTTTTGCATCAGTGTCTTCCTTGCTCAAAGTGATTTCTGTTGGCCTTGGATTTAAAATGGTTAGATCTTTAGACTGTCAGATACATAAAACAAAGTTAAGTGCCTAATTGCATTTGCCAATTCCTATGTTCCTATTTGCAGGAAGGTTTACTCTCTTAAATGGCCTTTTTTTTTTTTTTTAATTTTATAAGTAGATTTTAGATGACTGTAATCTTCTGTAGGCAAATATGCATTCTTTCAAGTTTGTACTCGTTTTATTGTTAGGCATGTTAAGAGGTTGAAACAAGTTATGTTTTTAAAAAGCTATTTAAATAAATTCTGAAACAAGATGACAAAAACTAGGCAA